>CP050226.2:17281128-17836128 GCA_012066045.3 Morus alba | reverse complement strand
CATGTTGTTTTAACATCATCAGGTGCATCAGATGACTTTTATAAAAATGTATGGCAGAAAGCAGCTTAAGTGTCGTACGTGTTAATGGGTGGTAAAATGCTACATTTTTCTTTTCTATAACAATTACTTTGAAAAAATATAATACAAAATATTATCTATCGTAAACTAATGTTATACCTCTGTTAAAGTTTGTTCTTATAAAAATAAAAATCATATTACACCCTTAAAATTACATTTTACGGTGTAGGACCTAAGGACGAATTCCAAAAACATATGTGTTTTATGTATTTCGTGAGAGATTTTGATTGTGAGAATTTTTGAAAAAAAAAAATGCCAATTTCATAGTATAAAACACAGCCAGCCTAGTACTATTTTCTCATAGAAATATGAACAGCAATATTGACAGCTGATGATCAGTTCCAATCAAATAGTGCAAAGTGAAATAGACAAAACCATGTGTTCTACGAGCAATGCATTGGACCACGTGAAAATTCTCAAATATATATATATATATATATATATATATATATATATCAAACTTCATCACAAGTTAAAACGATTAGGTACGTGGCAGGTTTGCGACACTGTTAAAGCACAATGGCTTAATCTTGTGGCGTGTTAGGGCTAAATTAACAACCTTGCTAACAATAAATATATAAAATTTTATCTTCATATTTTAATTAATGTATTTGGTGTATGGGGATAAAGATTCTAAGAGGGTGCCAACGTTGCTTGGAGTAATGTTGTTGGTTTCTTTTGTATCCTCTCTCATCTCATTCATTTAAAAAATAAAATAAAAAATAAAAAAAATAAAATGTGTTTGAAATTAGTTTTAAAATAATTTTTATTTTTAATAAAAAGTAAAAATAATATTGTTTTGAAAATCATTTGGACACCGATTTTGAAATTACGTTTAGTTGGTTTTAAAAAAAAAAATATTTTGAGTATAATAAAAAAAAGAAATTGTGTTTACTAATTAATATATTATAATATTATTGATAAATATTATAAAATGAAAACAGAAATGCAAAAATAACTTTCAACTATTTTCTAATTCATTCACAAAAATCCATTCTCACTGTTTTCATTTTCATTTTCGTTTTCAAAACATTTACTAAACAAATGCCGTTTAGTTTTTTTTTCATTTTTGCTTCTCGAAATACATGAAAAATTTTTTTTGAAAATGGTTCCAAACAAACTAAAAATATTCCAAATGTCAAAAAAAATTTATAATCTTATCAATTTTACTAAGCAATTTCAAAATTCCAAGCAAGAAATTGGCTTCAATGTGTAACAGTACAATTCCAAAAGAGAAAGGAAAAACATATAAAATTTTTAAAAAGATATGCCATGGTTTTTGTAAATTACGTGAAAACTACGAGTTAAAAAGAAGTTGCTAACCTCAGCTGAGCCATTTCGGTAGATATAAAAAGAGTAGTCGTTGCCGGCGACAGTGACTAGGGCAACCGAGGATTGAAGGTCCCGGGGAGTGTAAACAGAGTCATTGATGAGCCACTGGAAGGAGTTGATCTGTGCAGTCATGTTCGGATCGGAGACCAAAGTGTCAAACACGCCTGTGCCTCCATGAGCAAAGTTCATTCCGTGCTTCAAGTGCCTCCGCTCCACTACCTTTCTCCATTTGTATGCTACTGGAGTCTTCACTCTCATAAACTTGGCTGCAACATAATTAAAGGATTTCGATTTAAGTTAATTATTGATTAATCAAGTTTATTAGTTCTTATCATTGATATGAATTTACAAGTAAAATAGGTATGTACTTAAATAATATGAGAATTTCATGATGAAGTATTTAAATAACATCAAAAATTGTTATTATTTTTCCCTGTATTAAATGAATTAATAGGACACAATTTTTAATCATAAAATCTTTATCAAGTTCCGTTGTACTCTAGTTCCATTCATTTCACTGATTCGAGTTTAGAATTCGAGTTTTGTTACAGTAAAAAGTTCTCAAAAACAGTCACATCTAACTTTTTTACTATAGTGAAAAACTCTCACATAAAATCACATCTCAACTCAAATTAAAAATTCAAATCAATGAGCTAAACCGGCCCTCTTTTATGTTTTAGATAATTCTATGTTAGTTGATAGTTTAAAACTATACCTAAATTCGATATTATCGTTAAAAAAAAAAAAAATGTTATGAGTAAAGTAATTTTTACCCCCTATAAAATTACTTATTGTAATCACCATATGGATTTTGATTTCTTTTCTTTTTTTTTTTTTTTAATGTGGAGTAAGTTTGGTGAGTGCCTTGGAATGCTCTGCACGTGTAAGATAACGGTTAGATATACATTAGATATTTGGAACACATCGAATTCCATTAAGAATAGTGTGTCAATTATTATTCAATGGGCCAATTATAGTTTCCTATGCTTATTATGATTAAGAGACGAAAGTGGGAAATTTCCTTCCTTAAAAAAAAAAAAAAAAATTTCTAATTCAGGGCCCGATTAGTTCGTTAATTTGAGTTTTTAATTCAAGTTGAGATGTGATTTTATATGAAAATTTTTTACTTTAAATAACTATTTTTAAAAACTTTTTACTGTAATAAAATTTAAATTCTAAACTTAAATTAATAAAATAAACAGAACTTCAGTCTCTAAGGTAATTTCCTAACCGTGATAAGACGAAAGTGCTTTTCAAACATAAAAAGCAATACTTCCAAATATATGTGCGTTACAGATAACAAAGACTGGTGACACAACATAAATAAAAGAGCAAAAAAAGAGAATGGCTTGTCAGCTTTTGTACTCTAGTATATTATAAGCTAATGCTTTTAAAAAATATATATATATATATAATTATAAGCTAATGCTGATCTCTTCTGTGATATTTAATGCTTAATATTAATAAGTAATTAATATAATGCTTATCAATAAGGTAGAGTAATAAACAATATTGGTTTAATGTGCAAAATAGTAAGAAAGTGTAGAACTTTTTTTTTTTGTTTAATAAAAAATCGCTTATCAATATTAAATTTTTAAAAGAAACAGAAAGTTAAATTAGCCCTAAAGTATCATTCATGGTGGGGTAAAGTGAGCAAGGTTTTGGAAGATGAATTGCACAAAACAATGAAAGTGTTATGGCCAACACATAAACGAAAAGAAAATGTCCAAAAGCTGGAGACATCACGTGAGAAAGTAACCGAAATATATACCAATCTGACATGGTATAGCTATAAGAAAGAGGGAAAAAAAACAAAAAACAAAAAAAAAAAACAAAAATACTTTAGCATAAAAAAAAAAAAAAAAAAAAAAGACAAGAGTGGACTCAATAATTGCAAAATTTACATGCAATCACACACTAAGAGAGTAAAGTGGGGCGTGGCAAGCTAAGATAAAAGAAAAAGAGCCCACCATTATAGATCGAAAGAACATAAAAAAAGAAAAGCATTTTAGTTTAAATATTATACAAAAAAGAATACTATCTAAAGCAAACCAAACACTTTGTTATATGTATAAATAAATAAATAAACTAAAACTAAAGATGAATAAAAAAGCTTGAACTACCGCCGGCCACCGTCGCTCATAAAAGATGAGTTCACTTCTCATTTTAATACTATATAATTTATATTTTATTAGTGAGTGGTGTTCACTATTGGTATCTAATAGGTTCAAACAAAAGAAAGATATTACTGATGTTTGATTCATAAATTTAGAATTATTCTTAATTTATGTGTGTTTTTTATGAGAGAAAAACACTGTAACGAATTATGAACTATGATTCAAATCATTGTTAAAATCCTCATACCAAATATTAGAGAGAAAGAATTACCTAGGAAATCGGTCAAGACACGACCGTCGGAGAAACGGCCGGAGGGTTTTCCAGGAAAAGTGATTCCATAAGGATATTTCCAAGAACTGGCTTCGGATTTCCTGTTGTTGCCTGTGTCGGAGTACGAGTCTCCGAAGACAAACAGCTTTGTCGGCCGAAAACTAAAGAGATCATGTCCATGGTGATGGTGGTGATGATGAGAATGAGCTGAAACCGTATATATATATATTACATATATATATAGATATATATTATATAATTCAACGCACAAATCATGCAAAGAGAATTATATGAAGAAAAAAAAAGGAACTATAATTGGGAGCAAATTAAGGTAATAATAAAGTTGTTTTAGATAATTATTATTACCTGATGAGAGAAGGATATTTAAGAAGAAGAAGAAGAAGAAGCAGAAGATGGAGGAAAAGAAGAGCTTCTTTGAATCCATGGTGGGGAGAGTGAATATGCCAATTTTTGTGTACAAACGAGGAAAGAGCCAACCAGTGCTTAATAATAAGTTGCCCTTTTGAGAATAGTGACGGAGATGTGAAGAATGATTGAGAGTTTTTATTGCTTATATATATATATATATATATATATATATATATACACACACACACACACACACACACACACACACACACACACACACACAAAGTTAGAAATTAGACCGCCTTTGAATTGATGAAAAAAATAAATATACAAATTAGAATAGTAAAGGTTCAAAGAAGGGGGAAAAAAATATAGGAAATCAGAGATTTTGAGCTGGTAATGAGGTCACCAACAGTGATCTAGCCATTTCAAATAAAGGATTTTGTGTATCCTAGTGTTTAACCTATATGTATGTGTGTGTGTGTGTGTGTGTGTGTGTGTGTGTGTGTGTGTATATATATATATATATATATATATATATATTGTTTGAAAGAGTGTTGAGAATACGTACAACTAGGAGACTCCAAAGGATTTGTAGCGCAATAAATTGAGGGGTAAAAGAGAGTTTACCCTAATCAGAGGATTTGATTTAAAATAGGTCATGCTTAATTTTCATATTAATCGAGGTAGGAAGGAATTTAGAGTCTTCTTTTTCTGATAAAATATGAAAGTGAAGAGGGATAACCAAAATAATAATAATAATAATAATAATAATAATAATAATAATAATAATAATAATAATAATAATAATAATAATAAAGCAAAAAGAAATTAAAGGACGTGTGGTCTATCCTCTTTTTTTTTTTTTTTTTTTTTTAGAGAGATAATGGGTAGGGTCTATCCTTTGTGGTTTTATCCTTCCTTCTCGATAAATTAAAAAAAAAAATTTTTAAAAACTACAAATTACGAAGCTAACTTTCATAGAAAACTTCTTTAGAACTTGAACTTTTTTGAATCATAATAATAAGCTAACTTTACTCTTGTTTCTTATTTTTCTTTTTTCATAGGATTTTTTTTTTTTTTTTTAATGTTCTATATTGTTTTCTTCAATACATAGATTTGAGCAAGTAATGATCTAGCCAGCAGCAGCCTCTCATGTATACAAATAATATTTGGGTGTGGAAGCTGCACGTGTAACATTGCGAAGAGCTATCAACAATAAAATTATATAATATTTTGTATCCCTCAAGGTCCCAAACTCTCATTTTAAAAATTATTATAAATTATATATTATTATAAATGAAGTCTATCTTTGATTAGTGACGGTATTTTCTAAGTATTTTTTTTAAAAAAATAAATATAGCCAGTTGTAATGGGCCATAATTGAAAAATCTTAATCAGATTCTTTTCTTTGGTGCCGAATAAGTGGTCCATGAAATTCAGAGCCCAAAAAGGGAAAAACAAAAAACAAAAAAAAAAGTGGACCGTGGATTTTTTTTTTTTTTTTTGGGGTAAAAAAATGGACCATAGATTAAACTTTAATAATTATAGAGTGAAAATAACTTTGGAAATCATGAATCAAAATGCATATATTAAAGAAAGCTTAAATTGTTTCGATTAGTTTTGATAGCGACACAACGATAAATATGATTAATAAATAAATTATATTTTAATTGATATTTTTAACACGTTTAATAAATAAGTCGTGATATTTTTTGACACGATTAATAAATAAATTAATACGAATATAATTCATTAACACGAATTGACACCTTGGATACGACAAATGTTATATACATACAAGATTACTATGTTCATTTATGTGTTTATTGGTCCAAAAAAGGGATCCCTTTTCTTTCACGTCCTCGAGGAGTCACTCTTTGGATTACATTTACGTACTTTGAAACTAATTACATCTTAACAATAAATATATATATATATATATATTTTTCAATGAACATCGTAACAAGATTTGACCGCTCTTTGATGTTTAAATCATGTGTGAATTGAAGCATTGGATTCAAAAAGACTTTAAATAGTCAACGCGGAAAAAGTCAAATCAGTTCAAATACGAATGGGTCGGTCCATATGGTGTGAAAGCAAGAAAGCCAACCAAAAGAGAAAAAACAACAATCAAAACCATGGAAAACACCAAGGGTGTCAATTTTAAATTGAAGGCTGCTAAGAAAAATCTTGACACCCCTTATATATGAGTTTTGATTGTAACCTTTTTACTCTTTATTAATATTCTTTTTAGTTAAATAACTATATTAACAAAATAATACTAATCAAAAATAAAAAATAAATATCCAAACACATATACTTTTAAAGATAAGTTCATTGCTTTACTTTCTTAATTTTCTCTTACTTTTACAACAAATAAACTTAGCGGGTGACTTGTTGGTCACCAGAGCCACCCGGCAGGTTACCATTAGTCACCCATAGCTAGCAACCGGCTTTTGTTGCTTGCCGCTTGGCAAAAGCAAGCGTATTAGTCGAGAAAGTAACTAGAGAAAACTTGTGGCGTTGACTGAATATGGGACTTGAAAGATGTTTTTCAATCCAAAATTGGATTCACCGTATCCGATACAGTGCCTCAGAAAATAAATTTCCTGTGTAGAATGCATCTAAAAGTAACCTAACTTTGAAGACAAATGCGACAATCAAATTTTATATACTGATTTCTAACCTTTTTGAGAACCAAGGATACATTGACCTACCGTATCCATCGTATTACCAGTAGAAACCCGTTGTGATACTGAATGTATTACCCCATGACACGGAAGTAGCTTAGCTACTACCGTGTTTCAAAGATAGTCTTACGGTGCTATGACAGTCTTTTATGGGGATACTAAAAACATTGCATGGCTACCTAAAAGGAGGTGGGGATTCCATGGCGGCGGCTCAGGGGAGAGGAATTCAGGAACATTGCAAAGACGACTGACAACGCGTCAAGGATTGTTGGTCATGGCTCCGCAAAGAGAGGGAGAGAGAAAGACATGGTAGAAAAACGTGTCACCTATTGCAAACAGTTTATATATGTAGGAGTGTAAATATTGACCCCCTTTCTTTAGAGTTTTGCCATCAGTTTCTCTTTTTATATATTATTAACTAAGGAGGGGTAAAGTTCTAAGAAAAAGAGCACAACTATGATGTAAATGTTAATGTGAATTAAATTTGGCATAAAAGTGTATAATATAGTATGTTATTTTTATTTGTGCATTAATGCATAATACTATTTAAAATGCTAAATATACTTCTTTCTCATAATTATTAAACTTTAAAAACTATAAAAGTGAACATTTATAGTAGGTCTCGCTACGTAGATAGGTGAGACCTAATCTAGTGGGACTCATTATTTTGTGAGTGATCAGATTTTATCTTCATAGAGATAAATATAATTTTTCTTTTTAAAATAATTTTAAAATGCAAAAATTACAATAATTACATATGAAAGTAAATATTTTAATAAATAACAGTCAAATGCCAAATTTGTAATATGTTATACTTAGTGATAAATTTACCACAAAATATAACATATAGCAAATTTAATACAATAAATAGCATTGTATTAGAGTGTTTTTTATACTCAAATTTTAAATTTATAATTAGCACATTAAATATAATATTATATTGGAGATGTTCTAAAAACCTAAGTTAAGGGGACATTCTAAAAGAGCAAAATTGGTACCACAAATTATTCATTTGAAAAAAAAAAAAAGATTCTAAATACTATGAGAAAGTAGATAGATTTTATATCAAGGATCTTCAGATACACTTTACATAGTTTTTGATCAATTGTTTCATAAGGTTCAATGTTTGAGATATAAGTACATGGTTTGTTTGATCAATTGTTTCATAAGGTCCAATGTTTGAGATATGTCCTTATTTAAATTTTAAGAGAAAAGTATATGGTTTGTTATGATTTTGTGCGGACTTATTATTTATATTATTCTAAATAAGTGATCTCATTTTAAAAATTGAGTGTCATTGTGATATTTTATTTTTTCTTTATTAATTAAATGACAGTTATTATTTTTTAATAAAATGACATAAATAATTTTTTTAGTATTTGAGTGGCATTTTTTTTTTTTCCAACTTTAATGAGAGTCACCGTACCCCAAATCTAAGAATGCAAGAACCAGCACAGCCTGTTTGTATTTATTTTCTTATTTTTCCTACCATTTTTTTTGTGGCTAATTATTGTTCATGCTTATTCTATAGGATTTGAATCTTTTCTGGCCTACAAATACAATGACCATCACTTGTCTCTGCTGAGAGTTTACGTTCAAGTACTGACCAGGTCGTACTGTGGTCTGCAAGATTATTGGTCTGGCAACTACTACTGGGCATCATAAATGCCAATAGCCCATGACCCATTATTGCTTGTGCTGTGGAAACGGTCATCCAGAATCTAACTCCAAGATTTATTTCCAAATAAATGCACAAATTTGTAGAAAGAAGTTTAGAGGCTATATTAATTATAACATTGCTCATATGGTGTGTTTGGATTTCCACTTAATAATTAAATTTGGTACCAAAGTGATAAAAGCATTTTTCAAACTCAATATTTCAATTCTTATTTGTTGATTTTGGAAAAATGTTCTTTGTTTTGTGAGACAACACAATGTTATGAATTCTGCTTTATGTTTTCTTCTAACATCCGTAATATGCTCAAAGTAATTGGTAGCAACCTACTAATTAGGTAATTATTGTAACATTTTTCATGTACTTATGAGAAGAATATATGTATAAATATATACTCACACATATACATACCCACCATACTAAATTTTCACTGGACTTTTCAAAAAGTGCAAAGAAAATTACATAGAACAAGGCCTCCCAATACAGACAGATCAATTCATGTACATTCTAATGCTCAAACCTTATGAAAATCAAATAGAACGAGTCAACTTTAAGAGAAACAATAATCTAGTAGGTATCTCTGTATGGAGTGATCTTGATTACCAAGCCAGGGAAAACATCATCAGGATCATGGATATGTGGATTCTCTTCCACAATGTAAGGATCTCCACATCTTTCAGCGATTGTTTGCAGCGTCTCCCCCTCCCGAACCACGTAAATTTCGTCGCAAGGCCTGGTGTTGTTGATGCCCTTTCTCTGCGCCGTCATCGCGAATTCACTTTCACCCGATTCGCAGCAGCTCAGGACCAGCAATACTGCCAGGAACAAAGCACAATACCCTGAAGCCCTCTCGGCCATCACAGTCGATGAACAAGCACAAACCATGGTGATTATCAAGTTGTGTGTAACTTTTGTATTACTTTGCCTTCACTCTTATGCCTTTTGTAGAGCTTGCTTTTGTGTGTTTTGTTTTTTTTTTTTTCTCCGTTAGGACTAAGAAAACATTTATTGGCGTTATATACTATAAGTGGTTTCTCTTATTTTCTTTTGGTGGTTGGAGTGGGCTATTCTTGGCGGGAGTTGAAATGGTTATCTCAGTGTAGTAGGTAACTGTCACGGAAAAACATAAAAATAGTATGCAAGAAGTTAGTTTAACTGCTTTTTATTAAATGGATTTGGTCTTGGCTTGTATTCTTTTGAATGAAATGAGGTCCACTTTGATTAATGGGTTGATCTTACAACACCCTCACGTTATGTGTAAAAAATATCCTTTTGACAACCAATGAATTAAAAGTGCAAAATTGATAGACAATGCAAGTGACAGGTTGGGCAGTGAAGGTTGTGTAGTTTATGAAATGATCGGCGTGAAACTATACCGCGCAGTCCAAATTTCAACCACTAATGATGAAACGAAACAATCTCGGTCGTTCAAAAAAAATCACTTTTTAGTCGAATAAATTTTAACAGCTCAGATTGTTATTTAGAATTATAGTAAAGAGCATATTTTTGAAGTTAAATTAAATAAATAGATATTTTAAAATTATTTAAAATAAATAGCAATTTACGTATCCAAACTCCGTGATATATATGTACCTCATTTGAATAATTCAACCCCATGTGATCATAATCTCTTGCCGAGGAAATTTAGGCAAAATCTAGACTAGAACAACAATCTTTTCTAAACTACATTTCATGTAATTTTAAAAGGTTGATTCACATATCTAATTCATCCCTATTATTGGCTGGCCTATAGCCTATAACCTCTCTATGTAATAGACAATGCAAGTGACAGGTTGGGCAGTGAAGGTTGTGTAGTTTATGAAATGATCGGTGTGAAACTATACCACGCAGTTTAAATTTCAACCACTAATGATGGAATGAAACAATCTTGGTCGTTAAAAAAACACTTTTTAGTCGAATAAATTTTAACAGCTCAGATTGTTATTTGGAATTATAGTAAAAAAGCATATTTTTGAAGCTAAATTAAGTAAATAGAGATTTTAAAATTATTTGAAACAAATAACAGTTACGTATCTAACTCCGTGATACATATGTACCTCATTCGAATAATTCAACCCCATGTGATCATAATCTCTTGCGGAGGAAATTTAGGCAAAATCTAGACTAGAACAATAATCTTTTCTAAACTACATTTCATGTAATTTTAAAAGGTTGATTCACATATCTAATTCATCCCTATTATTGGCTGGCCTATAGCCTATAACCTCTCTATGTAAATATTCTTCCCTCCAGCCAAAGATTGCCTTTGCTTGTGACTCAATCCATTCGTCACTCTGCTAAAGATTGGCGAATCTTGAAACCATAGCACAACTACAGTACATGCTTTTTTTTAAAATGTTTATATGCATCCTAAACTTGAGTCATTGGATGAGTGTAAAAATGATCTCAATTGTCAAAATTTGCGGCATTTTGTCAACAAGTACCTGATCGCAAAAAGGCAATCTTATATTTAACGGTCCAGATCGTTCTAACCGAATGACAGACGTTTAAGATGCAAGCGCAACCCAAAATCAATAAGGTTTTCCCATAGTTGTCCTGAAAATAATGCATGTACATAGGCTGGTACTTGATAGGCTTATACACTGGCATGTGATTTTCAAATGCCACAATCAATTTCTCTTCACAACTTATAGAAGGAAAAGGCACAAAGTTCAATTTATGCATAGGAATGCACTAAATTTGTTCATTATCGTGCAAACTTTAACATCATTCTTGAAATGTTCTTTACAAGTTAAAAATAAACAAGGGAAAGAATTCACAGATAGCTTTGCTCTTCGCACCGAACTCCATTGCGCCCCACGCCCAGCATTAAGGGAAAGAAGCCACAACGGAAATTTCGGCAGATGTATCCCAAACTTCATTCCCGAGTTCGCCACCTAAGGCTCTCATGGAGTCAACAATAGATTTTTGATATAACTGACGACTTCATCCACATTCACTGTCCATGCAACAGAGACGGGGGAATAGTCTGACCATGGGTTGCTGGAATTCCATCTATATAGCAAACAATAAGTATAATTATATAATGGGAAAATATGAAAAACGAACAAAAAAAAAAAAAAAACAATAAATTGACGAAAATTAGTGTGATAATCTTACTTTTTGAGTCCTTGATCCATTAATGTATGCCCTATACACATGCCTTGAGTTTCGACCCTGACAACCCCCTTCTTGAATGTAAAGAGATCAGGTCGAACCAGTGCCACAAAGCTAACTGGGTCATGAAGAAAAATACCTGAAAACAATTTTGCCCAGGAGAGATTAAGATGAAGTACACAAAAAAGGTAATGAAAAAGGATAACTAAAAGTACAGTGGCTGAGAGGAATACCGTAAACACCATCAGACTTCACGTGCCAGTCTCTGTAGAATTTGCACATGTCGCATAAGATTTTTGTATGCTTTCCGTTGGATTGCCTCAAATCAAGGAGGTCAGCATCTGAAACCATAATAAAAGAGATTAAATTTCAAAGGAGCATTTCCTAATCCCATAAATCAGCCTCAGCGAAGCTGGTCTGCGAATGAAAACCAAACAAGAAGCTGGAAATCCCACCTGTAAACATAACTTGGGTTGTAATGTTTATTCCAACGACATCAATGTTAGCCCCTGATGTAAACACAATATCTGCTGCTTCTGGGTCCCCATAAATCTGCAGTTTCAAAGTGATATGTCATTCACACTCGGCTGAGAGTAGTCCGGTGAACTGAACTCTAGGTTTTGTGCTTTACAACTGACAACTAGAGAGTTCAAAGAAAAGCGATACTCAAGGGTACTATGTTGGAGCTGTTTTCAAAACCAGAATTACTACTAGGGAAGGAAAATCCATTTTTCCTCAGAAAGGAAGAAACAAATGTTTGCAACAATCAACCTATACAAGTTTACCAACATAGAAAAAGTAATGAGAACAATGCCCACTTGATTTTCCAGGAAAATATTCCACTAAGACGCAAGAGATTTGTCCCGGTGTTTGCTGACTTGGACTTGTTCGTATGTCACCATGAAAAGAAAAAAAAAAACACTTACATTTGCTTCAGCAGCCGGGTTTACATTTCCCAAAGCAAAGAAAGCACCACCAAGTATTACTACTCTCTTCAACTTTTTGGCAAAGGAAGAATCCCTTTTGATTGCCTGATCAAGATTATTGTATCAATATAACTACAGTATAAGTAGATAGCAAGTCTCAATCAGAAGCCTAATGAGCGAAAGCAAATGATAGCAAGTTACCAAAGCTATGTTCGTGAGAGGTCCCAGTGCAAGAATTGATACTTCTCCAGGATATTCAGAGACTTTATCAACTAAGAATTCAGCAGCACTCTTTACAATTTTCTTTGATTTTGGAGAAGGTAGGAACAAATTCCCCAAACCATCAGAACCATGTATAAAATCAGCAACACGTGGCTCTCCACCCTTTTCCAGAATAAAACAGTTGCAACAAAGTAAATAGAGTTTAACAAAAGATAAACTGGGAGAGATTGAAGATCTTTCATCAACCAAAGTCAAAGCACATTATCACAAAAAATAAAAAGATAAAAAAAAAAAAAAAAAAAATCCCCAGTATTACGACTAAAATGCACAGAAGAAGGTAAGCAAAAAAGGTCAAGTAGATAAGCATGCCAAGAATGTTATGAATTAGACTCCTTAATTTTTAATTACTGTGTAATCCTCTATGTAAGTTAATAAATCGTCATGGTAATTAATTAGGCTCCACAACTTAACAAAGGAATACATTGTTTATTATTCAATTATCGTTAAGACACCTCCCGTGACTTCAAGTAAAGAATAAAGGTTAGAACAATTACCTTCAGAGGCTCAGGACTGCCCTTCGCCACGGGCACATCTGGTCGTCGTGCTATCTCACACTATCCTTTTAAACATTAAGACATTATTTGATCAATGAATGCATTCAAAACTAGAATCCCGCTACGAGTAATCAAAGCTTAAAAAATAAGATTTAAAACAAGCTGAAACAAATACAGACCAGAAGCAATGCATTCCGGGTGGCGTCTTCCGTGGTAACATTACCAAAAATTGTTGTCAAGCCCAAGACTTCCAACCCTGGATTTTGAAACGCCATGAAGATGGCCATGCTATCATCTGTCAATAAACAAAAACCCATGGAAATTATCTCACATGAAAAATATGCATTGCTAAAGTACATAACCAGGGAGCATTTAGATTCAAGTATAAATTCAAGAATATAATATACAGAAGAAACCATTTTTATTTTAAAGGAAACATCTTAGGTGCCGATATAATTATATAATTAACCCAAAACCAAGATCACACAGAGCTTAATTTTCCCAGATAAAAATTCATGTTTTATCATCTGACAAATTTGTAGTTGAATTTATTCAAATTCATGTTTTACTTTTCCTAAGATAAACATTTACTTATCCTTTGTGGCAATAGAGAAGTTACTTTCTCAAAAATTAAGAACAAAACCCCACGAAAGTAACAAAAATAATGAACATAATTTAAAAAAAAAAAAAAAAAAAGCAAAAGAGAGCAAAAAGGACGGATGTTTCCTACCGAAATACAAAACTGAACTTTTGTCGCCGTGAACCGAATCTTTAAAACACTATTTGAAAATTTTTTCAACTTCTCCGAAAGAAAAAGAAAAGGACCAGGGCGCCAAGATATGCGAACTGAACAAGGTCAAGTATTAGGATCGAGAAAAAAAAAAATTCTGGAAAAAAGAGGAAAAAAAAAAAAAAAAAAAAAAAAAAAAAAAAAGAGACCTGCTTTTTTACAGTCTTTCTCATCACCAGCTCCAAAAGGTTATTTACATTTTTTTTTGGTTAGAGAGAGAAAGGACAAAAGAAATACGTTGTCACTAAATTACTACCACTAATAGCAACACATTGAATTCCGTTTGGTTGCTAAGGAAAAAAAAAAAAAAAAAAAAAAAAAAAAAAAAAAAAAAACGCCTGATTCACAACACGGAAAAATTCAAGCCAAAATCATTCATTATTCGCCTTGTTTAAACAAATTTTTTACTATCCACAACGCAAAACATCAAAAACCATAAGAAAATTAAAAAAATAAAAAAACAAAAAATTCCCTCTCTTTCCTTTTCTCACATTATCGCAACAACCAAAACCAGAGCCAAAATCAACAATTGCTGTAAACGATGATCGGAAAAAAAAAGACTCACCGATTCCAGGATCAGTATCGATAATGAGCTTCTCCGGCTGTGCATGCGACGCCAAAACGCCGCCGTTTTCGCCGTCGGCGGCCACACCGTTGCAATTCATCGCAAGACGCGCTTCGTAAATCGGTCAGCGGAATCAAATCAATACAATCTGTGCTGTGTATACGCGTTTGGCGTTATGATATATAGAATATATTCTGTATGTATATAGTATGTATATAACTATATATATATATATATATATATATAGTATATGAAGAAAAATATGCAGTGTGTGGATTAGGGATTTGTCGTGCTCGAAGAGACGATAAGTGGCTGACGATGAGCTGAGCTGACAGCGAGACTCGAACGACGAAATACATACAAACGGTGGGTTGTTTTGGTTATTTATATATTTTTTTGGGTTTTGAGAAATTAATATATAGAAAATGGTAGGTCGTTTGGGTAGGTGGACGAAGACGACGAAGTTTCTTTTGCCACTTTTTATTTATTTTAGACCAATTGGAGATTGACAGGTGTTATTTAGAGAGGATCTGGATCTTGGTGCGCATTTTGCCTCTGGATGTGTACTTCTCTCCACCCGTCTACCCGGAGATCTCTATGAAAAGAAGGATAACTTTAATTAATTGGTGATGAAGATATTTTTAAAAAAATTTATTCGTGATTAAAACAATGCTAAGTGACAAACATAGCAACGATAATTATTTATATTATGTTATAAAATAATTGTGCAATAATGATTTATTTATTACGCCACATGTTAAAGTTGTCATTTTTTATTTCACGATGATAAAGTGAGATAATATGATACCAGTACATATAAAGTTTCATACTTTTTTATCTTATTATTTACTTATCAATAGGAGTATTTTTTTTTTTTTTTTTTAAGGGAGAGAGTGAGAAGGTCTTTAGAGAGCAGAGGTTGGCCGGAGTTTTGATACTATTTTAGAGCGCGTCGTCAGACATCTGGATGAAAAATTTGGTCTTCCGACTCGTCTTATTGTGGGCTTCTCGTTAATAGTGGTGGTGTACGGTGTAGTGGCTTCATTTGGACATATTTGAACAAGTTAGGAGCTTAGAAATCGAATGGACGGGCTCCTTTCCCAAGAGAGTTTTTCACTTGGTGGTTGAGATCTCTTCACTGGTTGTCTTCCTTAATGGTCCTTTGGTCGGGCGTCTTTCACTGGAGGTTTCTACTGGCGGTGGTTGAAGGTTTTTGTATTTTTGTAACTTTTGTGTTTGTAATAAAGTTGGTAGTTTCCCTACTCAACCCCCGTCTGATTTGTTCGTTTCTTTTTTTTTTTTTTAGATTTAGGTGTTCGGCTTAATGCCGATAGGGTGGTCATTGTAGGAATGACTCCATCAGATCTGGCCTTAGCCCGAGAAGAATGTGCCTAACTTCTCAAACAAGGATTGATCAAGCCCATGAAGTCAGATTGGGCTTGCCAGGCCTTCTATGTAGAGAAAAGATCAGAACAGGTCCGTGGAAAGAAAAGGCTCGTAATTGACCTTGTGGGTCCTATTGTGATGACGGAGGGGCGAAAGCTAGTGCGATTGATGGAGGGACTATATCTTCTTCAAAATAGCGATTGTTGCTGACAGTGAAGATGTTGTATGGTTCATAGATTTGAGTGGGTGGAGCTATCACAGAACTGGTGGTTGGTTGTATAGGGGGATTAGTGATGTTGTTGAGGTCTTGAGGGTAAGTGAAGCTGGTGTGCAAAGGGTATACCTCGTGTTGAGTGTATAATCCTTGTGCTGAGTCAAGTAGGTATGGGCGGTGTATGAGAAACACGGTGTGCACTTGTTGGATGTCATATGGAGAGAAAGTCCATAAGTTGTATTTTTAGAAAAGTCTTGAGACTTTTTTTGTCCACCATGGAAGATGGTTGAACATTCCTAGGAGTTGCCACAGAGATGAGTCTGCATTCCTGGAATTGTTGATGTGATCATAAAGGTGCAGGAGAGGACAGATGCTGACTTAGAATTCTATTCTCTGAGCAAGACAATCCAGACATGGACACGATTTTTGCTATTCCAGACTCAGACTATAATGATCCTAGCCCAGAGGATTACAAAGAGGAAGACATAGACTATCTCATCCCAGTCTATAATATGGAACAATGTTCCATAACCATCCCAACTCCTCCTCTGCTGAATGTTGAAGTCGCCCCTCCGTCATCACGACAGGACCCACAAGGACAGCCTGACTATAGTTCAACTCTGTTTCAAGATTCACAAGACCCAGACTACCTTGCAGATCACCTCATAGAATACATACTACCTTCCACTAAAAGACACAAGGTGTGGTACCCACATGACAAACCTTATGAACAAGGTTCAACACGGACACATCCTCCTCAAACAATACCTCCATCTACAACGACTAAAGTTCCTCCCAGTTGTCCTACAGTAACTTTTGTTTTATTCTACTTAACTCAAAAGTGTAATAGTAGTCAGTCTGCCACTTTACCGAAAGTGATTTTATTCCTTGAATTAGCCACTGGCATGTCCACAGTAGGACTTTTTTTCTTTTTCTTCCTCGATGAGGATGACCCCCCAATAGTGATCACTTGCGTCTGTCTGCAGGACTCTTTTTCCTGTGCTTGGAATTTTCAGTGGTGGTGGTGATTACGCTATCTTTTTCAAAGCGATGATGACGGCTGTTTGTTCTGTCCCCAACTGAGAAGGAGTATTTTTCAGCATTTTTGACAATTGGCTGGTATGTTCAGTCACGCGTGGAATGAAGTCTCTGAGATAATTTATTATTCCCAAGAACTGCTAAATTTGCTTGACAATGAGGTTCTTGTCTGGAAATATCAATAATTCGCGAGCTATGTGTGGGTTTTGATGATTTACACCTCCAACGCTCGACAACTTATGTTAAGAGAGGGGCTTTCCCTAGTCAAGTTTTTAGTGCACTCGTTGTTAGTGTGCCGAGGTGCTTTCCCAGTTCGGGCCTCATGCGCGTGTTTGTCCCTTTGATGGGTTAACATTGTACTAAGATGATTGTTTATTATCATTTTAAGAGAAAATTATAAAAACTAACCCTTAAGCACATCTTTCTAGAGTTCTACCTTTTTGTTGTAATAGGCTCTTTTGATAATAATATGTAAATTGTAGATAATAATTTGTTGAATTTTAGACAATAATATGTTAAATTACGCTCGCTGCCGCTGGCATCTGTCAAATTATCAATAATAATCTATCAAATAACTTACTCTAAATGGGCAAAATTCAATAGGCCAATATTGAGACTTAAAATTCCTTAATGGTACCATTTTAAGAGGTATTTGTCAAAATTATTCTTATTTTAATGAAATGCAATTTTTCCTTTAAAAAAAATAGTATTGTACTTTTTTCAATGAATGTAAAATATTCTATTAAAATAAGAATGCTTGGAAAAATAATGGGTAGGTTTCAAAGTTTGAACTTTCCTCCTCTAGAAAAAGAGAATTTTTTTGGTATTTTTTCTTTTTTAGAAACATCGGTAATTTTTACTTTTTTAGTCTTTAAATCTAGATAAAATCACACTAGATTGAAAAAGTATTCAGAACAAATAGATTCTGATATATATCTGACGACTAAAAAATAGAGAACACTAATGCTCTAAAAAAAAAAAAGGGAACACCAGAAAAAGTCCCTTAGAAAAAATGAACTTTCCTATTTCAAACCTAATCTAGCTATTGTATTATATCCATAATCGATTTTTAGAACTGAAACTCTTTCATAATACCGAAAATTAGAAAAGAAATTTGGTTTAATTGTTCTTGAGGTTTTTCTTTTTTCCCCTCAAGCACCATGTATTTATTTAAGAGTTTATCCATATGGCTTTTAGACGTTAGGTAAAGCCAGCCAAGAATTGCGTTTGGGTTTCTATTTCATGAAAGTGGGGAGTTGTAGTTAGTGCCGTGTGCTTCCTAGCATCTGTATTCAAACATAGCATTTAACTAATGCTTAGCATTATCTGTCATGCATAAATAATGATTGATAATAATGCTTAGTATTGATAAGAGAGAGAGAGAGAGAGAGAGAGAGAGAGAGAGAGAGAGAGAGAGAGAGAGAGAGAGAGAGAGAGAGAGAGAGAGTAATGCTAAGTATCGGTATTGTTTTTCAATATGAAAGAAAGCTTAACCAAACTGTAAAATCACCATCCAAAACTGAGGCATTTGCTTGATTTTTTTTTTTTTTGCTTGCTGAATCATTTCCTTGAATTGGTTACTTCTGAGCGCAAGCATATTTTCAACGTGGTTGAATTTAGGACACCGAGGTTGAAAACTTCTTGATGTTAACTTACGTTGAATGGCGTACGGATGGTAGAGGTGGCTTTTGTGTTTGACATTATATGTTTGGTAAGAGATGTGGAAAATAGGAAAGGGAAGATAAAAACCTAAGTAGAGAAAATTAAAACAAAAGGTATTAATTTTTGAGAGAAAGAGAGAAATAAATCAAGATTTGAGATGAATTAAAATTAATAGGTCAATAATTTATATAAGTAAATAAATAGGTCAAATTACTGTTTTCGTTCATAACTTGTCTGGTTATTAACCATAACTTAACAAGTTATTGTCTATAATTGTCTGTTTATAAACCATAACTTGACAAATTTATCCATAACTTATCTGATTATGAATCATAACTTGACAAGTTATGGCCTATAAATTTCTATAACTAAAAATTGACCTATACACTTTCTTAAGCTTTTCATATTAGCCTATTTTCTACTATTTTCCTTAATTTTCCTTCATGTAATGTTTAAGAGATTCTATTCGGTAAGCTGTCCTACCGATAAGACTAATTTTTTTAACTATTGAATCTGATTAAATCAAATGAGATTGAAAAAATATATAAAATAGACAATTTTTAATACATATTTAACAATTAAAAAAATAAAACTATTAATAATTTTATTTTTCTAATCCTATATGAGAAACAAACTCTCAATGTTTTGTAGGAGATAGATAAAAAAAAAAAAAAAAAAAAAAGAGAGAGAGAGAGAGAGAGAGAGAGAGAGAAGAAGAAGAAGAAGAAGAAGAAGAAGAAAAGAAAGAAACGAGAGAAGTTGTCCGTATAAATTTATTTTGCCATTATAGCCTTTATCAAACAATCCAATATTTTCATTTATACTCTAAAATCCCTCCAAGAATGTTTTTCCTTTGACTTTTCTACCATATCAAACATTGCACGAAAGTGTCTGATACTTCCCTACATTGTTCTTTTTTCCTTTTCGCATCTTCTGCCCAAAATTGGTGAAAACTTATTTGCATGAATTTGAACAATTCATAGATTTTAAGCAAGGAGAATTTTGTGATGGTTTTAAACATTAGATCATATCAGAATTGTATCATAACCAAAACAAATGTACAATATCAACCAAACTTGATGAAAATCTAATTTGTCTAAACTATGAGTCGATAATGGTACATTAGTTCTTTTTACCCGGCAAAAAAATTCTTAAAATTTACCAAAGACCCGTTCGAGTAAACAAACGAACGAACAAGCAGGCTCACCTGAAGGAAGAATCTTAACTGAAAAGCCACAACTAATTGCCTTACTATTTTGGAAAACAAATGCCTTATCAAATTCATTGCCCATGTTGGTGACAAAATAATAATAATAATAATAAGCACAGAGAAAGTTCAAGTGGAGGTTCGGCACATGATGTTCCAACCAATAGAGAAAGTGCACATGCTCAATGTCCCACTAGAAAATTATTCACTATACTTGCATACACAAGACACTTCCATGTGCACACATGGGAAAGCCATCATTATTTCCCCTAACAGGTAAAATAAACTATCATCCCAAATTAGATGAGGTCAGATTATGTAGAGAGAAAAGAGAAAAAAAAAAAAAAAACTGGAAATAATGCAACAATCACCATCATCACCCACGACTATCCACGATAAAGAAAAAGTTAAAAAAGTTTAATTAGGGAAACCAAGATCACGAGACTGAAGAGAAAATCTTGCTTTGTAATGAGCGAAAAAATTGGCTACGACTGTAGTTCGTTAATTTGCAGCCGAAAGAAAGACAAAAACAGCAGAAGGCTCTGCCATGCTGAAAAAAGTGATTAAACATTTATACCACGGTGACCTCTAAAAAGGGTATGCAATCAGAAAAATTTGTGCATGCACCAAGTGGTTACTGCTGTGGAACAAGTCGGTGAACCTGCAATATCGGGATGCATCATTGTGTAAAACAATGGTTGGAAAAATATTTGGTAACGACTTCAAAAAGAAAAACAATCCTGATTGCATCACATCAGGATTTCATTCTGCAAAACTTGACGCCTGCACCAAACAAGAGAACTTAGGGATGTTTGCGAAATTCCTTTGCATATGGATATGGATGATATCTGCATACTATTGTATAAAGATACAAAACATACCTTTGTTGGCATAAACATTCTTGGATTAAGCAGTGTCAATGAACGCCCTCGTCGAACTATATTTTGACATTTGGAGAGCCTTTGATATTGGCAGGTGTCTTTACCAGACTTCCCTTTGCATTTCCAGCAGCTTGTCCACTGGGATTTCTAGTATTTGCTGTCTCGGTTGTCAACATGGACTTCTTTATCTGCCCAAAAGGGAAAAAAAAGCTTGTTAGACACAAATTACACGCCAAAGACGTTAGATATGCCAACATCAACACCCGCACACACACAACTTACAGCTACAAGACGTTCCATGTGGATATCGTTCACAACCTGCAAAACCATCATAAAAAATACCCAAAAAGAAAAAAAGCAAGTGATTAGGACATTGAGAAGTGTCGGCAGATTATCCTCAAGGAAAACATAATTACCAAATAACAACATTCTTATACCACAAAACCAATGTAAGAGAACCAAGTAAATGACAATTCTTACCGGTTTTCTAAAGCTCTTAATCTCATCACCACCAAACCCGGGAAGGGTTATGTTCCAATTTCGTTCTGCGTCAGAAATAAATTAACTTCTGCATGTAAAAATGTAAAAACTAAAAACCAAGTATTTTCTCATAAACTAACCAAGATGTAGGAGTATGTCCTTTGCTTCCAAAGTTGTTGATTTTCGATGCTTAGCGAGTGAGCAACCAAATGTTGTAATCTGCCCAACAAGGAAGATACGAGATAATTGAGAAAAGACAAAGTAGAATAACCTATTATTACAATCAAGGGTAAGAGAACATGGTAGTCATAGCTGGAGATTATTTAAATGAAAAAAAAAATGACCAAAAGAAGAAGATACCAAGTACCAACGTTACAACATTTTTTTTTAGAGAAAAAGAAGAAAGTTATCTTGATATGACTCGTCCATTGGGCATATAAAATTACTAATAAAATAATAAATTTCAGTTTGATTACTTACAGACTCAACAAAATCATCTGCAATATCCATAAGAATGTCTTCAACTTCAGGATCTAACTTCTCAGATGGATCAACCTGTCCATGAAGCATAAAAGTTAATAGCAGGTAAAAAGAATAAAAATCAGTACACAAACATAGAAGATTTTTTAAGACTGAAATCAAGATCGTGATGAAGCAATTCAATTTTTGTTATCTTGGAGCATATAGAGTAGGCATTCAGAGGATTAAATGGAGTTCAGCAGGGAATAACCACGTTAGGTGTGGCAAGTAGATACCCGATGCAAAATAGATGACTCCAAAGTCTTAAGCTTAGCTTTGCCAACAATTACCCAGAGTTTCCAACATCAATTCAAGTGTACTATCATTTAACTATAAATGATTCATTTCAGAATAAGAATTTGATAGATACTGATAGAGAACCAACATGATCTCACCTGACTGACTAGCTCATGGATGCTTCTTTTGCTAAGAATCCTATTACAAGATTCATCAGTTTCTGCAGTAGAAATTCTATTCTGAGGCACTGACTGAACTGTATTAGGCTGTACAATTGCAGGAGTAGACGACTTTTGGTTTGCCGAAGACTGAACCCTTGTATTCTGTTGTTGATGGGATAAAGCTTGTGGAACTCTTGATGAGGGAACTTGTTTACCATAATGTTCATGCGCTTGTTGTGACGGTGAAGGTTGTTGCTGCTGTTGCTGCAAAGCTGACATATGTTGCTGTGCAGTCATGGGTAGTTGATGATTCTGTTGCTGCTGTTGCTGTTGCGCTTGCGGTTGCGGCTGCGGCTGCGATTGCGGTTGCGGTTGCATTTGCTGTTGAGGTTGAGTTTGAATGTGTGATCTCTGCTGCAGGGACTGCGGATTCATCGGCTGCCTATATGAAGGGGATGGTAGAGGAGGCTTACCTTGTGATCCAGATGCCAACCACGGCTGATTAAGAGACTGCACACTTTGAGACATACTCGGTGAAGGCGAACCAGGAGATCCTGCTGATGGCACTCTCAGAAGGCTATGACCCTGGTAATTCTGCTGCAGAGAAACCAAGTAACAAATTTACTAATCTAGCAGGAATGAGGACTTTTCAATCACCAGGGATGTACCGAAAAACACAAGAAAAGGCCAAGTTGTATGGACCAGATAACACAAGTACGCAACCCAAAGATAAGAATTAATCGATCACGCTGAACTTAAGAGGAAGATACTTTCCCCATTCATCTGAGACCCTCTACAGGTGCCATTTCAATATCTTGATCCTTGAACAAATAAATACTGCACTATTTCAATACTACACTTGGCACCTTTATAGTAAACAGCCATTTATCAACTCCTTGTCCTTCATTTTTCAATATCCATTTCTAATGAAAATGAAAAGTTGAATTATACAACTTAGCCGTTTGAAGGTTTTCAACTGTCTACATGCTTTATGAAGTAAGGGGTACTGAACACAGACACACCACTTGAAAATAACATAACACGAAGGCTCCCTTTAATAACGACAAAGCAAAACATTAGGAATGGTATGCAAGTAACTACAAAAAAAAAAAAAAAAAAAAAAAAAAAAAAAAAGGAAAAGAAATGAGTTAAATTTGAAAATGTCACTTACTTGCGAAGAAGGAAGCTGATTACTGGGGGAAGATACCGGCCTCAGAGAGGGTTGAACAGGCCTTTGTTGATGGTGAGGCGGTATCCCGCCCGGCCGCATTTGCGCACCAGAACTGAGCGATCCCAGCATCCCGATTCCTTGCATGGACGGCCTCACCTAAATATTCAAGATATCTATTACTACAAGCATGTTATGACACCCTCAATATCTCCAACACCAGCAATTTGGTACTCTAAAGAGCTACAAAGACAAAAGCTTTGCCTATAATCCTCAATTCAGCTTCTCAGAAATGCATATGAACAGTAAATTCTTCAAAAATAAACCATTTTGGCGGACTAATTTTCGCTACATGCATTTGCATGCCGCACAGAAACCTAAAATTTCAAAAACCTAGTCTTCAAATCTCACCTGAGAAGCATTGGAATTTGGGGACGATTCGGGAAGAGCGACGCCGCTACGACCTAATCCACCGAAATGTCCGTACGACGCCGAGAAAGGCGCGGGCTGGGAAGGCGAGGGGCTCGGCCGGTGCGCCGGAACGCCGATGGCGACACCGCCTCTAGGCGGTGGCGCAGAGGTCGGAGGCAACGCCGAAGAAGAAAGAGAAGAAGAGGAAGGAGAAATTCCGGCGGAGGCTGAAGACGGTGCCAAATGAGACGGCTGCCAAGGGCGAGTCAGTGTTGCCGGAGGCCTGCTCGTCGGAGGAAGGGACTGAGAATGTTGCAGCGGCAATGGCGTCGGCGGCCTAGGGTTAGGGTTTTGGTTGGGGACGGGGTTGGGGTTTGAGGAGGGCGGCAGTGGAGTCGGAATTAACGACGGAGTCGCCGTTGCAGAGGAAGACGGCGATGCCTGTGGCTGTGGCTGTGGCTGTGGCTGTGGCTGTGGCTGCGGCTTTGGCGGCGGAGGTTGTGGTTGTGGTTGTGGTTGGAGCTGTGGTGCGGTGGGAGCGGCGGAAGCTGCGATCGGAGGAGGAGGAGCGGGGTTTTGTTGATCCATAGGAGAAAGCGGTAAAACTGCTTGTCAGAGTTCGTGGTTCGTGTGTCGTTTGAGGATATATATAGTTTGGTTTTTATTTATTTATTTTGTTTTTGTTAATTAATAATTAATGGATGTTTATTTTCTTGGGGGAAATATAAAGGGGTCATATTTAAAAAAACTTTTAAAATGGAGCCGCTTCAGCTCGTATATTTCTTATGATCTTTTATATTAAAATTAATCGAGAAGTAGAAATTTTTAAAAGGAATATTTTTAGTAAATTTGTAATTTTTTCAATATTTTAAAAGACATAAAAGAACCATCAATGTCGTTTAATCTCGTTCGTCACTGTTATCTTTCTTGTCGT
Organism: Morus alba; assembly: GCA_012066045.3. Classification (NCBI taxonomy): domain Eukaryota; kingdom Viridiplantae; phylum Streptophyta; class Magnoliopsida; order Rosales; family Moraceae; genus Morus; species Morus alba. Next base: position 17,811,121 of record CP050226.2, on the reverse strand, counting down.
TTTATATTCTATTGACTTTTGTCGCGTTTCGTTTATTACCCCGTTTGTTGTTATTATTTTTTATTGTCGTTTATTCTAATCGTCTTTGTCCGGTGTCATAATTATCATTTTATCGTTTCTGTTGTTTGTCTGACCGATGTCTTCTCGTTTTCATGTTATGGTCAAAATTGTGATAGTAGTTTTGTTCTATTTCGTTGTCGTTCCTGTTTTTGTTGAAAATTTGGTTGTTTTGATTGTCGTTTGATTTTTTTACGCTGATTGTCGTTTGATTTTTATTATTGTAGTTCTCTTATTATCTTTTTCTTATTTATTGTAGCTTCAGTTTTTAATGTCGTTTTATTGTCCAATTGTGCCTTTTCTATCTGTTACTCTTCTTTTCTTCAGTGTAATTGCTTTTTTTCTTTTTTTCCCGTCTTGTTGTTTGTTTGTGGTACATATTTATCCTGTCGTCATCCATTGTTTTTTTTTTTAAGTGTAATGGTATAAATAATATATATATATATATAATTTTAAGTGGTATTTCTTTTTTTTTTTTTCCATTTTTTTCCTTCTTTTACTCAACCACCAACAGAATTAAAAATTCTTGGGAGCAAACAAATCCTAACTAAAAGAGCCCATATGATATGGACTCCACTGTTCAACAATGGTCATAAAAAGCGCACCGTATTGTTTGCTTTGCTCTCCTTTATTTTGGGTTTTTTTTTTTTTTTTTTGCATTTTCCTTTTCTTTGGTAGCTTTTTTTTTTTAATTAAAATCATAAATGGTCCTTAAAATTTACCCTCAATGACACTTTGATTTCTGATTTTTAAAGTGTCTCACAGTTAATCTCTGAGCTTTTACTCGGTCTTAGTTTTGATCTTTTCATCAACTAGATATTAAATATTTAATGAAATCTGTGTATAATTACAAACTAAAATTAGAAATAGTTAAATTATCAATGGAAATTAACTTTTATTTTTGTGTTTTTTTAGCCCTCAAACTTTATATGTTTCTAATTTTGGTCGCTTATTTACACAAATTTCATCAAATTTTTACATTTCACTAACGAAAAGACCGAAATTAAAACAAAGTAAAATCTCATAAACAAATTATGAGACGTTTTAAAAGTTAAAAAACAAAGTAAAATTGAGAGTAAATTTTAAGAACCATTTATGAGATTAATCTTTTTTTTCCCTAAACCTCATAACTTTCCCAAGTCATATTCTGTAAGAAACAGGATCTTAATAAGCATGTGAAACTTTAAAAACAAGAATGGAGATTCTCTCTCCGTCTCTCATGAAGCCAAAGAACCATTCTCGCCGACCAGTACTTGGTACGGCATGTTGGCGTCTCCATCCTCCAAGGTTGATACAGGATTAGGATCTTTTTCACTGCATAAATAAAAGCACAAGTGTTGGGAGAAATAATCACATAATTAAACAGTTAAAAACTTTATAGTCTAGTACTCGAGTAGAATTCAATTAATAAGCTAAAATTTCAAGTTGGGTAATACAAAGTTATCTTGTGTATGCTAAAATGCATTCATAGAACCTCAGTGATTGAAAACTCTTCTTTAAGGTTAGTGGAAATAATTACATAACTGAACAAAAAGAACCATCTTTCTATGGTTCTTCTGAACATGAAAATAGAAAGAACTTACATACATGAGCATATTTGTTAACAATGAACTACCACAACTATTCGATTAAAATGTGACCAATAAAAAGGAAGGTACAGAACATACGTTGCTGAGTAAATGACGAGCCCAATAACAACAACCACGAAAGAGATGTAGTATAACCAGTCAACCTGCAGATTTTGTGGTGGTCAGTTTTCCCACTAGCAATGGCAGTTATAGCTAGAGAGACGGATAATGTGGTGGGAATCATGTCATTGTGTTGTCAACCAATGTTAAATGGTACCTTTTGATGGTAGAAAAAGATGCGAAAAACGACTGCCCACATGTCAGCTGTGAGAATAGAGAGGTTGAACATTGTAGCCCCACTTAGCTGCGACAAAAAAACTCCCAACCAAAAAAGGTAGAGGTGGTATTTCTCAGTAACTGATTCATGCCAACTAAGACACATTTGATCTATTGGAATATTTATACTAACACCCTCGAACCTACGTCGAAATTACCTAACAGTCCTTGATCAATTGACGGGACTTAAGTTAGATCATTGTAATTCAGTTTGGTCGGGAGGGTGTCACTGTAATATTGCTATTAATCAAGGGGTGTCGGTCTAATTTTTCCTATATGGAATAACAGTGACAATAACAGTATGAAACAAGTTTTTTTGTATCATTGGAGTTCCTAAGCAAGTAGTAATTACATCTTGATTCACATCAACTATTCGAATATCATTCTGGTAGAGTATTCTCAGATGAAAACTAACAAGACATTATTGAAAGTAAATTTACCACATTAGAGTGAATGTAAATTAACCTTCAGAACATATGGAACCAGTGTGTAGAACATAAAGCCTGACATAGCATAACCAGCAAATGACAATACCTGAAGTCAATATCCAATCAGAAATTTAATATCTATAAACAAAAAAAAAAAAAACAAAACAAAGAAGAAAAATATTGTAGACAGAAACTTTTGTACAGATCCCAATAAAAAAAATGGTATTGTTTTTTTCCTGAATATTGCAAAGCAAACTTTCAAAAGATCATTAATAATATGAGACAAAAAAAGGTTATGCTGACTTCAATAACTTACAATATTTGTGGTCCATCTGACTGATTCCAAGCTCTTCAGCTCTATAGAAGGTCTAAGACAATGTCAAGGAAATAAGGAATGGAGGCAATGTTGGCAAATAATACAGAATCAAGAATTCTAATATCTCATTTTTGGTCCCCAAACTTTGAGGTAAATCCGTTTTGGTCCCTACTGGTAGGTTTTTAGAATCTATGGTTCATTAACAATACTAAAAAATGCAAAATTACAAGATAGATGGACGGTTTCGAGGACCTCCGACCTCCAAAATAGTGCACAGCACTAGACACTCTCTACAAAATCTGATTCCCCTCTCCCTAACAACTAAACCCCCTATTTATACTCCCTTGAGACTACTAAAAAAAGACTTCTAAATATTAGGTTCCTAACATTAATCCCGCCCTAAAGAAACACATTGTCCTCAAGGTGTTAAGTAATCGCAGCCGTGTGTCTCCACTTCCTTCCAATTCCTATCACGCCAATTCCTTTCAACCCCACTTCTGCCACCCCGCTCTTTGCATATCCAACCCCAATCGGACCGAAATAAGAAGACCCAGTCCAAATGTCACTGGAATTGTCCTTAATCACGTTGTAAGTGTGCAGCCCAGCCTTAACGACATCGGAACCAACCCAAATCACGCCAGATTTGAGAATCCCAGCCCTTGGCTCGCCGGAATATGCCCTAATCGCTCCGTAATCACGAACCCCAGCCCCAATTGCACGGAAATCAGCCCCAATTGCGCGAAAATCAGCCCAATCACGCTGGAATTCCAACACCCAATTCTAATTGCTCCAAAATCATCCCTCATGACACTTGGATTCCAAGTCCCAGCCCTCCCAACGAGAGACCCAGACCCCAAATCGCCAGAATTGATCTTAATCGCGTCGGAATTGCAAATCCCAGCCTTCATGGCGTCAGAACTAGCCTCAAGTACCCTGGAATCAACCCCTTTCACTCCGAATCGTGAGGCCCTATCCCAACAAAGAGCCAAATCGCAAGCCCAGCCTCCGTCGACCAAATCCGTCTCCGGTGCCGGATCCGCCTTTCACGCCGGAATCGCGAGGCCCACCCAGATCGGGTCCAATCAAACCCGACCGAACAGGGATGGGTTCCTCCTTCGAGGGTACCCATGCCATCCCAACCCCGGCAAGCTTCTCCGTTCCCTTCGCCGAACAAGCTCCACCGCCCTCTCCCAACGGTCGCGACCACCGTTCCGCCCTCCTCCCGTCGTTGAACAACCCCTCATGCTGCGATCCGAACCACCAACCCCAGATCGCGGCGGATCGCACTCATCCATGAGACCCACGTCTCCGGCATCGGAACTCCCTCTCGCGGCCTCAATCTTGGCGAATCGGCCGCTTCCCGGCGAAGATTTGCCGATTGGCACCTCCTCCGCCTGGGTGGTCGCGATTTGGGCTCTCCTCGCCCGAGCCACGCGATCTCGCCTCTCCCGTCCGTCGTTTTCGTCGCGACCCGCTCGGCCTCCCCGGCCATCGGCTGCGTCGCCAGCAGTGCCTCCATCCTCCACAACGTCGCCTGCACGTCTTCCAACTGAGTTCGAACCTTCCCCAGCTCACCACGCAGCCCAACCCACGTCTTCACGGATCTGCGGGAGGTTGCCTCCTGGACCACCGCCAGTCCCTTTTCCACCGTAGTCACCCTCTCCGGATCCGCTGGTTTAGGTGCCATGGATCGGTGTTCTGATACCAAATTGTTAGGTTCCTAGAATCTATGGTTCATTAACAATACTAGAAAATGCAAAATTACAAGATAAATGGACAGTTTCGAGGACCTCCGACCTCCAAAATAGTGCACAACACTAGACACTCTCTACAAAATCTGATTCCCCTCTCCCTAACAACTAAACCCCCTATTTATACTCCTTTGAGACTACTAAAAAAAGACTTTTAAATATTAGGTTCTTAACACCTACATTCAAAACGTCGCACAATTAGCCTCTAATCCATAAAATTTTCATTTAAGTCCTTCCATTAAGAATCCATTAAAAAGTAAATGAAAATTGAAATGTCACAATCATGTGATACTACTTTAAAAACTCATACTAATGTGTCATATGACTGTCACATGCCATTTTTCATGCACTTTCTTAAAAAATCTTGACGGAAGGACTTTAATGGATAAAATTTATAGATCAGAGACTAGCTATGGGATGTTTAGAGTGTCAGAGACAAAAATAAAAATTGTTCCTAAGTTTAGGGGACCAAAAATGAGAATAACCCTATAAATAATATACAAAAGCTACTATTCTTGCATATTGAGTAATAAGAGAAGGATACATCTCACACAAAGTCACCAGAAATCCAAAGACACCAATCATGGAAACTACTTCAATTTGATCTTTCTTCTTAACACAAAACTCCTGCAATTTAGGAAGGACTAGGAACTTAGCAGCTGCAAGGAGGCAATCATTCTATTTCAGAATTGAAAAAGTAAACAAGAGATGGCAGGGAGAAAAAAGGACTAACCAACCTCACCAACATTGCTCAGTGCAAAGAAAATAGTCCCTAGAATGACAAGTGTGTCTCCAAGAAGAGGTTTTGAACCACCTACACAGAAAACCATATACAACAGAACATCACAAAATTAAACATAATTCTACACAGACAGTTGTGCCCTGAAAATGGAGAGAGTAGATCAAGAAAAGTGGAAAAGAAAGTGACCTCCACCACCCACCCCTGCATCGGACAGGAGCACTAGGCCAAGACCCACCACACATATGGCTGCACCAAATAGCTGCCATGACGAATATCGAGTGCCTAGGACAATCCATGTCAAAACTATCACCCATGCTACTGTCCAACAGTCCAATAATGTCACACTAGTAATTGATGAGAACTGGAATGCCTTGTTAACTGCGTCAAAAACAAAAATCAAGAATTTAATAATCTTTGATGTAAGAGTGTCGCAACCATTCTTCTCAAAAGTTGCAACTGATAAGAAAGACGCAATCAAATCCTTTAAACACCACTCAGGACTGGACTTTGGAATCCATCCCAATGACTACTTGTTTGGGACCTTATTTTGAGGAGTTCCTTACGAATTCATGGACGCACCCAACAGAGGGCTTAGGCACTTATTTGAGGCTCAAGCTACATAGGCTGTCTCCCAAATTCAAGTACGCTCTTGCATCACTCTTACATGTATTGCTCATTTGTCTAACGATCGAGCTTAGCAAGAAGTAATACCCAATTTCAAAATGTTCATAAAGTAGATCTTCCAATCATGTCCATGCCACATTGCAAGATCATGTTCAAAAATGAAGTCAATGATAAATTTTATTTTAAGGGGGCAACCATTATCATAAAGGCATGAAAAAGAAAGCTTAACCACCACCACGCACCAAAATAATTCCCGTGGACATCAACAAACCCCAAGAGGATATACCAATACCAAGAAACCTGCAGGAACCCCACAAAGTCATTATTTATCACAGTTTTCAGAACTTCCCAACTAAGCAATCTAACTAAAATCAACAAAACCAATTAGTAGTTCTTCTTAATCCTAGCTTTCTACCAACAAACTTAAATCATCGGTAAAAAATTCAACTGTCGCAATTCCCGTCCAATCAATGTATTCATGTTGAAGCGGCACGGCATGATTTGGACAATGGATTTGAATTCACCAACATTATGGAAAATGATAAATGAAAAAAAAAAAAAAAAAAAAAATATACATACACGCAGTCCCTGGCGCCTATATAGCAAGATACTCCCATAAACCAAAACCAAACTCAAGTAAATGAAAAGGCTCTGAGTAAGAGGCGCATCCACACCTACATCCAAATCCCATAATACAAACAAGACACTAAATCCAACAATCTAAAGAAAAACCAAAAAAGAAAAAAAAAAAAAAATGAAATCTGAAATGGGTTTTAGCCAAAAGTTACCTAGACTTGCTATGAGAGAAGAAGTGAAGCTCATAAGCGCAAGAACCAAGGAAACGAGCTGACCCAGGACCAGCAAGTACAAGTTTCTCAAGGTTCCATGGCTTCTCCACCAGCTCTTTACTGCGCACCAGTTCATAGCTTATGAGCTCTGATTTAGAAAAAGAAAAAGAAGAAGAAGAGTCAAGTTTGAGCTTCTTGTTTGTGTCACTGTTCTTGAAAAACGAACAGATTATATATATATATATATAGTTTCACGTGGATTTTCATTGATTGGAACGTCCCATCTACCTTCTTTATTACTAGGACTTCTGTGGCAGATCAAGACCACGTTTTTCCCTATGTTAAGGAAAAACTAGAAACTATCTTATGTGACGGTTAGCACGTTGTCCATGAGAACGAGAATTCTTGAGTGGAAAAAGGATTATATGAGCTCATTCTTTTGCATTTAAATTTTTAAAAACAAAATTATTTAAGTTCATATTTTTTTTATAAAATTTAAATTTAAATTTGAGTTTGAGGTTAAAATTTAAGTTTAAATTTTTTCTTCAGTTTAAATTACTCAAGTTAATAAACAATATTTTTTCTTTTCTTTAAAACGACATAATTTTTTTGTTTTAATTCTGATTGAGATGTTTTTTTCTATGTGTTTACAGCGAAGAGATGAATAAAATCACACTCATATACCATATTAAAAATTTTCATCACCATTGAGTTTTTATTAAAATATTGTCTAAATATAAATTCAAGTTTTGACCTATGTAAATAAAAACTCAAAAAGATTTTTTATCTCAAACCATAACTCAAATATACACAATCAATTAAAAACTCAAATTATAATTTCAACTCAAGATATAACTCAAATTCAACTCAAGATCTACACTTAAGTCACCATAACTCAAAAATTTTTATCAAGATTTTACGTATTTTTTTCTCTTTTTTCTTAATAGGTCTTTTTTTTTCAACTACTAATAGTTAATTGTTGAATTAAGATTTTCACAGTTGAATTTGAGAGTACTCACATTAAAAATTTACACCATACGACACAGAACTGCTGCAATCACGTATAAGATTGTTAAAAACATAATTTAACAGTTAACCAACAGTAACTATCAGTAGTTAAAAATGACTGATTGTATAAAAAAATCCCCTTTTTTATTTTAGTATATGATTTAGATGAAATTAAATGGCCACCATAAAAAGCTCCTCAATAAGTAACAAACAAGCAGAAGAATCTTTCTTCCGTTTTCTAGTTTTCTGTTCTAGTTTTCTGGTCATAGTGCTTTGCAATTTTGTTGTCCTTTTGTCTTTTCCGTGTTCGATAAAAAATGATGTAAATTGAAGTTGCAATTTTATTGAATCTTTCGACTTTCTTGGGCTGTTACTCTCGTATGGATATTTGAAATCTGGATGATATTTTAAGATGGTTTTAGAAATACAACCCTTTGTTATACGCCCATGAGTCCATAACTATGATTTTATGAGTTGGGTGTGCATCCCAAAAGAAGAAAGATCTTATGGTACAGCTATGCAACTGCAAGATTAGGGCCAAAAGGGAGATTTTCTTTTTTTTTTCTTTTTTTTTTTTCGCTCGAGAGCAAAAGAGAGTTGATGATGGGTGCGTTTTCTTTTGAGTTTGAACTGTCTTTTTCTCTCACAAAAATTAAAATTTATTTTTAAATTTGTTAATTTGAATTTATAAATCAAATAACACTGCTTTATTTATCAAAAAGAAAAATAAATAAATAAACGAGGAGTTACTAAGGCAAGTCCCACGTTAGTGAGAAATGAGGTGCAATTATGGTATTTTGGTGTCCACAATTTTATTCTAATCAACCATTATCCAAATAGAATTATCGATGAGGTCCGTTTATAGAACACGATATTACCTTCTCCGTGAATTATATGTTCTTTGTTTAATGGTTTAAAAAAAGAAAATGGAGCTGAGGCCATAAGGTGAATTATTAATGTTTTATCTCCTAAAGTAGTAGTGATCAATGCTTTTTTTTTTTTTATTATTTCTTTTTTTTGATGGGTGTTGGCTTTCTTATCTGTTCATTTTAGACTTTTGGCTCTTTGACTATAAAACAATTTTTAAAGCAAAAATTGATCATTGTAGTGTCCTATATCACATTCACAATAGACGTCACAGAGGAAGCCTGCAAAGTGTGAATGTAATCCAACCACCTCTCAGGGTGGGACATGAATGTTGTGACGTTGATAATCTCGGACCGCCCTATACATGACGCAAATTACAGAAGTAACGAAGTGAGAGGAAAAATTGTAATCTAAGCAATCTATTTATCAATTACACTGGTGAATTTATGAGAATAACAAGTTTTTTGGTTTCAATAGTTTAGTTAGACATTTAAATTTGTTGAGATCAAATTTAGGTTGGGCCTCATTTCTCACTATAAGATGAGTTGTTAATATATATACATATATTGAGTGTTGTCGTTTCTCAAAAAATAGGGTTGAATCACGTGCCTTAAGTGGCTCTTTTGATTTTAATTAAGTTACATGTTGACATTAAGTACTTTCGTTTGTAGGTACTCTCTGCTTTGCCTCGGGAAAGCTTTTTGCTTTGTTTAACATTATTAGTGTCATTGTTAATTAGGTTTTTGTAAAATTAGGTTTTTTTTTGATAATTCTTTTGTCATGGCTCAAACTATTCATGTTATTTGTTTTTAGGTTAAATTATTGCTAGATGGAAAAATTTATCATCCATTCGACAAAAAATTTATCATCCATTCGAAGCACTTGCAAGTCTTCTTTGAATCTGAAAGTGTCTCTATGCCTAAAGAGCCCATTACATTGCCCACTCCCACACCCAGCCCTACTCCAATACCTAATTTGGGCACTACAATTGAAAACGAAAAAGAGGAGGGAGACAAAAAAGAGGAAGAAGTCGCAAAAAAAAAATCTCCTGTTTGGGATCATTTTAAAATCATAGAGTGGGGATCCAAATGAGCCTAGGTGTAAGTGTATTTATTGTGGGGCAACATATGCATGTGATAGTAGGAGGCACGCAGTACCAAGGTATGAAGGTTCACATCGAAAAGCAATGCAAGAAATACCCATATAGGAACCAAGACAAAAGGCAAAAAACTCTGAGTTTCCAAACAAACACTGAAACTGGGAGTAGTCTTGTTGCTATAGGCTTTAACAAGGAGCATTCTAGAAAAGCCTTAGCAAAAATGGTGATTGTAGATGAGCTTTCATTTAGGTTTGTTGAAGGTGAAGGATTTAAGAATTTTTGTCAAGTGATGCAGCCTAGGTTCTCTATCCCCCCCGTGTTTCACGATTGCTAAGGACATTTACCAACTTTTTTTTGGAAGAGAGGAAGAAACTAAAGGCTGAATTTAGTAAGGGGCAGTCAAAGGATTTGCCTAACAACCGATTGTTGGACATCCGTGCAAAATATTAATTATTTGTGTCTAACTCGCACACTACGTTGATAGTGAGTGGACTTTGCAAAAAGGATTATAAACTTTTGTCAAATTTCAAGTCACAAGGAGAGAGTGTTGGTAAAGTCATTGAGTCATGTTTGCATGCTTGGGGTATTGAGAGAGTCTTCACTATGATTTGTTGATAATGCCTCCTCAAATGACTCCATGATTACCTACTTGAGAAGGAAGATTAAGGGGTGGAAAGGGGTTGTTTTAGGTGGGGAATTTCTTCATGTTAGGTGTTGTGCCCATATAGTGAACCTGATTGTCAATGAAGGTTTAAAAGACCTACATGATTCCATAGCTGCCGTTCGTAACGCTGTGAGGTATGTGAGGTCTTCTCCGGCTAGGTTGCTGAAATTCAAGTCATGTGTGGAGCGAGAGAAAATTGAATACAAAGGTCTTGTATGCTTAGATGTCCCTACTAGATGGAACTCTACCTATATGATGTTAGATGCAGCCATTAAGTTTCAAAAAGCTTTTGAAAGATATGAAGAGGAAGATGACAAGTTTGTGTCTTATTTTCGGGAAGATGAGGGGGGGAAGCAGAAGATTGGGCCGCCACTTGATGATGATTGGAACAATGTTAAGGTGTTTGTGAAATTTCTGAAGACTTTTTATGATATAACTTTGAAGTTTAGTGCCACTTTGAATGTCACTTCAAATTCTTACTTTCATGAGCTGTGTGAGATGCAAAATCAACTATCTGAATTAAGCAAACAAGATGATTCAATGCTTTCATCCATGGCTGTGAGTATGAAAAAGAAGTATGACAAGTATTGGGGGAATGTTGAGAATATAAATTGTCTTCTCTTTGTGGCTGTTGTACTTGATCCTAGGTACAAAATGGATTATTTGACATATTGCTTCTCTATAGTGTATGATTCTTCCATTTCTGAAAAATTAGCAAAGAATGTGAAGGATACTATGTACCGGCTGCATGAGGTTTATAGTGGGGACAAAGGTGAATCTGAGGCTAATGCAAGTAGTGGGGAGGCGGCAACAACAAGTACAACAGAGGCAAAAACGACTCCAGAAGGAAAAGGGTGTTTGTGGAGCTCCTTTCTTAAGAAAATGAAGGAGAAGAATGTGAATGAGTACAAAAATGATGTGGACAAATACTTGACAGACCCTATGGAGGATCCAACTCGGACAAATTTTGATGTTTTAGAATGGTGGAAGAATAATGCAACTAATTACAAGGTTCTCTCACTAGTTGCAAGAGACATTCTTGCCATCCCTGTTTCAACGGTAGCCTCAGAATCTGCTTTTAGTACCGGAGGCCGCATCCTCGATCCTTTTAGGAGTTCATTAAGCCCGAAGATGGTGGAGGCATTGATTTGTACACAAAACTAGCTGCGTAGTCATGAGCACATCAACCTTATTGATGTGGAAGAATTTAATGAATATGAAGATATTGAGTCAGGTAATCTTTTTACGTTTTACTCTTTTTCATTTTATTTTATTTCATCTCCTTGTTGTTTATTTTGTTCTAAACTTGATTCTAATGATTTTTTTTTGTTATGTTTTCTTCTCAAGATTTGTCAACCTCTTTTTCACATGAGGGCAAGTTGGGAATGAAGATGCTATTATTCTGGATTAAACAGTATGGAGTGGACTAACTTTTATTTCATGTCTTATTTTGCGACTATTTTTATATGGACTGTTTATCTTTATATGGCTTATTTATTCTGGATTAAACTGTTTATTTTATATGGACTATTTCGCTTGTTAGAAGGGTACCATGGATGAATATTTGATGAGTATTTGATGAGGACGATTATGGATATATGTTATTGTATGAATAGATGATTATGGATATAATTTGTGTGATTAATCTGTTTTAGGGTCCTATTGCTATTTTATTTGAATGTTACCAGTAACATGTTTATGCCCTGTTATTGAATTTTATCTCTTATCTGTTTTCATCAACCTGAGTAACCCGAGTAACCCTACCCTACCCGAGGTCACCCGAAACGTCGCGGGTTTGTAGACTTAAGAGAGTGTCGCGGCTCAAAATTTTCTCAACCCGAACTAGTCGGGTAGGCTCATTTTTTCGGCTCAACCCTACCCTACCCGGCCGATTTACACCCCTAGCTACCCAAATGACCAGTCTAGTTACATGGTTGCCAACCCAGCATCCGACTTTCAGCATTAATTTCACTATCACAATAGCCATATTCTGCGAGATATTGCCTCAAAATAACAAAAGGGAAAGTCAATCTCTACCTAAACTTGCTCCTTAAGCAATTTCTCTACAAGGAAAGGATCTTGAATTAAAAATCAAATGGGGAACTTACCTTAAATCAAATATTCAGCAATCAAGGCCTATAAATCAGCCCTTGCACGTCCAAGGAAGAGGGAAAGACACATGGTCACGCACATCATCTCATGCCTACACCATTTTCAAGCACTCTTAAGAGCTTTTCCACTGCTTTTTACATATTTTTTAGTATTCTCTATAGTATTCTTCTAATATTTATGGAGAATGCCGTTGTAATCTTCATCAATACTCATAGTGGAAGATTCAAAGACTCTATAATGGATGTACAATGAGTTATCAAGAGAACCGCTATAAATTTATGTATCCCGCTCTCACTTTTGTTGTCTATTTATTTTCTCCACAATCATGATATCTAACGTTCTAATCATCAGAATTCAATTATTAGCGTCTAAAAATTTAATTGTAGATTTCACCATCTACAAAATTCACCTCAATATAAGTTATAGAGATCGAATTCCTCACTCTCAAGTTCAAAAAGATTAAATCTAGAAATTAATAAAAAAAAAAAATAAGTGCAAAAAGAGCATCTCTAACACAATACTAAATTAATGTGCCAATAATAATAATAAATATTTTAGTATTTGATAGGAAAAACACTATCCAATATAATATTATTCCTTGTACTAAATTCATGATAAATTTGTTGAAAATCTGTCAATAAGTATAGTATATGATAAATTTAACATTTAATTATTATTAGTTGTTATATTTATTTTTTCATTTAATTACTGTAACAGCTAGACCTTAACATTCGGACCACAGTAGTGACAGGCCCATGTATACATTTGAGATGCCAATCATATAAATAAAGCTTCTTTTTTTTTTTTTTTTTTTTTTTTTTTTTTTTTTTTTTTGGTTGCCGGTAAAGTATTGCTTAATGCTTATTACTGGTCTTTGTCAAATAATCAAAGCGCAAGAGACAATACCAGCTTGTGTATGAACAATCTCGTGCACGTATTTTTGTATTTTCTAACCCGTCGACGTCATGTTTCCATAATTTGTTTTAAAAAAAACCTTTTGACATCATGTGAACTTTTTTTTTTTTTTGTTATTTTTTAAAGTGACATTTGATTCATGAAGAATTCATAGTTCATGATCTGATTTTTAAAATGTAAATTTTTTATGAAAGAAAAATACTGTAATAAATTAAGAACTATAATTTTAAATCAAGTCAAAACTCTCGACACAAATGGAGCATAAGTGTTCAAATGTAAAATGAAAAATTTCTCAAAAACGAAAAAGGACAAAGATGATGATAAATGTCCAAAATTTAGAATTAGAATATGATATTTTTAAGAGAAATGCTAATATCGATCACTCTTTATATTTATTGTTTGATTATTTAAATAATAATATATGATATTGATAGAGTTTATGTGTCAAACAGTAAATTTAGAGAATAAATTTCTCTGTTTACGCCCTTATGAATAAATGTAACAATATTTTTTGAGACATTTTGACTATTAATAAAGATTTGTTTATTTCATATATCTATGTATTGTTCTATTCATGTTCATAATAGTTGAATGTATGATAAGTAAACTGAAAGTCTGAGACTGTCATTCTAAGTCTTTAGGTCATGCATATAATGTGAAGAACATGTGGAAGACAAGAATCTAAAGATGATAGTCTAAATCTTATGATCCACAATCAAGGGAATAAAGTTGGGCCCTTTATTCATGTTAAGATTGTTATGTTGTCTACTTCCTAACGGAGATGACTTGTCTTGGTCGTCAGAGGTGGGACTCCATGGGTGGAGACATTGATATAGTTTCTAATGGTGAAATCTATATTGGATCAGACCAAAGTTGAATTGTTTTAATTAATAATTCTGTTTGAATAAAACAATTCACTTTTGACGAATTATATGTTGTCATCTTAATCCTGAGATGGATGATGAACCTGTATATTTGACTTGTATCCTTTGATGTACTAAAAGGAGACATCCTGACATTATGTAAAGGTATGATTGCCGGTACATTGGGGGTATGACTCGTGTATGCTTAGATTCGTTATTCATAGATAGTGGAATCCATAGCTCCTATAAAGAGTCAATGATATCCTCTTATGTATTATCAGTGGATTGGAAAATACAAGCGCTCGGCCATTACGCTACTCTGTGTTATCTAATGGTTTACTGTTTGTAATGATACGAATATTATTTTTTTGATGGTATGATAATGGAACATAAGATAAATATAATCGGGAAGGTAAAACGGAACTTGACCTCAAGTTGATTATGGATATCCTATGGGGATGATACACTAATATATTGAGTCATGGACTAGTACTAATCAGAGCTTTGTAAATACTCTATATAAATTGAGAGTGCAGCTCTAGGCTTTTAGTGGAATAACGCTAGAGTTTTATAATCATGAGACGGACTTGTTGGTTTACAAGTAGCATTGTGATTATAGGAGCTTGATTTATATATGTCCATCGGGTCCCTTTTGCTAGCTCACATAATTTCCTGTAATGATACGGCGTATTTCCTACACATTAGTAACTTGTGTTATTTCCGTAAAAGAGGTTCAAAGTTAATTCATGGGTGATTTATCGAGTGAATTAATTAATAAATTAATTCTAGATAAATTGGTTGAATTATTATTTTAAGAGTTGTTTAATATGGGAAGACTATTATATGACTCTTTTGATCAGTCAATTTCTCTATTGGGTTGCTTGAATTAAAACTAAGGCTCTATGCAAGTGTCCCGTGTTGAAAAACTAGGGAAACAACTTTCATCAAACAAGTCGACCGGTCCGGTCGACTGGCTAGTGAAGACAGTCGACCGGTGAGTTATAACATCACTGTCACCGGTCGAACGGCTGTAACGTAAAATGCATGCTAACGTGGCAAAATTGACTCTGGATGCGATTAAGACTTTGGAAAACCTAATTATTACGGAAGTATGACTTCCTAAACACTATAAATAGCCTATTAAGTCACATTACTTATTAGATCACTTGAGAGACTTTTTGGAGGCTATTGATAAAAGATTACTGAGAGGAAAAATTGTTTAATTCTCAAGAATAATTTTTTCTTTGGTTCTTTTGTGACCACCCGCACTCCGATCGTGGAAACGAGAATAGCAAAAAAGACCAATTGGTTGAGGCTCTTCCGGTTGCTGTTTGGAACTCTTTGATCTATCAAACATGCAGTTTCTTAAAATCTCAAAAGGTATGATTTAGATCTTTAGTATTTATGTTATATAGCATCATGAACATGTTCTTATTTGACTTTGACATTGATTAAAATTTTAAATTTCGCTGCGGACTCGATGTCATTATTTTCCAACACTTTTCTCATCCTCTATCCTATTACATATTTATACAATACAATTACGTGGCTGGTGAGTTCTTAAAAATATTAAATGGAACTCTTCTTAACTGTTTTTTGTTACGTTCTTTATACAGCAATGTAGATATATCTTTTTTTTTTTCTTTTCTTTTGTTATTTTTTATTATTTTGCATCTTAATCCTAAATCCTAATTTTAAGTTTAAGTCCAAATTCTAAATTCTAATTTTATCATAATCATATATCTTATCCTAATTCAAAATATATAAAAGAGTGGGTGATGCTGTTATTTTTTTTTCGTCCTTTATAGTATTGCTCTCCTCGTTTTTTTTTTTTTATTCTTTTTCTATAATGCTTTTACTTTGTTTTAAACTCTTATTATTTTTGTTTCTTTTGTTTTATGAAAGAGTGGATAAGTGGCTACTGTCTATTATATGGTTGTCCAAAATTGTTTGTTTTAGGTGATTTACTTTTTTCCCTTTCATTTTTACTTTTTTAACTCATTTATTTTCTTTTAAGTTTTGGTATCTCATAACTTATGTGCATCTATGGTAGTCCAAAACAGTAATTTTTAAGTGCTTTACACTTTTGTTCTTTTTCTTTTCAAGTTACAGCTCCTTTATTATTTTTTATATTACTATCATTTTAAATATTTCATGTATTTTTATGACTGAATTTAACTTTTTGACTTAAACTACTAATATATATACATATATGGAAATTTAATGATGGAGATTTAAATTATACACTTTATAATGAGGTCGGTTGAGCAATTACCGTTAGACATGCATGATAACACTTAAAATGAAAACACTTTTTTTTTAATAAAATATATTTTTCTTCTATTTTTTTATGTATATTATTATTCATATTATACGTGATAAAAGTTTTAAATACAACTTAATACGTGCAAGTAAACTAGTAAATCAAAACAAGAACATAATCCTTCCGCATCATAAAGTAGCCCTCAAAACACACTACAACAAAAATACCCATTTGCGATGACTTTTTTTGCGACGACACTTGTCGTCGCAAATATTGGACTATTTGCGACGACATGTCGTCGCAAATAACCCCTGTTTAAAAAAATTAACACATCATCGTTAATAAATTTTTTGTCGTCGCAAATAATTTTACCGCGCAAATTTCGATGACGCGGATTTTTCACGCGAATTAACCCACGTTTTCCCGACGACAATCCTCATTATTTGCGACGACAAGTCATCGCAAATAATGACATTTTTTCATTGTCGACGCAAATACTCTATTTGACGAGCGAGAATGGGCGGGAAAAGAAATTATTTGTGACGGAAAGTAAGTTTTTTGCGATGACATTGTCGTCGCAAATAGTTTTTATTTGTGCCCTAATTATAATTTCCTCGTCTCCTTCTTCTTCATTTTCTCCCGATTCTCTGCAAAATCGAACTCTCTCTCTCTCTCCTATCCCTCGCCGCCTCCTCTTCCCGTCGCCGTCGCCGCCACCGCCACTCCCTTTGCCAGCTGTTCTTCTCTTTCTTCCCTTCTCTCTTCCCTTCTTTCTCTCTCTCTCTTCTTCACCTCTCCTTCCGCCGCCGCCGCCGCCTCCCCCTGCCGCCGGCCGGCCCTCCCCTTCCCTCTCTCCCCTTGTCACTCTTCCGTGTTTTCTCTCTCTTCCCTTCTCTCTCTCTCTTCTTTCCCTTTCCCGTCACTCCCCGTCGCCGCCGCCACCGCACCGCCGCCGCACTACCGCCGGCTCCCTCCCGGTGTCTTGGTCCCACGGCCGTGATCCGGGCGCCCTGCTCCCGCCGCCCCGGTCCCGCCGCCCCATTCAGGTGTGTATATATATAAACAATATTGTTTTTTTTTTCTTAAGCATTATTACTTGTTATTATAACTAGATTATACTTATAACTTAAAATTATTTCTTAAGCATTATACTTAGAAATAGATGAGCAGAATTTAGAATTAGATGACTAGATTATATTCATGACTTAGATTATACTTAGAACTTAAAATTATTTCTTAAGCATTATACTTATTATTGTGTTCATATGTTTCTCTAGATGTTAATAAAATATTAATTTTGATGTTTGAAAATTATGTTTGATGTTTTAATTTGATGTATTGATGTAGGTGTTTGAGTAGGCATTTGAGTTTTCACCCTCGTCCTTGTTTGCACAATTCCTCCGACGTAATCCTTCTTTTTTCAGCCCCCGTTTAGTAGGTTTGAACTTTGTAAGTTTTTTATATTTATTTAGCTTAAAATTGTAGTAGTTGTATGAATTCAGGATTATGTTAAAATTTAGTATATGTTTATGATTCTTGTTCTAGGTGGCACATCTTGCAGCTATGGTGTGCCGAAATTTTTTAAAGTTTTTTTTTTGCAGGTTTTGATTTTTGGATTTTGTGAAAAATAAGTCGTTATGCTGCCGAAATTTAGTTAGGCAAAATTTAGGAAACCAGAATTTTAATAAGTTCATTAACACAATTTAATTAATAAATCTTAATTGTGTTAGTTAAGAATAAAATTAAAATTAATTGAACCGTTAATAAATTGTTATGTTTGTTGTCATTTATAGTTGAAATGCTGATTGACAAAAGTTGGACTTCTTTGAGGAACCAATTGTCGGATGTATATAGGAATGGGTTATCTGCTTTTATTGAGGTTGCCAAAAATTATCAAACTTCACTTGGCCACATCAGCTGTCCTTGTATGAAATGTAGAAACCATTTAATGCATCCAGTAGAAACTGTGAGGGCACATATACATTGATATGGTTTTGATCCATTGTATAGAACATGGATTCACCATGGTGAAGTAAATGCGGTTTCAGGTGCAGACCCAATAGTTAATCAACCAGTAGACGAGACGTTTGCAGCCTTAAAAGACATTGCCGGGATTAATGATGACTGTGGAATGTTGGATGAGACGCGTGTGGATCTAGAAGATGCACAATACTCTGAATTTAGGGATCTACTTTCTGAACTTCAGGTGGGATTGTATCCGGGCTGTACTAAGTATTCATCTTTAAATTTCTTAGTGAAATTTATGCATTTAAAAGTGTTATACAAGTGGCCTAATGAGCGTATGGATGTTGTTTTAAAATTTGTGGAATAATGGAGTAATTGTACGTGACGCAGTTTCGAATACATCATTTCAGATGTGAGCTATGTTGCTTATGACTGTTAATGATTTTCCTGCTCGTAGTAGTTTATCTGGATGGAGTGGTCAGGGCTATTTAGCATGCCCAACTTGCAACAATGCAACTCCTTCAAAGAGGATAACAAGTAAGACTTGTTCTGTTGGCCATCGGCGATGGCTTCCTATTAAACATGGGATGAGAAAAAATAAAAAATTTGATGGTACGGTTGAGAAACGACCTCCTCCGACTCAAAAATCTGTTCACCAAATCTTAGCTCAACTACAAAATGTGTCCTTCAGATTGCCTGGTAAACATGACAAGTATGGTGGGAAGAAGCGAAAAAGACATGTAAGCGAGCTTAATTGGACAAAGAATAGTATCTTTTGGGAGTTGCCTTATTGGAAGTCATTGTCGTTACGTCACAACTTAGATGTTATGCATATTAAGAAGAATGTATGCGACAGTTTATTGGGCACAATTCTTGACATTGACGGAAAAAGTAAAGATACGGATAAGGTGAGAATCAATCTGCAAAATATGGGGGTGCGCAAGGAGTTGCATTTGTACAAAGACGGTGATCGTTGGATGAAACCACATGCGTCTTATACACTATTTACCGATGACAGTAAAAAGTTTTATGATTTTTTAAAATCAGTAAGGTTTCTTGATGGATTTGCTTCAAACTTAAAGAAAAATGTGATCGAAGGGAAAAATAAAATTTCTGCTCTAAAATCGCATGACTGTCACATCATAATGCAACGATTATTGCCAACAAGGATATGACCATTCATGAAGAAAGAGATCGTTGATGCAATAACAGAATTGAGTAATTTTTTTGAGTTAATATGCTCCAGGACATTGCGGAAAAGTGATTTAGAGAAAGCTCAATAAGATATTGTGCTTATTTTATGCAAGTTAGAAACAATTTTTCCTCCTGCCTTTTTTGACATAATGGTACATTTAGTTATACACTTGCCTGAAGAAGCCATTCGAGGAGGACCGGTTCACTTAAGATGGATGTATCCGTTTGAACATTTTCTTGGGTCGTTAAAGAAATATGTCAAGAATCGTGCACGTCTTGAGGGTTCGATTGCTGAGGCTTACATTGTCAACGAAGCTCTAACTTTTTGTTCGATGTATTTAACTGGAGTTGAAACACGGTTTAACCGACTGGCCAGAAATTGGATAGACGATGAAGAGCGTATTGTTAAAAAGATTTCTGTATTTGATACTCGTTGTCGGCCAATTGGGAAGATGACCCATGTCACATTGGATACTTGTTTGCAAGAGAAAGCCGAGTGGTACGTCCTACAGAACTGTTCAAAAATTCAGCAGTTCATTGAGTATGTATTACTTTCACTTTTGTCACTTAATTGTTCATAGATTGTGTCACATCATATACAATTATGTCATTTATTTTCATTCTCTTTTAAACAGTGACCATAGGAAAGAGATTGACACCGACGGTAGAATCATACCGTTGGGTGAAATTCAATCGAAAGAGTTTCCAAAATAGTTTAAGAATAAGGTACGTTTATAATTAATTTGCATTAACATTGTTAAGTCATTAAAAAGTGGCGTTTTATAGAATATTCATGTCTCCTTGCAGATTTTCAATATTCAAAAGCAGAATGAACCAGAAGCAAATAATCAAAATATTTTCGCTTTCAAGTGGTTCAAGCTTCTCATGTCAAAGTTATCCTGGTTATGTAGTCAACGGTGTAAAGTTTCTGACACGCAATCGGGATATGAATCGAAGTACTCAAAATAGTGGTGTTTGTGTTCGCGGACCTGATAACCAAATATTTTATGGAGTTTTGGAGGACATTTATGAGCTTTCGTACTTGAATGACAATTCTGTCACGCTTTTTAAATGTTTGTTGTTTGACACTCGTCCGGGAAAGAAAAGGATTTAACACTACAAAAATAGAATAAGTGTTTTCGTTAAAGAGACATGGTACGAGAACGAACCTTTTATACTTGCATCGCAAGCAGAACAAGTTTTTTACATAGACGATTTATTTAATGGTCCAAACTGGAAGGTTGTAGAACACTTTAGACATCGCCATATCTGGGACATTTCAGAACCTGACATTGATGACGTGATGATAGCTCAGGATACATAATCTACAAATATTGAGTTAGTAGTGGAACTACCAGAGATTGACTCATTTGTATTGAATCGAGATGATGGATCGATAATGTTGTCACTTCGATGTTGATGCAATTATAAAAGATAAGTCTCCGTAGGTGATGACTTTATTAATGATGAAGACGATGAAACTTTAGAGGAGTACGTTGAAGATGAAGTCATCGAATCTAAAGACGATGATGACATAAATGATGATGTCGAGAATCAACAATGTAGCAAAATGATTTATGAGTAGAACTACTGATGAGTGTAATCTTTGTCATTTTTCTCAGATTTCATTTTAATATTGTGATCTTCATTGAATTTATAAATGTTGTTATTAATATTGTGATCTTCTTTTAATATTGTCATAGATATTGATGGCTTTTAGCGACCTCTTTATCTTCAAAGGAGCGTAACCACCTCCCGATCCTCATCCCCGCCACCTTAGTATGTTATTCTTTTTTTCTCGTTCTATCATATAGTAAATAAATGTAGTAGTACATATTGATTTGAAATGCTTTCAAATGCTTAATCCCTCGACAACGTAGAGGTCGAGGTGGGAATTTCATTCAAGACAGGAAGATTTAATTTGATGAGGCGGAGGTACTTGGAAGGCGCTTGGTAAATATGGTGCCTGGTTTGAAAGTGCGGTTGGTATTCATACCAGGGACATATGCGAGCCCTTCCACGATGCTTGGAAGGACGTTAGAGACGTGGATAAGAGGACAATTCAGGACCGGATGCTGGTATTTTTTATGGTACATTTTGTATAGTTTATACTATAGTTAACAATGCGTTTTAACGATGTGAAACTGTTTTGCAAGGATTGGTTTAACATGGACTATAACTACAAGAACGGCATTTTGAGGTCCGTTGTTGATAGGGAGGCAACAAAGTGCTAGAAGTACTGGAAAAGTTCCTTGCACCGCTACTACAAACGCTTTTTTTTTAAGTCTCCCGACTAATATGAGAAATCAAGCTCATTGGGATCGTTGTTGCGATAGGTTCTCGGGCGACAAATTTCAAGTAATTATAGATATGTTAGAACTCTTATGATTTTTTATACATAATTTCAAGAAACTATTACTTATTATAGTTAATCATAAATGTAAAATACCGGACAAATAGAAGTAATCGCGGCAACCTAAGGTATTCAAGCCTACATGGTCGATTATTATCATACTTGATCGCAAAAGAAGGTTAGTACTTATTTTTTTATCATTATCGTAGTTATATGTTTATGATTCTTGTTCTGGGTGGCACATCTTGCAGTTATGGTATGCCAAAATCTTTTAAAGTTGTTTTTTTACAGGTTTTGATTTTTGGATTATATGAAAAATAGTCGTTATGCTGCCGAAATTTAGTTAGAATTTAAGAATTTAAATAAATGTAATTTATTTCACAGGCTAGAACAGAAACCCAAGAGCCGATGTCTGCTATAGACAATTAGGCGGACATGCTTCGTCGCGAGGACTCTTGGGTTAATACTTTTTGTTTTACTTTTCTTGTTAAATTTTTTTATATTTAAATAGTGGTTTTATATCACGTAAAATTAATTATAATATCTTATTATGTAGAACACTAGGAGGAGAGACATAGAACACGACTACTTCAAGTAGATCCCTCCTTGATGAGCATAGGGTTTTGGAGCAAGTTCTTAGCACGCGTTAAGAAAGGAGTTCCGATGCTCTCCCAAAAGCATTACTCTGGGGCTTCTCCTTCCTCCACTAGTTCATTCTCGGACGCAACATCATCACTCAACCTAGGTATATGGATCGTTATTTAAAGAAATCGTATCGAACAAATGAAGATTTATGACAATCGTAAAGATGTTAGAGTTGGTGTCTAGATTGCAACCCAACATCCAATTACCTATGATTTCTCGCCCGAACCGGTTAACTTCTACCTCCTTCGATGATGATAGCCGATCCCCGATGATGATGTTGTTGGCGATGCTGCAAACCTAGAGGAATCGTTTTGTATGCTTTTTCACTTTATTTAGACTTTTATATTTTGTCGAACATTATATATGCACTTTATGTAGTATTCATAACATATTTTATAAATTTATTTAGATTTATTGTTTTTAATATTAATTTATATTTTACTTTTAATGTATCTTAATAAATTATATTTAGTATGTAATATAATAATGTTTAATTAAAATTATTAAAAATTAATTAATTGTCATTTTTAAAAAAATTGGAAAAAAAAAAAAATTTATGTTAATGATGTCGTCAAAAAAAATTGACTATTTGCGATGACCTTTTGCGACGACATTTTAACTTGTCGTCGCAAAAAAATTTGAATTATTTAACGACGTTTCGAAAAAAAGTAAATAATTTTAAATCAAAAAATTAACAATTAATTATTTGACGATCCTTCCACTTATCGATAGAATAAATTATTTGCGACTATTTTTTTGCGGCGACACGTCGTCGTAAATACTATTATCTGCAACGACATGTGGGTTTTTGCGACGACTTTTTGTTGTCACAAAAACCACTTTTTCTTGTAGTGACACAACTCAATTGACAAGTCCCTAAGCAACAAAATACAACATTTACAAGTAGCTAGTTTAATGAAACCACTTTTATAGCTACGATTTGCAAACACTTGATTATCTAGACTGATCTTCCCTCTGCCAATGATCTTCTCAATATTCCTTAAACCTCATAACTTTCCCAAGTCATATTCTGTAAGAAACAGGATCTTAATAAGCATGTGAAACTTTAAAAACAAGAATGGAGATTCTCTCTCCGTCTCTCATGAAGCCAAAGAACCATTCTCGCCGACGAGTACTTGGTACGGCACGTTGGCGTCTCCATCCTCCAAGGTTGATACATGATTAGGATCTTTTTCACTGCATAAATAAAAGCACAAGCGTTGGTTTAAATAATCACATAATTAAACAGTTAAAAACTTTATAGTCTGGTACTCAAGTAGAATTCAATCAATAAGGAAAAATTTCAAGTTGGGTAATACAAAGTTATCTTGTGTATGCTAAAATGCATTCATAGAACCTCAGTGATTGAAAACTCTTTTTTAAGGTTAGTGGAAATAATTACATAACTGAACAAAAAGAACCATCTTTCTATGGTTCTTCTGAACATGAAAATAGAAAGAACTTACATACATGAGCATATTTGTTAACGATGAACTACCACAACTATTCGATTAAAATGTGACCAATAAAAAGGAAGGTACAGAACATACGTTACTGAGTAAATGACAAGCCCAATAACAACAACCACGAAAGAGATGTAGTATAACCAGTCAACCTGCAGATTTTGTGGTCAACTTTCGGTCAGTTTTCCCACCAGCAATGGCAGTTATAGCTAGAGAGACGGATAACGTGGTGGGAATTATGTCATTATGTTGTCAACCAATGTTAAATGGTACCTTTTGATGGTAGAAGAAGATGCGAAAAACGACTGCCCACATGTCAGCTGTGAGAATAGAGAGGTTGAACATTGTAGCCCCACTCAGCTGTGACAAAAAAACTCCCAACCAAAAAAGGTAGAGATAGTATTTCTCAGTAACTGATTCATGCCTACTAAGACACATTTAATCTATTGGAATATTTATACTAACACCCTCAAACCTACGTTGAAATTACCTAACAGTCCTTGATCAGTTGACGGGACTTAAGTTAGATCACTGTAATTCAGTTTGGTCGGGAGGGTGTCACTGTAATGTTGCTATTAATCAACGGTGTCGGTCTAATTTTTCCTATAAGGAATAACAGTGACAATAACAGTAAGAAACAGGTTTTTTTGTATCATTGGAGTTCCTAAGCAAGTAGTAATCACATCTTGATTCACATCAACTATTCGAATAACCTACTGGTAGAGTATTCTCAAATGAAACTAACTAGATATTATTGAAAGTAAATTTACCAAATTAGAGTGAATGTAAATTAACCTTCAGAACATATGGAACCAGTGTGTAGAACATAAAGCCTGACATAGCATAACCAGCAAATGACAATACCTGAAGACAGTATCCAATCAGAAATTTAATATCTATAAACAAAAAAAAAAAAAAAAAAAAACAAAACAAAGAAGAAAAATATTGTAGAAAGGAAATAGTAGAAAGGATTTCCTTTATGTCGTAACTTGTCTACAGATCCCCAGTAAAAAAAATGGTATAAGAATGTTTTATTTTTTATTTTTTTAATATTGCAAAACAAACTTTCAAAAGATCATTAATAATATGAGAAAAAAAAAAAAGGTTATGCCGGCTTCAGTAACTTACAATATATGTGGTCCATCTGACTGATTCCAAGGTCTTCAGCTCTATAAAAGGTCTAGGACAATGTCAAGGAAATAATGAATGGAGGCAATGTTGGCAAACAATACAGAATTAAGAATTCTAATATCTCATTTTTGGTCCCCAAACTTTGAGCTAAATCCTTTTTTGGTCCCTACATTCAAAACGACTTACAATTAGCCTCTAATCCATAAAATTTTCATTTAAGTCCTTCCATTAAGAATCCATTAAAAAGTAAATGAAAATTGAAATGTGACAATCATGTGATACTACTTTAAAAGCTCATACTAAGGTGTCATATTACTGTCACATGTCATTTTCAATTCACTTTCTTACAAAATCTTGACGGAAGGACTTTAATGGATAAAATTTATAGATCAAAGACTAGTTATGGGACGTTTAGAATGTCAGAGACAAAAATGAAAATTGTTCCTAAGTTTAGGGGACCAAAAATGAGAATAACCCTATAAATAATATACAGAAGCTACTATTCTTGCATATTGAGTAATAGGAGAAGGATACATCTCACACAAAGTCACCAGAAATCCAAAGACACCAATCATGGAAACTACTTCAATTTGATCTTTCTTCTTAACACAAAACTCCTGCAATTTAGGAAGGACTAGGAACTTAGCATCCAAGGAGGCAATCATTCTATTTCAGAATTGAAAAAGTAAACAAGAGATGGTAGGGGAAAAAAAGGACTAACCAACCTCACCAACATTGCTCAGTGCAAAGAAAATAGTCGCTAGAATGACAAGTGTGTCTCCAAGAAGAGGTTTTGAACCACCTACACAGAAAACCATATGCAACAGAATATCACAGAATTAACTTTAAAACATAATTCTACACAGACCGTTGTGCCCTGAAATGGAGAGAGTAGATCAAGAAAAGTGGAAAAGAAAGCTACCTCCACCACCCACCCCTGCATCGGACAGGAACACTAGGCCAAGACCGGCCACACATATGGCTGCACCAAATAGCTGCCATAACGAATATCGAGTACCTAGGACAATCCATGTCAAAACTATCACCCATGCTACTGTCCAACAGGCCAATAATGTCACATTAGTAATTGATGAGAACTGGAATGCCTTGTTAACTGCGTCAAAAACAAAAATTAAGAATTAATGAAAATGAAAACCTTTTTAATCACATACAAAAATATTATTTTTGAAAATACGTTTGATAATTTTATTAAGAGATTATTTTTAGTATAAAAAAACCCATTAATGTTTTTCTCTCTATACTCGAGAGATGAAAAAACGAAAATAAAAAATGAAAAATGACTAAAAATCGTTTTTCATTTGTATCTCATTTTACACTGAACTAAAAAATTATTTTCAGTTTTATTTTTTATCTTTATTGTGTTAAACGTCATTTTAAAAATATTTTCTTTTTTTTCTCGAAAAACATAAAAAACAACAACGAGATTAATTTTAAACACGTCCTTAACCACCACCACTCACAAAAATAATTCCCGTGGACATCAACAAACCCCAAGAGGATATACCAATACCAAGAAACCTGCAAGAAGCCCACAAATTCATTATTTATCACAGTTTCAGAACTTCCCAATTAAGCAATTTAACTAAAATCAACAAAACCAATTAGTAGTTCTTCTTAATCCTAGCTTTCTAACAACCAACTTAAATAATCGGTAAAAAAATTCAACTGTCGCAATTCCCGTCCAATCAATGTATTCATGTTGTGGCGGCACGGCATGATTTGGACAATGGATTTGAATTCACCAACATTATGGAAAATGATAAATGAAAAAAAAAAAAAAAAAAAAAAAAAAAAAAAAAAAACATATATATACATACACGCAGTCCCTGGCGCCTATATAGCAAGATACTCCCATAAACCAAAACCAAACTCAAGTAAATGAAAAGGCTCTGAGTAAGAGGCGCATCCACACCTACATCCAAATCCCATAATACAAACAAGACACTAAATCCAACAATCTAAAGAAAAACCAAAAAAGAAAAAGGAAAAAGACAATGAAATCTGAAATGGGTTTTAGCCAAAAAGTTACCTAGACTTGCTATGAGAGAAGAAGTGAAGATCTTAAGCGCAAGAACCAAGGAAAGGAGCTGACCCAGGAACAGCAAGTACAAGTTTCTCGAGGTTCCATGGCTTCTCCACCAGCTCTTTACTGCGCACCAGTTCATAGCTTATGAGCTCTGATTTAGAAAAAGAAAATGAAGAAGAGTCAAGTTTGAGCTTCTTGTTTGCGTCAGTGTTCTTGAAAAGGGAGCAGATGTGATAATTATTAGAGCATTTCGTAAATTCATATTGAATCATTCTTGATTTATATATTTATCCAATTATAATCTAAATTATGATACAAATCTACTAATTAAATACACAAAAATATACATATATATGTGTATATATATAGTTTCACGTGGATTTTCATTGATTGGAACGTCTAATCTACCTTTCTTTATTACTTGGACTTCTGTGGCAGATCAAGGCCACATTTTTTCCTATGTTAAGGAAAAACTATAAACTATCTTATGTGACGTTTAGCACGTTATCCATGAGAACGAGAATTCTTGAGTGGGAAAAGGACTATATATATCTTTACCATTTTACGGCTATTTTTCTTTTTTTCTTGATAGGACTTTTTTTTTTTTTAACTACTGATTGTTAATTGTTAATTGTTGAATTAAGATTTTAATAGTTTAATTTATAAGTATTCATATTAAAAATTTATACTATTAGACACAGAACTGTTACAATCACATATAAAATTATTAAAAACACAATCTAACAGTTAAACGACAGTAACTATTGATAATTAAAAATGGCAGATTGTATCCAAAAAAATTCTCCTTTTTTATTTTAGTATATAATTTCGATGAGATTAAATGACCACCGTAAAAAAGCTCTTTAGTAACTACCAAATAATCTTGCGTTTTCTAGTTTTCTGGTCAAAATGCTTTTCAATTTTGTTGTCCTTTTGTTTTCTGGTCAAAAAGCTCTTTAGTAAGTAAGAAATAATTTTGTCCTTTTGAAATTAAATGACCACCATAAATAATGATGTAAATTGAAGTTGCAATTTTATTGAATCTTTTGATTTTTTTGGACTGTTAGTTACATATGAATATTGACATATTTGTATACATTTAACAATATTATTTACATAAAAGACAGCAATGTAGCTGCTAATTGACTTCAATTTATGCAAATACATTTGAGGGGAAAAAAAAAAATAGAATCAATACGACAAGTAAAATCACTAGAAAACGTAGAGGTCGAACCGAATGAAAGAAACAGAAAATTCAAAATAAAGAACAAGAATTAAGAGAAAAGAAATTAGAAATCTGGATGATATTTTAAGATGGTTTTAGAAACACAAACCTTTGTTATACGCCCATGAGTCTATGACTATGATTTTATGAGTTGGACGTGTGTAGTGGTGGAACTTCGGACGGCAGACCTGTCTGAAGTCTGAAAATTTTTAAGCTCGATGGGTAGGCACCTATCGCCGCCCGTCCAAGTAAATTTCCCGGGCTCGGGCTAGAGCAGCTTGAGAAAAAAAACATTCCTCACAGCCCGCCACCGGTGGGGGGCCGTGATCATCGGCCGCTACTTTTTTTAAAAAAAATTTCCTCCGTACCGAATGCCTGATTTGAAACCTAAAATTTTGCCCAAATACCTTAAAAAAAAGGTTAGTTTTTTGAATTTTATGCCCAACCCAAACCCGAACCAACATAATTTTTGACCGTTAGCTCGAATTTTTGAATGTAACGACTATTTTTTCCCGACCTGACCTAAGCTTGTTTTGCTAGACTCTAACGGCTCTATTTTTTACTGTTGCCCAAGAACCTGAAGCCTGAACCGACCCGCTGAATTTAATTTACCGCTGGAGTTAAATTTTTTTTTTTCAAGCCAAAAACTTCCCTATAAATACCCCCCACCCCAAAAAAAAAAAAAAAAAAAAAAAAAAACATTTTTCTCACCCCAAAACTCTCATCATCTCTTAATTTCTCTCAAATCTCTCTTAATCTCTCTCAAATCTCTCTCGATCTCTCTTAATCTCTTTCAAAGTGCTCTCGATCTCCCTTATTTTTCATAATGAATTTTTCCGGTTATGGTGGTGATATTTCCGTTGATGCCCAATTCAACATTGAAGAATGACAATTTCCTAATAATATTTTTCTTTCGCTCAAGAGCCAAAAGAGAGTTGATGCTGAGTGCGTTTTCTTTTGGGTCTAAACTGTCGTTTTCTCTCATAAAAATTAAAGTTTATTTTTAAATTTTTTAATTTAAACTTATAAATCAAATAACACGCTTTATTTATTAAAAAAGAAAAATAAATAAATAAATGAAGAGTGAATGAAGCAAGTCCCACGTTAGCGAGAAATGAGGTGCAAGTATGATATTTTGGTGTCCACAATCTTATTCTAGTAAACCATTATCCAAATAGAATTATCGATGAGGTCCATTTATAGAACACGATCTTACTTTCTCCGTGAATTATGTGTTCTTTATTTATGGGTTTAAAAAAAGAAAATGCAGCTGAGGCCATATGGTGAATTATTAATGTTTTGTCTTCTAAAGTAGTAGTGATCAATGCTTTTTTTTTTCTTTCTTTCTTTTTCGTGGGTCTTGGCTTTTTTTTATCTTCTATAGACATCCCAGAGGAAGTCTGCGAAGTATGAATGTAATCCAACCACCTCTCAGGGTGGGACATGAATGCTGTGACGTTGATAATCTTGGACCGCCCTATACATGACTCAAATTGCAGAAGTAACGAAGCGAGAGGAAAAATTGTAATCTAAGCAATCTATTTATCAATTACACTGGTGAATTTATGAGAATAACAAGTTTTTTGGTTTCAATAGTTTAGTTGGACATTCAAATTTGTTGACGTCAAATTTCATACATCATTTTTCACTATATATGTGTCAACACATTTTTCAGAGAATGAGATTGAATCATAAAATCGGTTATCAGAAACGACCCGCTAGTCGTCAGTAAGATCATTTGCCCAAACAATCAATCCAGTGGTCTGCTACCCGAATGATCAGTATAGTTGCGGGGCTGCCAGCTCAGCATCCGACTTTTAGCATTAATTTCATCATCACAATAGTCATATTCTGCGAAATATTGCCTCAAAATTGCAAAAGGGAAAGTCAATCTCTACCTAAATTTACTCCCTAAGCAATTTCTCTACAAGGAAAGGATCTTCAATTAAAAGTCACATGGAAAACTTACCTTAAATCAAATATTCAGCAATCAAGGCCTATAAATTAGCCCTTGCACATCCAAGAAAGAGGGACACATGGTCACGCACACCATCTCATGTACACCATTTTCAAGCATTCTTAGGAGCTTTTCCACCACTTTTTACATATTTTTCAGTATTCTCTACAGTATTCTCCCAATATTTACGGAGATACTGTTGTGATCTTCATCAATACTCATAATGGAAGATCCAAAGGCCCTATAGAAGACGTATCATGGGTTATCAAGGGAACCGCTATAAATATCTATGTCCCGCTCTCACTTTTACTGTCTATTTATTTTCTGCGCCATCACAATATACTAACGCTCTAATCATCAGAATTCAGTCATTGGCCTCTAAAAATTTAATTGTAGATTTCACCATATACAAAATTCACCTCAGTATGAACTATAGAGATTGAATTCCTCACTCACAAGTTCAAAAAGATGAAATCTAGAAATTGATAAAAAAAAATAAAAAATAAAATAAAATAAGTGCAAAAATGTTAAGAACATCTCCAACACAATACTAAATTAATGTGCCACTAATAATAATAAATTTTAGTATTTGATAGGAAAATACTATGCAATATAATACTATTCTTTGTACCAAATTCATGACAAATTTGTCAAAAATTTGTCAGCAAGTATAGCATATGACAAATTTAACATTTGATTGTTATTAGTAGCTATGTTCGTTTTTTCATTTAATTACTGTAACATTTATATTTTTTAATTATTTTAAAATTAAAAGTTTATTTTTATAACTTTTGAAACTCACGGTGCTTAAACAATGTCGCAAATCATATAATTGTTTATTTACTTTAAATAGGTGAACTATAGGAAAACCACTTTTAGAGAATTGGTATTCAAATTTCTAGGAGTGTCAATTTGAGTCATGACCCGAAACAAAACTCAAAACCCGAACAAAGTTAGTAGATTTGGGTTTATTATAAATGGATTTGGGTCATAA
Source organism: Morus alba (assembly GCA_012066045.3). Classification (NCBI taxonomy): domain Eukaryota; kingdom Viridiplantae; phylum Streptophyta; class Magnoliopsida; order Rosales; family Moraceae; genus Morus; species Morus alba. The sequence goes on along the minus strand of CP050226.2, from coordinate 17,779,746 downwards.
TCAAGTTAACACGATTAAAACGATTAATAAACGGGCTAGGTTAGGGTTGACCTCCTAATACAAAGTGACACAAATTGGCACGATTAACTATATATGGTATATGCAATCTAATGATATGTGATATAACATGAAAGTTTATGTGACATATTAAATACAAATAACATGAATTATAATATTTGTAGGTAAAATTCATTTATTTTTTTTTTAGAAAAATATAAATTGACCAATAAACATATTAAACCATCATAATCATGTTAAATAAGTCATTATTGTATTAGTTATTTATTCAATATATTAGTGTTGACACGATTAACACAATTAATAAATAGGGCGTGTTTGAGTTGATATTTTTAACACGTTTAATAAAAAAACGTATTTAGATTGATATTTTCTGACACGATTAATAAACAGGTTGACACAAACACAAATTATTATCCCTTCAAATTTTCAAATTAGTTAAAATACTTCGATCTAATTCACACATAAAAAGAGAGATCGGTGAATAACTAACTTCATAAATGGTACAAACCCTAATTTTACCATCTTCCAAAGGCCATATCAGATAAAAACGGATCAAATTTCCCTTTCTCCTTCATTTTCTTATTGGCCACCATACCAGTGTCACCTCTTGGATGCATGTTGCCGAAAAAATGTTGGAAGTCACTGTCAACTTTCGAGGCAAGACTTCCGTCAACTTTGCATGTGTATCAGGTTAAACATATAGGGCCTGTTTGATACACATATTTAAGTTTATGATTCTAATTCTGTTATAATATTTTTCTCTCATAGAAATTTAAATAAAAAAAAAATCGTCAATGATTCACTCACAAAGAATTTAAAAATATAAATCAAAATCACTAACTTAAACACACGAACCAAACAGGCCTATAGAGATTATTTATACTCCTCCTCAAATTCCTTTTGGATAACAGAAAATTGCATAATTTATCATTAGATGTGCATGAGCCTAAATTTTTACTCATTATTCTTGATTAATACCATTTTGCTAATATAATTATTTAACTAAAAATGTCATTAATCAAGAGAAAATTGTATAATTTACCCTTATATGTGTATGAGTCTAAATTTTTATTTCTTATTCTTAATTAATACTTTTTACTAATATAGTTATTTTACTAAAAAAGTTATTAATTAGGAAAATAGTAGAAAATAGGCCAATATGAAAACTTTAAGAAAGTATATAGGCCAATTTTAAGTTATAGAAATTAATAGGTCATAACTTGTCAAGTTATGATTTATAACCAGATAAGTTATAGATAAAGTTGTCAAGTTATGGTTCATAATCAGACAAATTATGGGTAAAAACTGTGAATAAATTGTCAAGTTATGGTTCATAACCAGACAAATTATGGACGAAAATAATAATTTGACATATTTATTAACTTATGTAAATTATTAACCTATTAATTTTAATTCATCTTAAGTCTTAGTCTATTTTTTTTTTTTTTTTCTCTATTAATTAAGAGTAAAAAATTCAAATTTTGACCCTTTTAAGGATATTTGTATCATTCCCAAAAAATGGTTTCGGCCTTTGGGTGTGTTATCACAGGCTTTTGAGCAATATGGGCCGGGCCGCCCGAAGGGTATGAAATCTCCCAGCTGGACCTCAACATTCGGACCACAGTAGTGACAGGCCCATGGATACATATGAGATGCCAATTATATTTGAGAATCGGGATCACATGTGCTCTCGAACTTAACTTTTATTCTTGACAAGTAGTGCTTAAAGGTTTTTTTTTTTTTTTTTTTTTTTTTTTTTTTTGCCGGTAAAGTATTGCTTAATGCTTATGCGAGCACACTGGCCTTTGTCAAATAATCAAAGCGCAAGAGACAATACCAGCTTGTGTATGAACACTGATAGATGCGCTGAAATATCTCGTGCACGTATTTTGTATTTTCTAACCCGTCGACGTCATGTTTCCATAATTTGTTTTTTTTTTTTTTAAATCATGTGAACTTTTTTTTTTAAGGCGACATTTAATTTATAAATTTAAAATTATAATTTATATTTTTTTTAAAATTTAAATTTTTTATAAAAGAAAAATATTATAATGAATTAACAATTATAATTTTAAATTAAGTCAAAATTCTCAAAACAAACGGAACATATGTATTCAAATGTAAAATGAAAAATTTCTCAAAAAAGAAAAATGACAAAGATGAAGATAATTTTTCATAATTTAGAATTGGAATAGGATGTTTTTAAGAGAAACGTTAGTATCGATCACTCTTTATATTTATTATTTCATACATAAGTTTTAGTATTTCATTTTCCATTTAAATAATAATATATGATATTGATAGAGTTTATGTGTCAAATAATAAATTTAAAGAATAACAGAATGAGTGATATTAATATTTTTCTATTTTTAAATAGTAATTTAGCCACTAAAAGACGTTTGGTTCATAAATTAGAATTATGATATTAGAATTATTTTTAATTTACGTGTATTTTTTATGAAAAAAAATACTATAACAAATCATAAATTATAATTTAAATCATAATATAAATATTCTAATTAAACATCCCCACATTCGTAAAACACCCGTATTTTGAACCATTTTGGCCATTTAAATAGGAGCCAGATTCAATGTACTTCTCTCAACTAAAAAAAAATAGAGAAAAAAGGAAAGAAAGCAATGAATTGCATACATGAACAGTGATTGTATATGCATCAATCAACAAAATTATTTGAGAATAGACGAATAAATTGGGCAAATTATATATTTATATGGGTTGTCAACTTTCTCAACAAAAACACTACATATGTATAGGGCAATAACAACTAAATGAGACATTATTTTACCTTTTAACATATTATTTATCTAAAAATAATAATTATTATAGGGCAATAATAACTGAATGAGACATTATTTTACCTTTTAACATATTCTTTATCTAAAAATAATTTATTTTGAGATAATCACTTATCACTCTAATTATTTTGAGATAATCACTAATATACGAAAAAAATCTAACTCAATTCTATTTAAATAATATACCTAATTTTTACTTATATCATCACATACCAACGATGCACATACATTAACTGAATTAGTGTTCTAAAATGGAGTTATGGAATATTAAATCATAAACGGATGTGAGAAAAAAAAAATGCATCTTTATCGCTACACTTCAGCCCATCCCATTAACAATTAAACATTAGAAAATTTGTAACCATTTTATTTTCTTTTTAAAAGAAGTCTATGCCCTTTAAACTATTGTTGAACATAATTCTAAATAAAATATAGATAAAATAAATAAATAGTAAAAATTGGTATGAACATGTATTAGTTCACCTAAAAGAGTCCTGAAAACCTGCCGACTTAATACTCTGCTGTTTGTGGATGGAAGACCCCAAAAGCCCTTTCCACTTTAATACTTTTAATAATTAAAAGGGAGAAAGAGAGAAATATATTAAGATTTGAGATGAATTAAAGTTAATAAATTAATAATTTATATAAATTAATAAATAGATTAAATTATTATTTTTATTTATAATTTGTCTGATTATGAATTATAATTTAATAAATTATTCATAATTTTTATTCATAATTTATCTGAGTATAAATTATAACTTAATAAATTAATTCATAACTTAAATTAATTATGAACTATAACTTAATAAATTATAATTTATTAATTTTTATAATTAAAAAATTAATTTATATTTTTTTTTAAACTTTTCATTTGACTTAAACTTTTTCATATTGACTTATTTTTTTAAATTATTTTTTTATTATTTTTTTAATTTAAAATGATTGGGAACCCTTAATTTAAAATGATTGGGAATTAAGGACCCAATTACAAAAGAAAGAAAAATCCCAATTGCGTAGTGGAACAACTTTCAGTTTTTTCTAATATAAAAATAAAATCTAACGATATTCTTTAAAATTAAAATGGAGTAATATTTTATTTTATTTTTCTAAAATAAAAATTGATGAAAGCCATAAAAGGGGTAATGCCAATTTAATCCGAAAGTACAAAACAGCTAAGCAGATAAGCAAAGGCGTAACGACACAAAGCAATCATAAACACCACAAGTAACACGCCTAACCTCGAAAAACAGGACCACTCCCATTTCGTCAATGTCGAGAACCATCCAAGACTTACCACGTGTCACTCTACCCAGTTAGCCACCACTAACACACATAATTACTCTTTTATTTTTCATCCTTATTTTTTTAATGTTCTTATTTTGTGCGGATAAATTTTAAACATCCCTTACATCCCATTAATTTAAGTTTTATTTAAGATCGGTAATATAAGTCACGATATGATAATATAATTCAAAAATAATATAAATTTTATAGGTTAAGATTGAGAAAAAAGAGGTTTGAATTAAAATTGGGTCGACTTAAAATTGACACAAAAACACGGGTCAATTTTAGGTTAAACCTGTCTAACTTGAACATAACACGAAACTCGTAAAAAATTAAAAAATACATATATTTTTCATTTCATATTTTAAATTTTATTATAAACTTGTGACATCATGATAGTTATACTCAAAATCTTATACTATTATTTGCTTAATTTCAATAGATGTTATTGAAATTTAGTGTATTATAAATTTTAAGTTATTTCTAATATGTAAAAAACTAAATAAAAGTATAAAATTTTCGTGTCAATTTTGGATTCACGGGGTCAATTTCGTGTCACGGGTTATTTTCAGGTCGTGTCATGTCACTCGTAAAGTAGTCGTGTCGTGTTCGTGTTGCGGTTTTGAAAAAATTTTATGTCACGGATAGTGTTTAAGTTGACTGAAAATTTTAAAAAATTATTAAAACACGACACGTGACACAAATTATCACCCCTAATTTTATTTCGATATAAAATTTTTAGACACAATTATATTTAATTTTTTTATTATAATAAACAATTTTCACATAAAATTACAAAATTCAAATTAATAAACTCTACAGTCCTAAAATTCTTCATGCTTTATATGCGTGTTTGTTTTTTGAAATTTGAATACATTCCTTCTATTTTTAAAAATTAGTAAAATTAAAAATCTAACTTTGAAATTTCGTATTTAGTTTTATGAAATTGGGAAAATATAAATCATGTAAATTGGCATGCCTGCTTATAAATCCATTTTTTTTTTAAATGTGGATACTGATTACTGAAATTTCAATGTAGCTGCCCAAAAACAAAAATGTAGCTGTTTTTTGGATTTTAAAATCCTTGAATAATTTATTTAAAAGAAAAAAATTAAAAATAATTATTACGTAATAAAATCCTTGAATAATTTGTTTGGAAAAAAGTTAAGAACAATTATTACGTAATTTTGCAGCATAAATTTGAATAAAAGTACAATATTATTATTAAAATCCTAAAGTACTTTTAAAATTGTTGTATTTCAACCTAACTCTCAAAAAATTACCATATAGTGTAACTTTTACATTTTTGAGAACTCGCATTTACAAAAAAAAGTTTTACAAATTTTACCAACTTAATAAAAAAGAAAATTTGCATAATAAAGCAAAGAAAATTATAAAATTGTCAAATAATAATAAAATCATAAGAGGACATTTGCAGTTGGAGGATGGATATGGATGGATATGGATGGATAGTAACAAGCAATATAAAGGCTGACCCTTTCTCAATTAGAGCTCTCCAGGCTGTCGTCGGCTCAGATATTTACCAATTTTTTTTTTTTTCTTTTTAAATTCAAGCATAAATGTCATTTCTAATTATTGATTGAAAAAAGAAAAAAACTTTTATTCCCATTTTTGTCCCTTTCGCCGTTCCTTCGTCCGCAACCCCCCGGCTCTCTCGCTTTAATATTCCTTTCGAGCCCAAATTTTTCTTCCTTCTCTCTTAAGATTCCTCTCTTCTTATCTGAATTTCTTCGTTTCGCAGGTCTCTGAATCGTCGTCTTTCTCAGGTAAAATTGCTTTTTCTGTTTGGTTGGTGAGAAAGTTGAGGGAAAATTAACGGATTCTGTTGCGATTTGTTGCTTAGATCTCTTATAATCGGTCAATTTGTGCAGATCGGAGATTAGTAATTATCGGAATTTTGATTTTTCGGAAGAAAGCTACACCTAGATATATATCGAGTTCAGAAATTGGAGATCGGATATGGCGGAAGAGCATAGATGCCAAGCGCCGGAGGGACACCGCCTCTGCGCCAACAACTGCGGCTTCTTCGGAAGTTCGGCCACCATGAATCTCTGCTCCAAATGCTACAGAGATTTCTGCCTCAAGGAGCAACAACAGGCCTCGATCAAATCCACCGTCGAAAACTCTCTCTCCGCCTCTTCTTCTTCCGCTTCCTCTTCCTCTCCTTCTCTCTTCTTCCTTGAAAATCGCGATCGAGCCTCTTTCTCTCTCTTCTCCTCCGCCGCCGCCGGGAGGCGGTTTTGCCGCGGAGCGCGCAGGACGGCGTCGTATCGCAGCCGAATCGGTGCTTGGTATGCCGGAAGCGGGTCGGGCTAACGGGTTTCAAGTGCAGGTGTGGGACCACGTTCTGCGGGGCCCACAGGTACCCGGAGAAGCACGGGTGCACGTTCGACTTCAAGACGATGGGGAGAGAAGAGATCTGCAGGGCGAATCCTGTGGTCAAAGCCGAGAAGCTCGACAAGATTTGACTTAATCTGGATCGTTGAAGAGGTTTCGGTTTCTGGAGATTTCGACGTGGATGGACGGTGATGATCCCGAGCGGTTCATCGTGGGGCTGTGGTGTGCGGACAGGTGGCGGAAGATAATATATAGGATTGTGTCTCTCTCTTATTTTTATTTTTATTATTAATTTTCTTTTTTTGGGAATAAGGTTGTTTCTGTGAGCTTTTGATTTTGTATAAAATTGGAAAAAAAATTATGTTTGGGATTGAAATTTCCAGTCAAATTCCGTGTAGATTCCTCATCTTTAGTTTTACGCATGAGTTTGAATCTTTCGTCCTCAAATAAAAACACCCAAGCAAAATTTAATCTCATTCAAACATCTCAAAATTTAGAGAAATGCCATAAAAATAAAAAATAAAAAATAAAAAGTAAAAAATAAAAAACAGATGTGTACTTTGAGATTTGTAAAAGAGAAAAAAAAAAAAAAAAAAAAAAAGAAAACTCAGATCCCAAGTCGAGCAACCTAGGCCCAGTGGTCCCTCTAAGGCCGTCTGCCCCACCTTTGTGCGACCTAGCCCCCTCCTCATACGCACGCGAACCCATGCCCCGCACAACGCCAAAGAATCCCAACGGAAGATTGTATCATCAACGCCTACAAAATTGCTCTCCCTCACTCTTTCACTCTCTCCACTCCGCACAATCCTGTAAGCTCTGTTCGTCATCAATGGCCGCCCCAAATCCGGACTCAACAAGGACGACGTCGTGAAAAAGATTACGTCCAGAGAACCCCTCTCAGCCGTTGATTTCACCATAACTGGCGTCGTCGGCATTGAGCATCTCGTTAGTGCAGTGGACTGTGGAGGCAAGCGACTTGATTGTCGTTGGAGAAGGGACTATAGCCATCGAGAGGATATGGAGGCTGGTTTGGTGCTCTGAGTGAGGTTGAGTGGGTTTCCAAAACAAACTTCGGACCGTTTATTTTATTGATTAGAGTTTAAAATTGGGAAATAATAAAAAATAGGTTAATATAAAAAATTTAAGAAAATAGATAAGTTAATTTTTAGTTATAGAAATTAATAGGTCATAATTTATTAAATTATAGTTTATAATTAGATAAATTATAGATAAATTTATCAAGTTATAATTTATAATTAAATAAGTTATGAACAAAAATTATAAATTATGAATAATAATTTGTCAAGTTATAGTTCATAATTAAATAAATTATGGATAAAAACTAATATTTGTCCTATTTATTAACTTATGTAAACTATTAGCTTATTAATTTTAATTCAGTTCAAATTTTAATCTATTTTCCTCTTTCTCCTTTTTAAAATTTGAGTTTTATTACGGTAAAAATTTTTTATAAATAATTATATTTAATTTTTTTATTACAGTAAAAAATTCTCATATAAAATTACATTTTAACTTAAATTAAAATTTTAAATAATTTACCGGATATGTTTTATTTTTTTTTTTTTTCTAATTAATTTGCTAATAACTAATCCTTTTTCTCGGTTTAATTTCATCAGATGTTTTATGTATTAAAATAAATGATATGTCACCATTCTATTAAAATTATAGACGAAAGTATACGAAGGTGTATTTTGATTTGTGTTCTATAAATTAAGAAGTATTTTAAATTGTTTTTAAAATTTTAAAAAATAATTTAAAATAAAATACATATTTTAAGGAGCATTTATAAAATTAATCCTTTATATTTTTGTTGATTTACTCATTCTAGCCTAGCTTATAGATGACAATGAAGCGGGTTGGGGAATGATTTTTCATTTCCACCCAAAAAATCATCCTCTTTCCCTCCCCATTTTTGCTTAAAAAGAGACAGAATGGAAGAACGTTTAATTGGAGAATTCAAATCATGTGATTCAAATTATTTTTGATTTACGTATATTTTTTATGAGAGAAAATACTGTAACGAACTACGAATTATAATTTAAATCATGGAATGAATCTCTTTACCAAACATTAACTTTTTGTTGTGCCCGTTCTATTTCTCGTCTCATATAATTATGTATTTTAAAACTATAAGTAATTAATTCAAATAAAAGTATAAATTCATAATAAATTTAAATCAAAATTAACGGTTCCATAAAATAAATTAAATTCAAAACATATGCAAATCAAATCTTTGTAATAAAGTAATAAAAAGTTAAATATGTTTGAAAAAATAATACTATATATAATTATTTACACAAAAATTTTATTCATTTCACCGATTTGAATTTTTAATTTTAGATTTTTACAGTTAAAAATTTTTTAAAAAATATCACATTTAACTTTTTTTATTACAATTAAAAACTTTAAAAAAATATCACATCTCAACTTAACTTAAAAACTCAAATATACAAAATAAACGAGTTCAAAATATATTATACATGTATATCGAGGCAAAGGCAAGGTGCGCAAGTGCTTCCCTGTCTCGCTACGATTTTGGGGAAAATCATTGGCTTCCTTCCCCACCCCATCCTCAGTTACAATCCTCTAACCCTGCCCGGCCGCCTCTTTTGGGGGCGGGTCCCCATGAGGAATACGGTCATTTCTAACCGTGTTGGACTAGAGTGGCAACCCCTTCAGAGCAAGTGCAGAAGAATACATTTCGTTAGCCGTCTAATGTTTCTTGTTGTTTTGTTTACAAAGGCACATGCAGTTTATGCAGTTTGTGAAGTTTTTAACTAAAATTTGCTACTGTTTAGATAAGAGAAAATTACAAATTCTACTTTTTTAATTACTTAACTTATAATTTTTTTTTTTTTAAATACTATCTCTTCATTAGTTCTAATTTTTGTTAAGGGGTAAAAATAAAATGGCTCTATTTTTTAAAATTACCCTTTAAACAAATAAGAGCATATCCTTCTTCTATTCAGAATTTTATTGTCGTTTATCATCTATAGTTAGTTTTGTTTTGTTTTCTGTCATCATATTCCCGTTCATTTCATTGATTTAAGTTTAGAATTCAAGTTTTGTTACAATAAAAAGCTCTCACAAACAGTCACATCTAACTTTTTTACTACAGTAAAAAACTTTTATATAAAATCACATCTCAATTCAAATTAAAAATTCGAATAAGCGAACTAAAGGGGTTAAAAGTTGTCTTTAAATTAACAAACTGCATGTGCCTTGTCCTTTCACCCTAAAAACAATGTCATTCATATCAGCAAAAAATGACATTCAAATTTAATATTCTCATTGTCGTTTATGTAGAAACGTCATGTCGTTTCTTTTCTTTAAGAGTCCCCACTTGGAAGCTCTACTCTGAAAGTATGTTTAGGGTCAAAAAAATGAACTTTCTTCAGACAGCATTGTAAAACTTAATACACTCGAAGGAACAAAGAGATAATGACATTAGAGAACATTAATCAGCAAACCGACTTACATCAAACCAAAACCATTTTAATTTAAGACCCATAGAAGTTCCAAAAACGACAACAATAGAAAGGAAAACTGCAACAGAAGTTCATCACGAATCATTCTGATCATCACTAATTTGCCACTCATTAAGATCATTATTGTTCGTTGGTTCGAGATTATGATCAGCGACGTACTATTTTAATTTTTTGCTTATATAAATATAGCTCATCATGATCATTGATGTCGGATGGTGATGTTTCTAAACTTTCCCAACACTTTTTATTGGCACTTAAATTTTGGTGGAAACTAACTTTTGTTTTTATATTGTTTTCTCTATCTCTTTCAGATCTCATTTAAAATTTTTTTACTAAAAAATGAAGTACATTTAATTTATTTATTATTTTTTTTTTTGCTAAAAAAACTGAAAATCACAAAACAAAATAAAACAAAGTGAACGGGCCCTAAATTTGTTTTTTAATTGAAGTCCATAATTTTCAAAACACTAAAGGCCGAATCATAAAAATTCATTTTATTCTCTCACATCTAATTTTTTTTGCTACAATAAAAAAACTCATATAAAATCACATCTCAACTCGAATTATAAATTCAAATCAACGAAGCGAACGGGCCCTAAAACTGAAACAAAATAATAGATTAAGAATCAACTGTAGGACTTATTTTATACCAAAATAGAATTAAAGATAAACCTCATAAATTATTTGTGAGATTGACCCAAAATGTTTCATTATATACACGGCTACAGCTTTGTGTATAAAATAAAGGGACATTAAAAGCATTCAATAGCTATAATAATACAGGGAAAAAAATGAAAATTTACAAATCTCACAAATCATGACTCTTTAATTTCTTGAAAATGAAAATCCCATATTTGGAGAACTCCAATCTTGACTCCAACTATATTCAGGAATTCAAGTTTTTAATTTAAGAATAATTGTTGTGATTCCTTAGAAGAGTTTGAAGTTTTTAATTAATAGCCTGAAGAGTTTGAAGTTTTAATTAATGCCTGAAGAGTGACGTTTTAAATCGTTTGTTCCGATAAACGACGTAGCTTAAACGATAAATGAGATAGATTTTATCCAAAATTGGCTGCAGTTACTTTAGACAGACGAGCATGTCCTATTCATATTCAGAATTTCCTTGTCGTTTATCATCTATGGTTCGTTTTGTTCTGTTTTCTCACATTTCATATTTTTCTATTTTCTTTGTTCGAAAAACCGCATGTCTTAAAATAGACATGTCGTTTCCCAGAAAATAATCTTATTGTCGTTTTTAGACATTCGTTTATGCACTGACATTTTTTTTATTTCACATTTTTCTCTTATAGTCCTGTTCTTGCATTTGGATGTCGTCTACATCTTTCACCCGGCACACAAAATTTGAAGCTCTTAAAGCAAGATATATATTGTCATTATGGCGTTGACATTAGAAATAGGCTCATCTTAAACACTATTTGAAGGAGCAAAAACACAATGGCGTTGACATTAGAATATTAATCAGCGAACAAATTAACTCACATCAAATCAAATTATCAAAAAAAAAAAAAAAAATCCATCAAAGCAAAAACCATTTTAGACAGATACGGAAGTGCAAAAACTACAACGATGTGCATCATCAATCTGAAATCAGTAATATCGTCACTCGTGCATTAAAAAGATCATTATGTTTGGTTATGGAAGGTTCCGATCAGCTACTACTTTAATTTGTGTAAGCTAGCAGCGCTATAGATCATCATTGACATCGGATGATGATGGTTTGGGACTTATAATTTCCCAACATTTTCTATTGCCACTGCTTAAACTTTCTAACCACAGTTGATCTGCCTCCACTGCGTCCGAGTCATTGTTGCGGTGCCATGACCAATGTGCATGTGTCTCGTTCACCACTCTCAGCCGTCCATGTCCGAAGCTTGGCTCTCTGAACAATGATGATGGAGAAGGTGGATCTTGGAACCTATATATATATATATATATACGCGCGCGCGCACATATGTACAAACAACATCAGATTAACCAAACAATATGGTCGTATCACGTATAAACTTATATAGATTTGCTTTTATATAGTTGCTCATTAAAATTTAAATAATATTAATAATATTAATATTAATAATAATATATAATGGAATAATATTGCAACAAGTCCAAAGTAGTAGAAAAATCAACATATTATAAACACAACAAAATTCAAATATGTAATGATTATGATTACCCTAATTGTTAGTAAAGATGTTTATAAATAGTGATTGAAGCCTGAACTAACAATAGTCCTTAAAATATAGGTAAAAACGTTGAAAAAAAAAAAAATAAAACACTCAATATATGTCATTATATTAAGGGGGAAAATAGCAACTGTATATCAAGTAGAGAAAATTAAAATACCAGTCATTTTCCTTAAAAAAACACAGTTATTCCTATGATATTTACCAAAAATTAGAATATATACTTACGTTAATGCAAGTCCCTCTCTGTTCCCTCCGTCACCAATAGTCACGTAAACCGGACCACAAGGGTCAGCCTTTTTTTTGTAGATCCTAGTCTGAAGAAAGACAATAAATAATAACAAAATTATAAATACTCCAAAACCTAATAACATTTGGATTAGTATTCCTCAAATTAACACATAAAAAATAGGGAAAAAGCGTTCAAATTAGGCTTACAAAACGCTCATATGCATGAACATGCCCTGCGAAAACCGCATCAACCCTGGCCTCATACACCAACTCCTCCATGGCCTGCCTCATGCTCTCCCCTTCCCCTTGGTGCGCCTCGTTCGTGTTGTACCACGGCGCGTGGACCAACACGAACACCCACGGCGTCCTCCTCCGGTCGACGCCCATCAAGTCGGCCTTGAGCCACTTGTGCTGATCGGATTGGAAGTGGAAATCTGTGTATGAACCGAGCATTACCACATGAGCACCCGCGACCTCAAACGAGTAGTACAAGTTTGAGGTCGAGTTGCTTTGCTCGTAGGGCATCCGCCACCGGGCGTTGTAGGCCCTGAAGCCGTCGGAGGCAATGACGGGGATGGTCTCGACCTCGTGGTTTCCCTCGGTGACCATCCACGGCCGCCGGCTAGCGTAGGGCTCCACGAGGCGGCCGAAGGAGTCCCACAATGGCTGGTGGGTGTCGGCGTATGATAGGTCGCCGGGAAGTAGGAAAATGTCGTAGTCCTTGCTCTCGACTTGTTTTAGGGTTGATTTGGTCCATTCGGTTTGCCCAAGGTCTCCTGCAAAAAACGTAAGATAATAGTGTTCAGTTTATGGAAATTAATGATCAATGAGAAAGTTATGATTTATACTGGCAATGGTGTATAAATCGTGAGCTATATACGATAATTTGGAGAAATAAGATAATATTATTTTTAATTCTTTATTACTCAAGCTTAATAAGTTGAAAGCTAGCTAGCTATGTGTACATATATTCAGAGCAAAAAGCTAATGTTGTCAATATGAACACTGCGATGTATTATAGATAATTGAGGGAAAAAAAAAAAAAAGATTCTTAACGCATAATAACCACCGATGTAACGTAAGTTACCTTATATAATCTTTAAAACTCGTATATATATATATATATATATATATATAATATCATGCCTTGTCCCAGATCATCATGCCCTTGTCTAATTTTTTTTTTTTTTTTCGTTATTATTCTGTCCATCACAGTGTCCTATGCTACCACAAAAGACTTGGGATGTTTTGAGTACGTGCATGATATAGTGCTATGTGAGGAAATTTATTTACTGATCAAGTGCTATAAATAGGGACTTTCAAGCCAAAAAAAAAAAAAAAAAAAAAGTACTGTAAATAGGGACGAAAACAACTTGATATATATTGTACGGAAATAGTAGAAAATATGCCAATATGAAAAATTTTAAAAAGTATATAAGCCAATTTTTAGTTATAGAAATTAATAGGCTATAACTTATCAAGTTATAGTTCCTAACCAGATAAGTTATGGACAAACTTGTCAAGTTATAGTTCATAGTCAAACAAATTATGGATAAAAACTGTGAATTATGAACAATAACTTGTTAAGTTATGGTTCATAATCAGACAAATTATAGACGAAAACAGTAATTTGGCATACTTATTAACTTATGTAAACTGTTAATTAACTTATTAGTTTTAATTTATCTCAAATATTAGTCCATTTCTCTCTTTCTCCCTATATTGTATCTATATAGCATTAACGATCAAGCATACCAATTACCAAGTAATCCAATTCCAGCAACTCAACTATTAGAGAATAAGCCCAAACGTGTTTTTTTTTTTTTTTTTTTTTTTTTTCTTTTCTTCTCTCTGTCTCTAATTATCTTCTTTATACATACATATTCACGCACCTAATATATCTTAGAAAGCTTATCCGTGCAAGTTATTCCATTAGAGCCCTTTATTTGGAATATCAATTTCTGCATCTTCATGCAACTAATTTTGGAATTTTTTTTTTTTTTGCTAGTATAATTTTGGAAGTTAAGATTTGCCGTACTACTTCATAACTAATTAATTTAATACTACTTTTCCCCTCACAAGCACGTAGTTTGCACTCTTCTACTTTCTTGTGCCCATTTTGCGTAGCCTTAAAGCAATAAAATCCGCGCCTAACTGGCCTATCACTAGTTCAAAAAAGTTAACGAAAAGCCCATATATGCCACAAAATAAAGGCTACTACTAAATTAGAAAGGCGTGTAGTTTCATGTTATAACGACATTGAAGTCGATTAGGGAGTACTCTCTTAACAAGCCATTTTAAGAAAGAGACGTCATAGAACTCTCACCAACCACCACAAATTCGACGGGAAACGACGAGGGAGGCGATCGGAAGGTGAACTCGGGACCCGAACCTCCACACCGGTAGTAGTAGGTGGTGCCGGGCTCCAACGGCCCTATAGTAACGTGGTGGATCGTGCCGGATTTATAGAAGAAGTATTGGTACGACGTGTGTTCTCCGGTGGCGGCGGCATTGTATTTCCCCGGCGTTGTCCCGTATTCCACGGTTGATTTTGTGTGTTTGTGCTCCGTAACCCATGAGACTCTCATGCGGTCTTTTCCCACAAGTGAAATGTGTACCTGAAATTTGACACATAATATAATTAGTAAGAGATTTTGAACATATTAATATAATGATATGTGCCTGAAATTAATATCTAGATAGGTATTATCGGGACGATAATTACCTGTTGAGGCTCGGATTGGGATCGGGTGTGGGGAGGAAACACGAGTTTTCCAGGTGGAAGACGGGTAAAATTTTCATTTTTGGCTTGTATGATTAGAGGAAATAAGAGGAAGAAAATGGTAAGGAGGGTTGAGAAAGAAACACTACTTTGGCACATTTTTGTTTTTTTTTTTTTTTTTTTTTTTTTTTTTTTTTTCTCTCCTAATATTGGTGATTTGAGAGCTGTTTAGGGTGCAAATATTCCTAGTGATGAAAAACAGCTAGGGAAGTTTGTAATTTATACGAAAATAAAGTTTGAGATTTTGGAGAAAGTATTGTCATAAATATTTAACGGTTGAATTGGCTTGCAATGGCGTCAAGTAAGCTTATATATATATATATATATATATATATATATATATATATATATATATATATATATATTTTATTCAAAACAAGTCACCGACTTATAAATACACACACACACACACACACACACACACACACACACACACACATATATATATATATATATACACATTCAAAACAAGTCACCGACTGTAATATATATATATATATATATATTAATTATCTTTGCAGCTCATAAAAAATGAACAAGTTATCTATAATTAGATCTGCCAAGATCATATTCCAAATTAATTGATTAATTTCATTATATTGGAGGTCTTATTAGTAGAACGTGCTCCTCGAACACATAAAATTTGTTGCATATATCGTGAGAAAAAAAGGATTTTATTAATTCACGAATTGGCTATGTGCCTATGTCAACTTTAAGCCCTTCAATTATCAACCAAAAAAAAAAAACATGAACTTTAAGCCCTTCAATCTGAAGAAATAAAACGCTTCCACCTTGATAGATTTGACTTACAAATTTCCATAATCTATTCAACTTACTGGCTAATTAGTATTAATGAGTCCAAATTAACATTTTTATTTTTCGTAACTGTCTATCATGCAAATTAAACTTACTTCATGTTAAGAAATGGATAATAAGTGGGTCTTCTCTGATGTCTATATAATCAAGATCTTCAATATTGGAAGCAGAGTCCACCATTAAAGCTCTTAGAAGGGAAGCAATGTAATGAGAATTATATATACAAGACACAGCTGTAATTATATATATATATATATATATATATATATATATATATATATATATAGGCACAATGTTATATATGGCGGTAGCTAGTGGAATCCATGACACTTGTCTTTAATTATGAAGCAAGCATAAAAGAAAGGTATTACAGGGACATCAGAAAATTTAGTTGGAAATATGCATTTTAAGCCAATTATCTAGCTTTAAGCATCAGAATCATAAGGGACTGTTTTTAGTAGGCTTTCTTACCAGTGTATCAGTTTATGACTATTAAATATAATTAAAATCATATTAAATTAAAAAAGTATATAGACTAAACAGTTTTTAATAAAAATATGACAATTAAAAAGTAAAATGCCATCGCTAATTCATTTTTTCTCGTCCTATTAGAGAAACTCCCCAAAAATAATTTGTCAAAAATTGTGACAATTAAAACAAGCTTGGTTCCAATTATTCCTATCCATGCATGATCCCAGAGAAGGTCCAATTATTAATTTTTTTTTTTTTTTTTTTTCCGGTTTGTGTGAAAGGGAAATTAGTCATTCAAAATGAGAGTACTAACATTAAATTATGACAACTCGAAATGCACAACACTTAGGAAATACAAACTTTTTATAATACACGTTTTTTTAATATAAAAAAAAAAAAAAAGGTTAAAAAAAAACAAATTAAAATTGGTCAAGCACTATAAACAGATCGAATATCCTGTAGTTCTGGTATATACTAATTTCAATTTAAATGCAAACCCGGCTCTTTCTTGTACCGCCAATAAATGTTATACTTGGGACATACGTATGACGTTTCGATTATTTAATTTTATTTTTTTTCATACACGTATAGCGATGAATTCATTGGCTTGTGAGCACATCTAACATCTCTACTCAAATTGTATAAATAATCAGAAACTAGCTCCCAATATTTTTCTCAGAATTTAGTCTGCAGAACACGAAATTATGTTTTTTTCTTTCATTTTTTTAAAAATAGATTGATATAAATGAAGGGAAGTAATCTAGCTTCATTATATATGATTTTCATGGATTAATGTTAAGACATAATTAGTGATGATTAATGGCCAGGATGTTCGTCACGAGCTATGTAATATAGATAAATCCAATTAATTATATACATTCGTATATATTTGCATTTTTATGTATTTATGTATATATATATATATATATATATATATATATATATATATTGGTCGAGATCAAAATAAGTTAAAACTTAGCTCAAAACTGAAATAGAAAAAAAAAAAAAAATTGTAACTAAATTTACACGTCATAATATTAGATAGCAACATTTTGTTAATTGATTGGAAGTAATTATTCGTAAGTGACATGAGACTATTCTTTCTTTGCTTGTTTCTTTCTCTTCGAACGAACAAAGCGACATGGTCAGATCAAGTTCCGTAAGAAAGTTGGGCAAGATATAAAGATCAATAACAAAACGACATACAACATTTGACTGACGTGGTAGAGGTAGAGAATCTAGAGATTCTAACTTGAGGGAAAACCTCAAACTAGTTTACATTATTTTGTGGGAAGCTCCACGAGACAAATTAAGCAAATTAGTGTTGCATAATTCAAAAGTAATGAACTGTCATAATCCTTCTTTGAATCTTACATATAAAAAAATATTCTAAACTCAAATTATTTATATCTGGGGTCTTCCACTGCACTTCACTGATTCGAGTTTAGAATTTGAGTTTTGCTACAGTAAAAAATTATCAGAAACAATCAAATCTAACTTTTTTATTACAGTAAAAAGCTCTCACATAAAATCACATCTCAACCTAAATTACAAACTCGAATTAGCGAAGCGAACGGGTATATAATTATGTATATAAATGAGTTTTTAATGGTTACGAATTTATTGTGATTATCCAGTAAATATAGAAATTTGATGATGCAATGTGATAAGAATCCAATCTAATCTGATAAGAATCCAATCCAATCTAAATAAATATAGCAATCAAATTAAGTTTTTAACCGATTAATCTTTCCATTTTTTTCCCTCGTAGTGTGTGATTTATTCATAATTTGAAATTCATAAAAATCTCCTTAAATATTTACTTCTTCTAAGGAGTGAAGATTTGCGGCACAAATATTAGCCTTGTTGTACCAGAACACTTTTGGTCCCCAATTAAATTCTATATATATACCTGACAACTCTTATAATTTTTTTTCCCCAAAATTATCTAATTAATTTACAATGGTCGAATTTATTATTTTAAAGATTACTAACTTTTTATTAAATAAAATAAATATAGCAATTAAAAACTCAAATTAACAAACTTTTAGCCTTTAATTGCGATATAACCATTAATAACTATCCGAATTTTATCAAAAAAAAAAAAAAAAAAACCACGATCCGAATATCCTAAGCATCTAGTTTCAGAGAACGAATATTATATATTATCATATAGAACAAGTTGGTTGACACAAGGAATTGGAATTATTATTATTTTTTTTTCCCTTTTCAAATACTAGATTCTCCTTTCATTGTTTCGAATTAATATTAGTTGGCTTGTGACAAGCAACAAATTGTAATTCTGCCTAGTAAATATCACTATAATAAGTCTTTGTTTATATTTTTGAAATTGGGGAGGTCGTTTTCTAATAACGAAACCATAGCCTTTAGTATTATGAAACTATTTTTTTTTGAAAAAAATTTTTTAAAATTAACAAAATTACTTAAATTTTAAACTGCAAATGACCACTAAATAAATAAATCACCATGAACATTGATTCTACCAAAGTGAGAGTGAAACACAATAACAAACACAAGTAGACCCAAAAGAAAAGAGCCTTGTACCATATAAAATCGAGCATTTATGGATAAAACTAACTCAATAAAACCCTGAATCTAGAGTCAATCGACCTGAAACAAATCTTATAATCTTTTTTTTTTTCCCCAAAAAACTAAAATGAGACACACTTAAAATTAGAATGTATAAACAACAAATAACTATCCGAAAATCCCAATTAAAATTAAAAAATAAAAAAAAAAAAAAAAAAAAAAAACACACACACACACACACGATCCGAATATCTTGAGCATCTAGTTTCAGAGAACGAATATTATGTATTATCATACTAGAGAAGTTGGAAAACTTGGTTGACACAACACCACCCCCAAGAATTGGAATTATTATATTTTTTTTTTCCTTAGAGCAACGGCAAATACTAGATTCTCCATCCATTCATTGGACCACGCCTTCAACGAAATTGGATCTGTATATTAGCCACTTCTTAAGGCTTGTGACAAGCTAAGCCATTGAATTGCATCAAACTATGCCTTAGTAAAATTCTAAATTCAAAACTCTATAATAAGAACAAAATGGTTTTTTTATTAAATATTTTTTTGAAGGAAAAGCCTGTGATATTAAATCAACCTTTCCAAAAGTTGCAAAACAAAATAGGCATATTACAAACTTTGAACTTGTATTCCTTTATTAAGATAAAACTTAGGATACTATAAACACGAAATATAACAATTATTCCCTTAAGGATTCAACTTTACTGAGACGGTAGGGAAAATGAAAAAGGAATACATAGCTTAAAAAAAGAAATACCAAACAAGGCTCTCAGTGATTTCGTGAATGTGATGGAGTGAGTCTCGTTTAGTTCACTGATTTGAATTTTATTGATTTAAACTTTTTTATTTGAACATATAAATTTAAACTGTGTGATTTAAATTATAGTTTAAATTAATGTTAAAATTCACAGTAAAAATTTTAATCTGAATAGAAAATAAAATTTAAATTTGTGTTTAATCAAAAAGATGAAACCCCAAATTTTTACTATTTAAAAATAGTTTGAACCGATAAATTTAAAGAGGAATTAAACTCTAAATTAAATAATTTAACTCAATTTAAATGAAAATATAATTTAAATTATGTACTTAATAAACTTAAAATTTTAAGATTCACTATTTTAAAAAAATTAAAAATGAAAAAAAAGACGTATAAGTTAGACCATGTGATTAGAACTATTTTTAATTTACGTATTTTTATAATAAAATATTATAAAACATTATAATTTAAAATAAAACCTTTATTAAAATCTCAACTAAAATACTACGAGAAAAACGTGTGCTATTGAAACTGTTGCTATTTAGATTTGTATACCGCTTTCCGTTTTCCTTTTTTTTTTCCCACTCTTTTCTGTTATTTTCTTTTAACGTGGAAAACATAAGTTTTTTAGCAAGGGAAGAAAAATACAATAATTATAACAGAGGTGGGAAGCCAAATAACGCCAAAAAGAAAAAAAAAAATCTCAACAAATTAAAAACTCAAATTTCTGGAAGGAAAAAAAAAAAAAATTGGTCGTTTTTCTTTTCAACAAATAAACATCCAAAACATCCAAAGCCTCGTCTTTTATTTATTTATTTATTTTTTTAGTTTTCTTTTGGCTATTGTGCTTTGTTGTGGGCTCCGTGTTTCTTTTCTTTTGTTTCAATGCAGCCTTTCCCACAGAAAATCAACAATTTTGTTTTTGTTTATATTTTTTTTTTTTTTTATAAAAAACCAAATGTTGCCAACCTAAAGAAATCAACATTAATGAATCTAAAAATAAAGTTTTCTAGAGTTGGAATGTATTATTTTAAAGAGTTGGAATGTATTATTTCAAATCTAAACAAGGGATTTAAAAACAAGAGATAATTTTCTGTTTTTTTTTTTAATGATCTTTTTCCGGGTAAGGGTGGGTTAATAGAGTAAAAAGTTTTGAGTAAATAAAAAAAGATAGGTGTTTCATATTTATTAATTGTCATATTCATATTAAATTTAATCAAAAGTTAAATTAAATTTAAAAAAATAATATAAATTTAATAACCGATAAATAAAAAACATTAAATAAACAATAAAAAAATTCTCAAATAAAAAAATAATAATATTTTTTAAGAAATGGATCCCGCTACTTATAACTTTTCTTTTCTCAAAGAATATGGACCTACCACGTACCCAGTAGAGCTGAGCGGAGTTGATAAAAATCAGAGCCAAATAATTTTTCCCAAGCTTCGTTCATTTTACTGCTTCAATTTTTTAATTTTAATTTTATTATAGTAAAAAATTCTTATAAAAAATTATATTTAATTTTTTTATTATAATTAAAAATTTCACATAAAAAATTACATCTCAATTTAAATTAAAAATTTTAATTGATAAACTGAATGAGATCTTAATTAATAAAGATACAAAAACTTATATTTAGATTAAAAAACTAGATGATGTTCCTTCAAAAAAAAAAGAAAACAGAAAGCTAGATGATGTAAATTTAGGAATTAAGATTTAATAGTACGCATGTATTTGATTAAAGGGGAAAAGAAAACTTTGGTCACGGTTCATATGTGACGATATATCTATCTATATCCATATATATAATGCGCACAAGCTAGTTCAAGAAAAGAACAACACTAAAGCAAATATTCTTTATATTTGATGGCATCACATTGTTCATGTCTTACCTTTTTTTTTGGCTAAAGTTTCTGTTATGAGAAAGTAGCTTCTGAGGAACAAACTAGGATTGCTTTTTGATATATTCATAGAAACTTTGTGAAAAGTTCAGGAGTGTTACATACTGAATTGGACATCGGTTAGATTAAACCAAGACTTTGATAAGCACCGTTTTTACTTCCTTTCGCCAAAAAGAACATCTTCAAAGTTTCTAAACGGCATGAAAAGAACGTATCATAAGCCTTCTAAAGCTTATTGGTCACTTTTTTATAAGGTGACAATATGGGTCATTACACGAACACTACTCAAAACAACATGAAGACACAACTTAAAACGACACGAAAATTATGGGTTAGGATTGGAATAAAAGTTATGGTCAGATTTGGATTAATTTGAAACTGAAACGAAAAGAATGGATCAATTTCGGATTGAATTTGCCTAATCTAAACATGACACAAGACTCGTAAAAATATTTTTTTAAAAATATATTTCACATAACATATTTTAAATTATGTTATGAACTTGTGTCGTCACGATAGTTGTTCTCTAAATTTTACTTTACTATTTGAGCTTAATTTTGATGGGTGTTATCATGTTTTAAAGCATTATGAATTTTAAGTTCTTTTATATTAAATATAGCATTAGTACACTTGATCATTCATTGATGGGTTTTTTTTTTTTTTTTTTTTTTTTTGAAATTCATTGATGGTCATCTTAATTGCACGGATTCTATGAAAAGATGGATTGGTTTTATTTTGAGAATAGGAACTTCAATGAATGATCAAAATTTAGCAAAATGGAGATGGATTGGTCATATTTGAAGGGCCTGCCAGGCAAATTAGCTCAAAATGGAGATAAATGCCACTCGTTACACAGCCAGAGACAGCCTAGAACCTTAGTCCACTCCACAAATTGATTGAAATTAGAATTAAACATTTTGAAATTCAGAAACAGGATCCAAAATCACCTAACCAGGCCAAGTTAATTCCATTGTTATGAGTTTGACATCTTAATTATTAATTTGATGCCCAATTAGGAAAAATCACTATAACGTCACAATCAGCCTATCAGTACAAGCACAAGTTCTGGTGATTCTGATCTCGAACCAATTATTATATAATTAAGGTAGAAAATCCAACTTTCCAAAAATCCCAAGGACTCAAATTTCATGTCCGATTTTAGTACCTTAATTAGTATTTAATTAATCATATTATGTTATACTGTATAAAAATTAAATTATTTATTAACTAATTTTTTTTTGTGTGCTTATTATAAAATGACGTAATGTGATTTAATTAATTAAAAAAATAAAAATTAGACACAGTATCTGAATCCAAACAAAAAATGTGAACTTTTGAAGATTAGAATAAGAAAAACAAGCCAACTATGGCCGAAACATTAAAAGCACACATCCACCAACGACCCCCCACGCATCATTATACACGTGTCCAAATGGGTGATATGCCACGTGTCCTACGTATGGATTTTTTTTCTATGATAGCGTTAGAGCCCATATTAGTCGGACAGCTATCACAATCCCTATGTGAATACGAGACAAAATGCCAAAATGTACAACCATCCAAACTTACACCCCTACGCCTGATATAGTTAAAATTTAGTGAGAATTTTCACATTTCTGGTGGTGGATTTTTATTTTTTTATTTTTTATTTTTCCCTTTTCATTCTCTTTTCATTCTCTTTTTAGAGTGAGTGTTCGTCTTCTTGTTCTTGTTCTCGTTCCTGTTCTGGTTATTTTTCTTTTTCAAAAAAAACAAATGGTTTTTGGAATTAGGCTGTGGCGGTTTCTGGTCTTGGCTTGTGTCGTTTTGTTGTTTGGAGATCATGTGCACTCATATAACCGCCCACCAGCCAGAAAAAACATCCAAGTAGATCTCTCCGATGATCATCATTCTGATTCTCCAGAACAGGTACTTTAGATATATATATAAAGATTGTTTCTTATCTTTTGTTTCAATCTGTGAGAGATATATTTTGTTTCAATCTGTGAGAGATATACATACATACATACATACATACATACATACATACATATATATATATATATATATATATGATGGTTTGGGTGCAATTTGCTTGCAAAAATGTCGAAACCCCATTTTTGCAGAATGGTTGCGGTTGTTCAGTTAGGGTGCAAATTAGGTTACCAAATTGTGTTTTCTTTTCTATTAGCATAAAGTTTTGTGTGTGTCTGTGTTTTTTTTTTTTTTTTTTTTTTTTTTAATTTTATTTTGAACCAGAAAGTTCTATGTGTATTTATTTTTTTTAATGGTGTAAATGTTGCGAATTCTTAGGAGTGTTCCATGGGACTTGGTCAAATGTGGCCACCTTGCGTACAGAGAATTCAATTAACGGGAAATCTTTAATTTAGATAGATCACATGCATATCCTCGTATCAGTTATCCTAGATTTCTTTTTCCTCTCTCTCATGTTATTAATTATTTATATGGGAGTTTTTCTGATGAGACCGAAAAAATGAACAATCGATATAAAAAATTATATATTTTGTTGATTTAAATTTATAATTTAAGTTAAGATGTGATTTTATGTGAAAACTTTTTATTATAGTAAAAAAATTATATGTGACTCTTATTAAAAAAATTTTACTGTAACAAAATTTAAATTATAAACTTAAATCAATAAAGTAAACGAGACTAGCTAGTTTCGTATATTTTGTCAATCTGCTTTAATTTTCCTACTAGTTCGCCCTCTTAGCCAAAACGGTCCCTATTTATATTTATTACTTTTCTATTAAGTCTAGATTTTGAAAGATTCTTTTGACGTCGTTTGGTTGGAGTGATGCCTAACATTTGCCTAAATTTTTGTTTTGTTAGCAAAGAGTCAGACTCTTTATGTTCAAGTACTGAACTTTTACTGTTTTACTAGATAAATGTTGTTATTACACGGCAAATTTTTCTCAAACCAGTGTTTTTGTTGCGACATATGTACACTCTTCTTGTCCTCACTATCTAGTTTTACTGGCGTAAATCATAATCACATGTTATTACTACTTTATCAAATGTTTTTATACAACTGTTGTCTCTACAATAACGAAACTCAAGGTTGGCAAATTGTGAATAAGTAATTAGTTAAGGACTCCATTCATTTTATTGATTTGAATTTTACTACAGTAAAAGGCTTTCAGAAACAGTCGCACATCTAACTTTTTTATTACTATAAAAAGCTCTTATATAAAATTACATATCAACTCGAAAACAGGCGTAATATGCAATTTTGACCTCATTTTGTTTCAAAACTCAATTTGAGAATTTGAGTTGTAACTTGAGTTGTTAGAGAGTAAACACTATAATAAAAAAGTTAAATTTAAATTTTTATGAGAAAATACTATAACAATTATGAGTTGTGATTTGAATCGTAAAAAAAACATAGTCTCTAGTATTCCAGGAGGAACATATCATTGCAATCTTGGTATAGTCTCTAGTATTCCAGGAGGAACATATCATTGCAATCTTGGTAGCGCTTAGTTTTTTTTCAGAACAACAATATTGTGACGTGACAAACTTACCTAGTGTGTGTGTGTGTGTGTGTTCACAATCCTATTTCAGGTGCATATATCTTTGGTCGGAGAAGACAAAATGAGAGTATCATGGATCACAGAGAGTTCATCATCTCTGGCAAAAGTAGACTATGGTCTATCTCCCGGGTCTTATGGCTACACAGCAAGTGGAACCACTTCTTCATACAAATATCTCATGTACGAGTCCGGTGCCATACATGATGTTGTCATTGGTCCATTGAAGCCAAACACAGTCTACTACTATCGCTGTGGCCCTAACTCGTCCCCGGAATTCAGTTTCAAAACCCCACCCGTTCAGTTCCCCATCAAATTTGTAGTTGCAGGTAACTTAAGCCTTGTTCCTTATACTGATTTAAGTTTAAAATTCAAGTTTTGTTACAGTAAGAAACTCTCAGAAATAGTCATATTTAATTTTTTTACTATAATAAAAAGCTCTCACATAAAATCACATCTCAACTCAAATTAAAAACTCAAATCAGCGAACTAAACGGGCTTTTAAAATAATTCACAGTCTAAAATTGTTTCTCATTTTAAGTTTTTACGGAAGGAATTTTTCTTTTATAGTACCTTTAGGAACTGTACAAGCCGTTAGATTAATTTTTTAAAGGCCTATTTTGTACGTGTCGTATTAAAAATTATAACCCTCGACACAAAATTGTTTTGAGTTAGAGAATAGTCTGTTTAAAATTGATATGTTTTGTGTTTGATATGAAACACGATTGTAAGATATGTAGGACCTACCTATATTGTCTTGTAGCGATATCACAATAATTTAAGAGTTAAATTCATGAGATGTCTTTGAATTTTATTTTCTCTCTTTTTGAAATTAGTTTCTGCATTGAAAATTCTGAAATCTTCAATGCCTCAAATTTAATCCTTTAATTAAAATTAAAATTCTGTTAAACCGAGCATCACTCTCTGTTTAAAACTTTTGGCAAGTTACTTTACTGAAAAAACTTTCTTATTAGCTCGTTTTTTCCATGTCCAAGTTAGCAACACCACAACTTTGCTGAACAACACTATGTTGAATATAATGCAAAATTAATGCAGGTGATCTGGGACAGACCGAGTGGACAGACTCAACCCTCCAGCACTTAGCCAAGTCAAACTACGACATCCTACTACTCCCCGGCGACCTATCCTACGCCGATTTCGACCAGCCAATGTGGGACAATTTTGGGCGGCTGGTGGAGCCGCTGGCCCGGCAGCGGCCGTGGATGGTGACGCAGGGCAACCACGAGGTGGAGAAGATCCCCCTTGTCCACAGCCACCCCTTCACCGCCTACAACGCGCGGTGGCGGATGCCCTTTGAGGAGAGCGGCTCCGACTCCAACCTCTACTACTCCTTCGACGCCGCGGGGGGTGGCGTCCACGTCGTCATGCTCGGTTCCTACGCCGATTTTGGCCGTGATTCTATGCAGTGTAAGTGGCTGCAGGATGACCTGAGGAAGGTGGACCGAGGGAGGACTCCTTGGGTGGTGGTGGTCATCCACGCGCCGTGGTACAACTCCAATTCTGCTCATCAGGGCGAGTCGGAGTCCAACGACATGAAGGCGGCCATGGAAGAACTCATTTATGGTGCTCGTGTTGATGTCATTTTGGCTGGTCACGTCCATGCCTATGAGCGCTTTGTGAGTTCCTTCTCTAATTTTTTTTTTTAATTTATGGATCTCTTTTTGATAATGTGCACTTTATTATGTTAGTGTTTTTGAAAGTCAATATGCTAATTGAAAAGAAAATAAGACGAAAGAATTGGGTAGGAACCTTCAAATTTAGCTTTTATCAACCATCAAATTTAAAATATGATCATCTAATACACGGTAATTTATATTTTATCTTAAATATAAAAATAAATATATATACACATATATGTATATCATTTAATCATGAAACCTAATTTTAAAGGTTGTTTTTTTCACTTATTTGAGTTGGATAATGAGTAGGATTCATTTTGTCCCCAAGTGTACTGTTAAATTAGAATATTTATTGAGCAAAAAGGCTGAGTATTGGCTCTAATGTACACAATGTTGGTTTTTTTTTTTTTTTTTTTTTTTTTTGATTTTGTTTGTTTTTTTTTTGAATTTTTTTTTTTTTTTTTTTTCATAAAAAATAATGAAAAAAATAGACTCGCGTTTTAATCCATAAACTAAACGTCTCTTTAGACTCGCGTTTACAATGACAAAGCTGACAAATGCGGTCCTGTTCATATCACCATTGGAGATGGCGGCAACCGTGAAGGCCTTGCTAGCAAGTAAGTTTTTTTTTTTTTTTTTTTTGGGTAATTACAATTGTTTTCTTGCTTTAATTATCTATTCTTTTACAATTAAATAAATCTTAGGTGCAATGTTTTTGGGGTTATAAATTACAGGTATATTGATCCAAAACCGGAAATATCATTATTTAGAGAGGCTAGCTTTGGGCATGGGCAACTAGAGGTGGTGAACGCAAGCCATGCACGGTGGACATGGCACAGGAATCAAGATGATGAGGCCGTGGCAAGTGACTCCTTTTGGCTCACGAGTCTATCCTCTGATCCTGCTTGTAAATTGTAATTGATAAACTCAAGCAATCAAGAGGGAAAAAAAAAAAGTTTTTTAAATAATTCTCCGTTTGCGTTTTTCTATCTAGTTATTATAAGAAGAGAAGAACAAGAATCGGTAATTATAAACTGAAAAGTTCTAGGAACAACTGGTTAATTAAATGACAAATTTTTTTCTCCTTAATAAGGTATCAAAAGACAAAATTCCACTTCGTAGCATCAAAGTTTGAAAAAAACTAGCATCATCGAGAAGCTTTCTATAAATCATGAATTGCCGGTAAAAAGACGTACATAAACATATTAACCTCGTTCACTTCACCGATTTGAGTTTTCAGTTTTAAATTTTTACAATAAAAAACTCTTAGAAAATATCACATCTAACTTTTTTTATTACAACAGTAAAAAACTCTTAAAAATATCACATCTCAACTCGAATTGAAAACTCAAATCCGTAAAGTGAACGAACTTAATTGTTAATTAAAGAAATGGAATGCCTTTTTATTAGAGGGTGTAAAAATAATTTTTTTTTGCCCTTAATTCCATTCCTGCACTCTTATTAAAGAAACAAAAATTTAAGTGGTACACTACAACTTTTTGTGTTTCTAGATTTATGGTACAACTTCTTTGTGATTCAGATTTATTTATGTGAACAAATCAAAAACTCTAATATTTGTGCTTTTTTTTTTTTGGCATTCCTCGAAATTTCTTTAAAAAAACCCCATAATTATCCTAAATGGTAATTTTTGAACTCTATGTTTAGAATATGTATTTAATTAAAAAATCTTCATAATTATCCAAAATGGTCATTTTTGAACTTTATGTTTAGAATATGTATAAAATTTAATTTTATTGTCTATTTGTCCATTTTATGGTTATTGGAACAGTATTATTCCAATTTTATCCTTCTTTATGTGGATGGTTATATATATGAGTGTTCAAAAAATCCGTTAAACTGTAAAAACCACATAATTTAAATCAAACTGAATTAAATCATTAATTATTTTTACATTATTAAGCGGTTTGGTCGGTTTTTTAATTAATTTTTGGGCAGTTTTGTTTGTGATTTGGACTCTCCAAACCACCCAATAATCCGCTCAAAAATATACATATATAATTTTTTATTTTTAAAATATTTTTTATATTTATTTTAGTTTTTATTGATCATAATAAAAGTTCTACACTAATACACCAATCATATTTTTATTGGTTTGTATTAAAATTGTATATGGTGAACTTTTAGATTTTTTTTTGAGTCATATTGTAAACTTGAATCTTATTTTTATTTTTATAGATTAACGATTTTATAATTTTTATGAATTATTGAAAAAAAATTTTTTAGCCCTAAGCTTAAACCGTCCACACTACTTATGAGTGATTTGGTTTAATTTGGATTTTATCAAAAATATCAAACCGCCCAAAAGAAAAAATTAGGATTATTATCACTGGTGCCTCTGAACTTTAAAGTCATTTTCAGTTTGCCCCCCTAAACTTTAAAACTTCTCACTTTGCCCCTTAATTTTAAATTGTTTCCACTTAACCCCTTCTTTTGTAATTTATGTTAAAAATATACAGAAAAAGAAATTAATGCAGTCACGTGGTCTTTCTGTTTGAATTTTTATTAAAAATAAATAAATAAAAACTACATAACCAACTTAAACTCCCATTTTTATGTCTAATTTTAACATAAATTACAAAATAAGGGGTTAAGTGGGAGAAATTCAAAGTTCAAATGGTAAAATGGAAGAAATTTAAAGTTTAGAAGGTAAAGTAAGAGTTTTAAAATTTAAGAGATAAACTGAAAATGACCTTAAAATTTAGGGACTCCAATAATAATAATCTAAAATTATTTTAGTTTGGTTTGTTGTTTCTAAAAAAAGGACCCAAACCGACCACAAAGTTATAAATTTGCATGACAATTTTAGGAGTAGTTAACACTAGAAATGTCATTGCGGATTATTTTACACACTTATTGTAAATATCATAACTCGTGGACACTTTTTTTCATCTCTTACAAAATTGACATAATCTGTTTAGTTCGTTGATTCGAGTTTTTAATTCGAGTTGAAATGTGATTTTATATGAGAGTTTTTTACTGTAGCAAAAATTTAGATGTGACTATTTGTGAGAGCTTTTTACTGTAGCAAAACTCAAATTCTAAACTCGAATCAGTGAAATAAACAAAGCGTTAATTAACTGAGAAATAGTAAAAATAGACCAATATAAAAAGGTTAAGAAAGTATATAGACTAATTTTTAGTTATAGAAATTAATAGGGCATAATTTGTTAAGTTATGGTTCATAACCAGATAAGTTATGGAAAAACTTATTAAGTTATGGACAATTATAAACAATAACTTGTTAAGTTATGGTTCATAACCAGATAAATTATAGACAAAAACAATAATTTAACCTATTTATTAACTTATATAAATTATTAACCTATTAATTTTAATTCATCTTAAATTTTAACCTATTTTTTTCTCTTTCTCCCTAATTTACTCAAAAAAGAGTACATGTGGGGAGAGCTAAAGGCCCAACGACCTCACTCGCTATAAGCCTAACAGTTGTTAGAATCAAAATTTTTACCTTTTATTTTAATTCATAATTTTTTTATTTAAATAATTACACTAATAAAAAGAATATTTATAAAAAATAAAAAATAATCACGTAAATTCTCTATTTTTTCCGGTTCCGGGGCCCATCGGGGGTTATCAATAGAACAAGGGCCGAATCCTCACTCTTTTTGATGGTCCAGAGTCAAAACGCACCGTCGTAAGAATGTAAACGTGACAACACGATTCTCTCTCTCAGTGGCACTGTGGCAGAGAGACATCAGAGGCGAGTGACAATGCAGGCCGACGCCATTGAAGCTGGAATTGGAGCTCTAATGTCATTGTCATCATCTTGTTCTTCGCCGGAATCGGACATGGCGGTGATACAATCGGAGAGAGGATGACCAGTACGGGGCTTGATTTTGGGAGTTAGGGTTTTCTTTCCTCCGTAACCAAAAAGCTATTCCTCGCCAAGGTCTCTTTCTATTTCGCTTTGAAGATTAAAGTTTCTGATTCTGAGTTATGGAAGAAATGTAGAATTAAAATTGTATCTTTGATGCTTAATATGATCATGGAACTAAATTTTTTATTGTGGGATATTATTGTTTTCGAAGCAGAAAACTTGAAATGCCATGGAAATGACGTGTGAAATTTTATATTTTTAGGAATTGTTTACACTTTGTTTACTATAAAGATGGGAATTGTGGTTATAATTTCGTCAAATAAAATGCTTCCTCTGAGGCTTTATTTTATTTTATTTTTTTTTATTAAGAGGGATCAAATTTTTGTGCTTGAGATTCTTTTTAAAGACATTCTATTTTCTGATACATATTGTTTTGAATTTTTTTGTAAGCATCTATGTTGAGAAAATGATGTATTGTCATTCTGTTTGCGTTAGAATGCTTATTTAGTTCATTTTTATGTGCTATTTAGATTAGATATGATGTGCCAAAAATGTTAGGCCTTTTCTTAGATCAACAAAGCTAATAAGCTTGGCGTTTATGAAAGTAACAAGAATTTGCCTTTGTTTTTAACATAAGGAGAAACAAGAGTTTTATTTAATTTTCAATTAGTATTTTACAGAATTAAGGGATAAAAAATGACCCAACAACTTTCCAAAGATTTTAAAAGATTTTAAGAGGGCAAAGTCTTCTCCATGGGTAAATCTAATTATTTCACTTACTATATTTTGTTGGGCAAACTCGATTAAGGTGCCAGTCTGGAATCAGATTTCAAATATATGGCAGGGAAATACGCCTGTTTTCTTTTTTCTTTTCCAAATATTCTTAACCCTATAAGAAAGTACTCATATTTGTAGAACAGAAGGTACTATAAAAGACAATAGTATTTGGTAAACAATTATAGTCACTGATGAAAACTAGTACATCAGTTTCTTTCTTTTCTTTCTTTTTTTTTTTTTTTCTTTTTTTGTCTTGTTTTGATGTGATGATTTCTAACTAGATTCCCTGTTGGGTTTTTTTCTTGATTCGTATCTTATGCATCAATTGCTTTCCTCCTATGGAACTCGTTGTAAACAGAGACTCTAAAGTTGTATTTTGTTATAGGTGAGCCCAACACAGCAAGTTTGCAGCTGGATATATTTGAACAATGTGGAAGTAATGATCACTGAAGAAGAAGAATTTGCTATTGAGATCCCAGATTGATTATATTGCAGCTCATCTTATTGATTGATTATATTGCAGCTCAACCACAAGCAAACTATAAGATTCCCATTGTTGCCAGGTGAAAAATCTTGTTGACAAACTTGTTAATCTGTCCTTACACTTCAATTCAATGTGCCGACCATCAATAGCTTATAATAGTTTGTAAAATAATACCAATGTGGTTAACCAAACGACACCACCACATTTTTGTGCCTCCTAAATTTTGAGCATTATCCTTTTGGGTTCATAACTATGTTTTTTTTGTTCTAAAGTCAAACGTGGTCATTATTTCCTTATTTATGAATGTTGCTGTGATGTGGACTTTTCATTTCTTCAATGAGTGAATATATCTTGTGGTACTTCTACCAAATTAACGAGAATAAATAGTTGTTGCCTTTTTGGTGGCCCCTCTTGGATTGTGGATAAAAGAGGCATATTGGTTAATTAGTCTAAAGTTAAAGAAGATCTTCTCTTTCTCTTTAAATCATACCTCTTAATAAAGACTCTTTGATGGAATGTACAATATGATGCTATATTCTGATAAATGTTCTTACTAGAATACAAGAAAGAAAATGAATTAGTTCAGTCACCACATATTTAACTCTTCAATCCATGGATAAGTTGAGCATCCCTGACTCATGGAAGGTGAATTCCACAACATCGGACCCACCTTTTATTAGCAGTGGTGTTTATCATCGACGGTGTCCCCAAATACATTGCAGCTGCAAATGGAAACACTGTACCATTTTACAATAGCGTTGATGGTTGTAACTCTTTTTTGTGGTGACACTGCTCAATGCGTAGGCCGCCCTAGTTCTAACACTAAGGCTGCAAATTGCCAAACGTAACTTGATTATCCCTTTGAAGGTGAATGATTGTGTGTGGGAGAGTAACATTAGAAAATTAACTTCTTTTCATGTTTAAGTCCAACTATTCTCCTGCTTTATCCGACCGTCAGCCGCATTAAGTTTTGTGGATCAGTCGAGAAATTTCGGCTCGAGTACATGGGTAGGCTATGAATGATTATAGTTGTGGTTAACTCCATTTTGAATACTTATACCTAAACTTGGATAACAAATACCTAACACATTATGTTCATATTTATGTCAAGTATAAGTACTCAACTTATATTCATCATTTCCTGTTTCCACCAATATCTTAAAGCCAAGGAATCATACATTTGTATATTGGTTGGAACGCTAAATCATGCTTAATTTTCTTCAAGGAGAAGGAAACCAAGTGAGAGTCTTTCTTGAAGAAACTTAAAAAGAATATATATACATACACACGTGTATATATATATATATATATATATATATAACTATAGAGAACAGTGTCAACACAAATGGGTGGGAGTCTTTACACATGTGGTCCC
Organism: Morus alba; assembly: GCA_012066045.3. Taxonomy (NCBI): domain Eukaryota; kingdom Viridiplantae; phylum Streptophyta; class Magnoliopsida; order Rosales; family Moraceae; genus Morus; species Morus alba. The sequence goes on along the minus strand of CP050226.2, from coordinate 17,746,359 downwards.
CTAAATTTACGACCCTAAAGTTAAAATTATCAAGCCCTATGCTCACGTGTAGGGTTCAAGGCACTTAAATAACCATGATAATGTAGAAATTCATCATTAGCCATGAAGGGATTGGTATTATGTGAAATCATTAAAAACGACATCATAAAAAAATATATATATAAAAAAACACTATTTAAAGCTTTTGTGGATGTTGATGAGGTCATGAGCTTGGGCTGGTTAAAATAAATCACCTCAACTCATTACACGTGCATCACGTAAAAGATATTTATTTTGAAGGTCGTCTTTAATTTTAAATTATGGTTCTTAACTTTTTATAGTATTTTTTTCTTACAAAAAAAATTAAATTTTAAAAATTAAAATTATAAATTATGATTCTAAATTTATGAACTAAACATTTCATTACCTCTCATTTAATAATATCACAAATTTACCTACGATGAAAATGGGGTCTAAAATTATGAAAATCTTAAATCTTCACGTGTCTTCCATCAAACGATGTCAAATCAAATTTCATGGGTGATGCAATCATGCAACATATATCTTTTATGTGTGTGTGTATATATATATATATATATATATATATATATATATATATATAAATGTATATCACTTTCTTTGAGTAAATGAAGGGCCATTACCTACATGGGGGTGGCTCTGCATAATTGTAATTATAGGCAATGTACATGATGATGGGTGTTCATGAATGCCTGTTATCTGTGGCCATGCAAAAATCTCTTGACCACTGCCATAACACATTTATGAAAACAAACAACCCCCTAACCCCTTTAAATCATTAAACCCCATTTAACTTTTTTTTTTTTTTTTTTTTTTTTTTTTTTGCTTTTTTGTCAATTTTTCTTTTCTTTTCTTTTCTTTTTTTAATAAAGGGGTGAGAGTCAATTTGCTGCAAAAAGCAAAATTGCTATTTAAGAGAGGGGGGTATGAAGGATTATTACTAGGGGAAGAGAACCATTATTGTTTGGGTTTTGCCATCATTTGTTGTTTCAGACCAGATTTATAAGCCTTAAATTTGTCACACTTTAGACACAATCTCTCTCTCTCTCTCTCTCTCTCTCTCTCTCTCTCTCTCTCTCTCTTACAGGTCTGGGCAAACCCACCTTTTGCCCCCCTATATGTTCTTCTTCTGGTTGACTGCTTCATTGTTTGAATGACGAATGGATTGGCCAAGCACATGTAGCCAACAGTTCATTTAGTTAGATGCAAATTAATTAATGTTACGTACTAAATTGTATAAGCAATTACCTCATCTCATTATTCTAATCTAATCCCACTTATAAGTATACAAAATGTTGTATAATATATTTTGCTGCACTTTATATGTATACTGAGAGAAAAATGTGTGCATCTTGATGTGATTTGAGGAGGAAATTGCCACAAGAATGAGATAGATTTCAAAAATTAATAAACAAAAAAAAAATGGCAATATAAGGAAAAATAAATAAATAAAAGTTATGTTCCTATGCAGTGTTTTACCGCTAGATTTTCATCAATTTTCATTGCATTTTCATTTTACTTTTTATGTGATCAAGTTGTAATCTAAACGGTTTATAGTTGTATTTTATTCGTAGGGTTTTTTCTTTATATCTTATTATAGAATTCTCAAAAAAAAAAAAAAAAAAAGAAATGGTATAATATGATGTGATTTTGAAAATGTCAACCTATAATGAAATTTTATAAAAATATACTAGCGATTCTAAACCATACTCCATTGGTAAAATCATGTTCTGATCTAACGCTTCATTATTGTGTTTTACACTTTGAATTTGTTCTTTATAGCCTATTATAGAATTCAAAAAAAAAAAATTATGAAATTTTTTAAACTATCAAAAAGAACAAGAAAACTTAAGTCTCGTTCATTTCACCGATTTGACTTTTCAGTTCTAAGTTTTTAAAATAAAAAAACTCTCAGAAAATGTCACATCTAATTTTTTCTGCTACAGTAGAAAGCTCTCAAAAAATATCACATCTCAGTTCGAATTGAAAACTCAAATCTGCGAAGTGAACGTGACCTTAATATTGATACCATTTCAAACTGTCTGATCATATGTGTAAAAATTTGATAAAAGTTTAATGATTTTTTGTTTTCTGTTGAATTTAGGGCTAAGAGTTTTGAAGTTTACACAATATAAAAGTGAGGCATGAAATTACCGCCAAACGAAATCTAATAATTAACCATACATTACTGGTAAAGTATTTGTTTAATATAGCCTACCACAAAATTGAAACAATAAAGAAATACAATAAGTTGAATAAGTTACCAAAGTTAACAGTATTTAATTTCTATTAGCCCTGCAAAATTTTACTTTTACTTTTACAAGTCTGTCAAACGGTGAAATTCAAGCAAACACGAGACAATGTTTAAGAAGATGACTTAGCCCCGGTTTGGTTAGATAGTTTAAATTTTATTGATTTGAACTTTTTAATTTAAACAAAAAAATTTAAACTTTGTAGTTTAAATTATAGTTTGAATTAACGTTTAGATATACAATTAAAATTTTAATTTAAACAGAAAATAAAATTTAAATTTGTGTCTGGTAGGTGTGAAAAGCAGAGCTGACACTTTTTACTATTTAAAAATAGTTTGAACGGTTGAACTTGAAGGGGAGCTAAACTCTAAATTTGGTCCTTTAACTCAGTTTAAACGGAGAATATAATTTAAATTGCATACTTACTAACGTCAATTCAAATTGAATTAAACTGAACTAAACTGCTGAAATGACTTAACCTTCTTTTAGTTTTCCTTTTAGCTGTTTGGGCTAGGCAGCATTTGGATTCTCACATGACTATCCTTCATGATTTATCATATAGGTATCTGTTTTTTTTTTTTTTTTAAAGGAATTCGCCATAAATATATATAATATATATTTTATTTGCTGCCATGCTTATAAGTAGTGTTCCATATACGTAAAAGACAAATTGGACGCCAACGACTATGAGAGAACAACTCTTACTTGTGACCTGTATTATAACGAGAAAAATACCACCCCATTAGATGTCATGACCTTCTTTTTGTTCTTTTTTGAGCCTCAAGATTGTGATGCTCTTTGTGATTATTATTTTTCCTCTTTTTAATTTGTAAAAGTTGGGAAATTGTAGGCCCTCAATAGGAAATCTCTTGAAAAGTATTTTTTTTCTTTTTTTCTTTTCTTTTAAATAAACAGCCACTTAAGTATGCAAGGTGGGCACATGGCAAACTAGGGTTACTTCAAACTACAGCAAGTAAGCTTCTGGTATGGTCGTAGATTTGAACAAGAGATAAGAACAAAAAAAAAAAAAAAAAAAAAAAAAAAAAGAGAGAGAGAGAGAGAGAGAGAGAGAAGATCCAAAGAGAAGTTGAAAAGGGCAAAATAAAAGAAAAAAGAACCGTTAAGGGTAATAAGGTAATATGCAACGTTGCCAGCCCACGGATTGAAACCCCATAATTACATTGATGTAAGCATAGCCCTCAAATGAGGAGGGAAATGAACGAGCTCCACGAGGGGTCAACATGACGAGTTTGACCATTTTGCCCCTCTATGATACACCCATCCAAAACACCCACCTGTCAACCATGATGTTTCACGTTAAGCCACTCATAACCCATGAGGGCTTTGAGGCTGGCTTTGGCCCCCCAATAGCTAGTCTTGCTCTTCCTCCAATTATTCCAAACTCACCCCTAAATTTGGCAATAAAATACTGCTTTACTTATGGTACTTATCTTGGCTTATAATTATGATTGTACTAATAACACGACCACAAAAAAAAAAAAAAAAAAAAAAAAAAAAACACTATTGATTGTGCAAACGGTGCAAGGTATTGAAAGCAAAAAAGAAAGGGTCAAAAATGAAAATGGTTACATTAATTGGATATTTGAAATAGCCCACAAGCATGAAAATGCCAACAAGCTTTTGACAAGTAATAATGACTAGCTAATACGGTTAACTATAGTAAACATTACAATACATAACTCTTTTTTCTGCTTTTTTGTTTAGGGAATTTCCCTTTTAGTATTAGTACTTTTTTATTGTCTTTGTTTTTTCTATATACATGAATATATATATATAACACTGCTCTAGGTAGATCATGATTTGAATAACATCTCCATTCTCTACCCTTTTTAAAAAAAAAAAAAAAAAAAAAAAAAAAAAAAAAAATTAAGATGGGGTTCCAATTTTGCCCCTATGCTATAACATGCAATCTTTGATGTGACCCAATAGATATATTACAGAGATATACTCTTTGCAAAAATGACAAAACAAGAGTATGCCAATTGCCATACGATAGATTATGCCATAATACATGATGCACCAAATCAAACCAAACCGCCATTTTGAACAAAAAAGAAAGAAAACATTATGGTAAAAGAGAAAAAGTGTAAAGCTTTGATTATTATTATTGCCAAAAAGTTCCCAAACACAAGAAGAAGAAGGATGAGATGATAGAGGTACAAAAATAGATAAATAGAAGAAAAGAAGGTGTAAATAAAAACAAAATAGTAATTGATGATCATGGAGAGGGAAGGTAAAAGGAAGAAGATAGATATCAAAGAAGAAGAAGAAGAAGAAGAGGGAGGGTGAGGTTATGATGGTTCGAACCCAATCCAAACCATCATTGCGAATCTTGGGACGGCCTAGCCCACCATCATTTTACAAGCCCTAGCCATAAGTCCCATAATTGTCCCTCTCATACCCATAATGCCACTTTTTTGTCTCCAAAATGCCCTTAAAAACCATCATCATTCACATGACGCCATATTCACCATCACAAGCATAGAAAACCCAACAAAGAAAAAAAATAAAAATAAAAATAAAAATAAAAAATTTGTTATTATTATTGTTATTATTATCATTATTTTTTTTTTTTTTAGACTTCCCTAACCGGCCGCCTTCCATGCTTACACTTGCATGATTGTTGTGTCAGAGAGAGAGGGGCATGTCTCCTCCTCATGAGCTTCTCTGTTTTCTCCTTTTTCTCTACCATTTGCTCTTCTATAAATTAACAGCGTCCTTGTTCACTTTCTTCCTCACTTCTTACAAACTCTTCCTTGTGTTTTATTTTTACTGCTCTACTACTAGAAAGAGAGAGAGAGAGAGAGAGAGAGATTGAATAGCTTAGCACTTCCTTGGCCAAAGCTTCTCCAAAACCAACCTTGAAAAGGTGATCTTTTTTGAAAAGATAAAGAGGCCCCCACCTCTAAATTTCTCTCTCTCTATCTATCTATCTTATGTTATTCAGTTTTCTCATTGCTCTTCACTTTCATTGAGAGAGACAAACATGGTGTTAATAGATGCAGGACTTTGTTTTGTTCCATTTGGAGTTTTTGTGTATGTGTTTGTTATTTTTCTTAGTGGTTTATCTTTTTGCAACTTCATTTAGGATTGTTTTGTATTGTTGCTTAACAAGAGTTTTCCCATTGTTTGGTTTCCTTTGGCTTTATTTCCCCACGCCTCATTTTGAGGAAGGAATGTTTTTTGCCTTTAGAATGTTTCTCTTCTAGGATTCTCCAACACCCCACTTTTTTATTTTTAATAATATTGTTTCCTATATATAATATATATATATATATATATATATTCCATTTTCTTTTCTTGCCTTTTAACTCAAGGAGACCCCCTTTATTTATTTGTTTATTTGTTTTTTTATTAAGACCATCTCTTAAGTCATATAGAAATAAAAAAAAGTCAAGGATTTTTTTTTTTTTTTTTTTTTTTTTTTCCTGAATACACATAATCTAGTGAACACACTTGAGAGTTCAAACCTGCAGTTATGATTTTGTCATACCTTTATCCTTTTCTTTCATGTTTGGAAAACCGAAAGAAGTCTTTTTTTTTTTTTTTTTTTTTTTTTTCTTTCAATGAAGTGCAGTTTCAGACAACTCTTATTCCCCATCTCCCATTTCTTCTTCTTCTTTTTTTTTTTTTCCCTCTTCTCAAACATACCCACTTGCTCTATTTATTTGCCAAAGTGGTCCAAAAAGGATTTCATTCTTGTCCTGCACATGCTCTGTATTCCCCTGTCTCCTATTGCCAATTATATCCACCAAAGCAATAACTAGAAGTGAGATATTTACATTCTTCTTATTTCATTTATTTGGTAGTTGGTAAAATTTTTTCTCTTATTGACCCTTTATGTACAACATATTTTTTTCATATGAATTGTCACTTTAATTCAAAAAAAAAAAAAAAAAAAAAAAAAAAAGTATTTTCAGAATCTTCTATGTTGTCCTAACATTGGTTGAGTTTTGTTTTTCAGGTGCAATATTATACCTGAGAAAAGAGATTTTCATATACTTTTTTTTTGGGGTGGATAGCAATGGAAAGGCTGAACTCAAAGCTGTACTTGCAAAACTGTTACATAATGAAAGAGAATGAGAGGCTGAGGAAGAAAGCACAGCTTCTGAACCAAGAGAATCAAGCACTTCTCTCTGAGCTTAAGCAGAAACTCTCCAAGGGCAACTCTAAGAACAATAACAATAATAATGGCAAAAATGCCATTCCTGATCTTAACATGTCCTCCTCAGGTTCTGCCCAGCAAAATCCTTCCAGTTCTAGCAACTGATCAAATATCAATATCATATCTTTTGTAGTAGTTGGGTTTTGCAACCAAAAAAAAAAAAAAAAGTGTCATGACCCCAGTAAGGCTTACTTCTTCTTTTGTGAATTACCTTAGTCAATAGTAGTATTAGTGTCTCCAGTTTTAGTTATATATATAGGGGGTTTACTTGATTATGTTTCAACCATTTTATCATCTTTTTTTTTTTTTTTTTTTTTTTTTTTTTTTTGGAAGGGGGGTTAGGATATGAAATATCATAAATACAGTTGGTGTATCAAGTTAGCTATCTGCTAGAAAGCAATATAATGTTATTAATGTAGTTTTAAGTTCTTCTCTTCTCTTGTCTTCAAATTCCATAGTTTTTGAATTTTGAGTTATTTAATATGATATCCAATGTCAAAATGGCTCAGTGAAATCACTCTTGGCAGAATTTTATGTTCTTCAAAATGGCAATCGCAGTTTAATCGTTTTATTAGAATTTTAATAGTTAACACAAGGAAAAAAATATTAAACATGACTTTCCCAATACCAATACCAAATGCTTCCTAATTCATTAGCCATCATATATTCACTCAGCATCATCATATTTTCTTCAAAATGTCAATTTTACAATTTATCCTTAATTTTCATAAAAATATCTAACAGTTAATAGAAGGAACAAGATGCTAAACATGACTTGCTAATTCCAACACCAAATGCTCTTATTTAAAACATGAAAAGAAAAAGAAAAGAGAAAATGAAAAACGTTTGTTTATAGATAAGATTGTTAATGAAATCATGAGTATGAAAATAAGTCTTTTATTAGAGATAAGATTGTTTTTTTTTTTTTTTTTTTTTTTTTTTTTGAAAGAGAGATAAGATTTTCTTTTTTTTTTTTTTTTTTTTTTTGAAAGAGAGATAAGATTGTTCTTGTCAAAGGAAGAACATATTACACATTATAATATATTACCACAATAAGGCTTTATTAATGAAAATGAGTATGAAAATAAGATAAGATTGTTCTTGTCAAAGGCAGAATATATTATATACATTAGTAAATAGAATAGAAATAGAAAAGAAAAAGAAAAGAGAAATGAAAAATGTCTGTTTATAGATATGAAAGGGGACTTTCCTTCAGATTCTGTCTTAGGAGAGAGTGATGGGAGAGGATCTAATCAGAGGTGCAACGTCATCAAAGATTCAGCATATATATACATACATTCCACATATATATATATATATATATGAGGAAGAGGAAGATGAAAAGAAAGAAAGAAAGAAAAAGAAAAAAAAAAAAAAAAGAAATAGAAAAGAAAGTCAATCAGATCTCATTAAGTTTGAAAAAAGTGGCACCACAACAAACAAATATATCAAAAACTAACTCCATAGTCCATGGACATGACAAAGGACTCAGATGGGCATAAATATTAGCCCCCCGTTGACCCATCAAAAAGAAAGAAAAAGAACTCTCCAGATAGATAACATAAAGAATGTCCAATCACACGTCTGATGTTTGATAGAAATCTCCAACTAACCGTTCAAACAAACCCCCTCCTCTTGCCTACACCTGTATGCCTCTTCCATAACCTCTCTGTATGCCACCATACATGTTACACACATGTTTATATATATATATATATATATACACACACATATACATGAGTTTTTGTTGCCAGACATATATATATATGAATTTTTTATTGTAAAGTCTCGTTTATTTTATAAATTTAAGTTTTTAATTTAAATTGAGATATAATATTTTTTTAAAATTTTTTATTGTAATAAAAAAAATTAGATGTGATATTTTTTGAGAATTTTTTACTGTAAAAATTTAAAATTAAAAATTTAAATCAGTAAAATGAAGGAGACTATTTTATCTAACATAAAATGTTAAAAAAATGTAATATTGACTTGGGATAAATAATTTTTTAGTTTGTTTATGCATTTACAGTTATTATAAATCTAGAAAATAACTATCGCATAAAATAAATGTCGTTACAATCGTCCTTCATGAAGAAATTTTATTTTTGCCTTAAACAACCAGGAGCTTTTAACAGTCAGATTCCTTTATGAATGTCTACGTGAAAAATAATGCATCCTATATACTAGTAAAGTACTCTAGCACATAAATCACGCTATTTAAATTGCGTTTGGTTCATAAATTAAAATTATGTAATTAAAATTATTTTTAATTTACGTATATTTTTTGTAAGAAAAAAAACTATAACAAATCACGAACTATAATTTAAATTAAAGAACGAATCCTCTACTAAACATCACAATCAAATAACTAAAAATAAAACTTGTCTCATTGTCAAGGCCAAATAATGTCTTGCAAAATTTTTCTAACAAATATAGGCGAAATCTCAAGTACATATATATATGTATTTATATATGCAATATATTATATCAATATACATGATACATACATACATACATAATCCATGGATATGATATATTGAACCGGGCAAGTCAATTTGGAGGTTCAAAAGTTGCAGGAGGGCATCATAGCCAAAATCCTGCTGAAAGACCAGGAAAGACTACTACTGACCATTTCACTTGAAAACAAAAAGGTCTTGTCAATATTGAATTAAAAGCCCTAAATTTTAGAGCATCATGTGCGGTTACTCAGACTTTTAACCAATCTTCTTCTATCCATAATGTGTGTTCACTCTTGGCTTTTAACTTGTTTTAGTTATAATTTTGATGGATAGATTACAAGCCCACTAGTATTTCTCTGTTTTTTTTTTTTTTTTTTTTTTTTTTTTTTTTTTTTTTGCAGAGTATCTTCATAAGATTGGGTCATCATAACCATATCTAATACGATTCAAATCTGTAAGGAGCTTTAAATAAATAATAATAATACAGCCTAAGTCTACGAAGTATAATATGTAGGATCTTTAATTTAATATTACACTTATACATAAATAATTATGTGTTATAAACTGTCATATAAAATTAAATCCATTTAAAAGTGATATATTAAGATTTAGTAATTTAAGTTTTAATGTATTTAATTGGTGTGAACTAACAGATAAATTATTTATATATAGTGGTTATGGTCTTCAAATCTATATTCTTTTTGACATCCTATCATCAGAGCGAGCAAAAAGAAAGTTAAAAGATTTTTTAAAAAAACATATTGATCTTGAAGATAAATTGCATGGCTTTAAAGAGAGTAATTAATTGTCATAAATTCAAGTACATTTCTATTTATTATTTTGTTAATTCTTAGTGATTTAAAGTGAATATTTCCTGAATTTTAAGAGATGTTTTACATCAAAGATATTTTCTAACATAATATCATATTGTTTTTGCTTAAAATATCCTAGTTTTGTTCCAAATGATGAGAGGCCTATATTTTTTATTGATCAGATTGTTCAAGATTTTTTTTTTTTTTTTTTTTTTTGGGTATCCGAACAAAATTTCTTGGGCAGGAAAAGAGTACTGGCTATGAATACAATTTGATTATAACGTTGAACACAAAAACAAAACGTTGAATCAATTAGGTAATATAAAAGAAGAAATGAAGAGTTGACTCCATTCTACCTCCAATAATGGACTGCCATAATTCATAAAATACGAATAATAATAATAATAATAATGACAATGGACTGACATGTGAAATATTATCACATTTATTGAATCAATGGATAAAAAAAAAAGTGTTTGTATACCATATCGCCTTCTAAAGTTCTAATGCAAGATGAGTTACGTTATTGATCTTTTTTTAAAAATAAAAAAATAAAAAAATAAAAAATAAAAACTTTTGAAAAGTGTTTACTTTTTTTGATTGGTCCACCTTATTACTTGATACTAGTAATAGTAATAATCATATAGTAGTAAGAATAATAGTGATGATAATAACATGCATAAATTCTATTGTTAAAAATATTAGCTAAAGTCGAACTTTGAGAACCAACATAAGACTAAAAATTTTGAGTTGATATGTCCTACTATTGTTAAAAATTTGGTTTATTTTTTAAATTACACTAAAAACAATTATTGCACATATAGCACCGCTTCTCACAACTTACTTCGGAAGAATCTTTCTAATACAGTGCTAAATTAAAATACAAATGTTAAATTTTAAGATTATTATTACTTGTGTTTCTTAAACTTTAAAGTCATTTTCAGTTTATCTCTTAAATTTTAAAAATTATTACTTTACTCTTTAAATTTTAATTTGTTCTCACTTAATCCCTTCTATTGTAATTTTTGTTAAAAACATATAAAAAAAAAAGAGTAATACAGTCACGTAGTCTTTCTATTTAAATTTCTGGTAAAAACAAACAGATAAAAATTACATGATCACACTTAACCTCTTCCTTTTCCATTTAATTTTAACAAAAATTCTTATAAGACTTAAATGTTAAAAATTAAAAATTCAAGAGGTAAAGTGAGAGTTTTTAAAATTTAAGAAGCAAAATAAGAATAATCTTAATGTTTGAAGGGCACGAGTGGAATTAATACTAAATTTTAATATCTGGGAATCCAACACCTTCAGTTAATGTGATTTTTTTTTTTTTTTTTTTATGGTTTAAGGGTATTGATTTTCTTTTTACATTACATTTGGTAAAGTTTATTTCCTTTTGGAAAAGTTTCTTAACTGAAAATAAAGTTCCAAACTAAGGCTATAATTGTCCTTTTAAATTGCTATTTTGATCAGAAATAGGAGATGATGATTTTAACATGAATTGTAAAACGCATGTATCACGTCTCTTAAATGTAGAAGCTATTTGCAGCATTTTGAAAAGACACGGAAGATTTGTGGTTATTACCCTTCTAATATTTATAAGAGAAATAATAGAAAGGAAACTAATATGAAAAGGTTAAGAAAGTAAATATGTTAATTTTTAATTATAAAAATTAATAGGTCATAATTTATTAAGTTATGGTTTATAACTAAATAAGTTATAGATAAATTTGTTAAGTTATGGTTCATAACTAGATAAATTATGGACAATTATGAATAATAACTTATCAAGTTATGATTTATAATTAGATAAGTTATAAATGAAAATAATAATTTAACTTATTTATTAACTTATGTAAACTATTGACCTATTAATTTTAATTTATCTCAAATCTTATATATTTTTCTCTTTTCCCTATTTCTAAATGCACCAATTGTAGTTAATTTGATCAAACAAGTAACACATTATTGTTATACTGCTTTTACAAATTTTGAGATTATATATGAAGGTAATAAATAGAAAAATAACTAGTAGGACAACTTGAGCATTTTTTTTTTTTTTATTACTAATTGGTTATATTAAAGAATATCACTTATAAATAGAAATTAATAAAAAGTTTGTGTTTGATTAAAGCGAGGTACAAAATTGGCGTGGTTTCCATTTTCCAGGGGAGACAAGAGGAAATAATTAAGCTATCCATTAGCAAGCAAAGAAAGCGCCATGGTAAATTAAAAAAATTAAATAATTCTACACGGTTTCATTTGGGAGCTCAGAGCAAAAAATAGTAAACAATAGTTTCTCGATGAAGATTCTACAGGTTCATCTCCAAGAACAATATCCATGCCAACATCTGCAATTACTTGTTCTATCATTGTACAAATCCGGGTTTGTCATTGGAAAAAGAAGCCACAAGAAGCCAAACAACCCAGCTAAAAATGCCACGCTTACAATTCCTGAAAAAAGATTGGCAAGATAAAATGAAACTTGCTAGCAAATTAGGGAAAAGGAGGCAAACACCCACTTAAAATGCACTAGTCTAGATTTTTTACCCCTCACTTTTGATCAATATGCTTTTAGTCAAATAACTATATCAGTCAAAAAGTATTAGTGCAGAGTAAAAATAAAAATCAAGGCTCATGCACTCTTAAAAATAAGTAAGATAATTCTCAGTAAAAAAAATTGAGAATATGGCACACAGCACTAGTGACCCGATTGGTTTGTAGGTCTAAACAGAAATTTGAACATTCATGACATGAAATACTGTAACAAAAAGGTTTGAACCACAGCGATACAAACAGGCTATTAAGAATCTAAAAAAGGGAGATCATAGATGCACGACTGGAAATCTTTCAACAGAGAGACAACAGAAAAAGAATTGCAATCAGATGAGAAGATTTTGCTTATTATCTAAAAAAAGATCATAGATGCACGACTGGAAATATTTCAACAGAGACACAACAGAAAAAGAACTGCAATCAGATGAGAAGATTTTGCTTATTATCAGTCAGTCATGTATGCGAAATTCCAAATGGCCTTATCATCGTACCTTTTCTTCTTGAGAAAAGAACAGGCAGTCCCATATAATTGCAACATATATGAGCTACTAATGGAGCTAGAAGATGTCCTGCGGAGGTTAAACATTACACGCATCAATTAATTATTTAAATAGGTATCGCGAGAAAACAGAAACAACCTATCGTAACAAACTAGTTGATGACAAACATTGAAACAGTGATCTTTACATGACGGGCAATTCATCAAATCAATATGCTTTCTTAATTAAATGAAGGGGCTTATCACAATGTGATAAGCTTGCGCCTTGCTATTACGGGCCGTTTCAGATCCTTGCTCGCGTTGGCCCAGTGGCATACTGGCTGCAACTTCCTTCCCATGCTCGGATTCACCCGGTTTTTCATATTTCCCGTTTAAAGAAGTGGTGCAGCCACAGCTGTGAGAGTTCTCTGGCTAAACCAGATGGGAGTGGCTTCAAGAACCAACCCTAAAACAAAGGGGAAACGACAAGAAGAAAAGCAATCTGTGGCAATTTTCAGTAATAATTCATTAATTGTTAAAAGTCTGATAATCAGCTATTTATAGCTGAAAGAGAACATATCAAAACAAACGAAAAGTCTGCGTTTTGGCTAGCAAAGAAACGACACAAAATAGACCCAAAGGACAATAGGCAAAACAAACGCTTTAGCCACATAGAGTAAACAGAGTATGCTCTGCATCATTATCCCTCTCCTTGACAGAATTCGACTCAAAATTCTCTTGATTAGCAAAGAAACGACACAAAATAGACCTAAACGACAATAGGCAAAACAAACGCTTCAGCCACAAAGTAAACAGAGTATGCCCTTCATCATTATCCCCCTCCTTGACAGAATTCGACTCAGAATTCTCTTGATTAGTGGTATCCACCGCGTCGGGGGGATAATATTCGAATAGATCAGATACATTGAACGTGTTGGACACCTGCAAGTCCGGTGGGAGTTCAATGACATAAGCGTTGTCGTTGATTCGCTTGAGAACTTTGTAGGGCCCGAACTTCATGTATTGCAACTTGTGGTAAGTGCCAACAGGCATTCGGTTGTTCCTAAGGTGAACCATGACAAGATCTCCTTCGGAAAACAAGCGTTCTCGACGGTGCTTATCCGCAGCCTCCTTGTACTTGGCGTTGGCTCGGTTCAGGCTAGCCTTAACCTCTTAATGTGTGCGCACCACGTGATCGGTCAACTTGGCTGCAGTCCTACTCTTGAAATGGGGAAGATGAAGCAGGTCTATGGTGACTCGGGACTTTCATGTAAACGGCAACAAAAGGGAGATTTGCCAGTGGACCAGTTCACCGCACTGTTGAAAGCAAACTCGGGTTGAGCAAGGGCCATGTCCATTGCTTAGGTTGACCTGCAGCCAAGCAACGAACCATACTCCCTAAGGTTCGGTTTACCACTTCAGTTTGGCCGTCGGTCTAAAGGTAGGCAGTGCTACTAAATTGGAGGGTCGTATCAAATCGCTTCCACAGCTCTCTCCAAAGATGGCTGATGAATTTGATGTCGCGGTCAGAAGTAATTGTTCTCGGAACCCATGTAGGCGGACTATTTTTTTGAAGAAAAGGCGGGCAACATTGCTTGCATCGATTGTCTTTTTGCAAGCTACAAAGTGCGCCAACTTTGAAAACCGATCAACAACCACCATCACGGAGTCGAAGTGTCGAGGAGTCTTTGGGAGTCCTAGGACAAAGTCAATGCTAAGGTCCTCCCAAATGTTTTCCGGAATAGGCAACGGCATGTACAACCCCGTGTTCTGAGCTTGACCCTTAGCTCGTTGGCAAGTACCACATCGCTAGACAAAAGATTGAATATCCCGATGCATTCGCGGCCAAAAGAATCTCTCCACAAGGAGTTTAGTTGTTCGATCGCGGCCCGGATGAGCAGCCAGCCCACCAGTGTGCAGTTCCTAAATCAGATGTTCTCGAAGAGAGGAGCGTGGGATGCAAAGACGACTCCCTTTGAATAAAAACCCCTGGTGAACATGGTAGTCCACCACTCGGAGTCCTCGTGTACACCTTTCCCAAATCACCGAAGTCCTCATCGCTGTCATACTGATCCCGCAAGCTCTCTAAGCTAATTATCTCAGTTGCCAACGTGTAAAGGAGACCCGGTTTTCGGGCAGTGAGGAAGCTTGGCTTACGGCTGAGAGCATCGGCTACCTTGTTGGTCTTGCCAGCCTTGTGTTTGATCACAAAAGTAAAACGCTCAAGATATAGGAACCACCTAGCATGTATCCGGTTGCTACCCTTCTTAGAATGAATGTAACGCAATGCCTGGTGATCACTGTGGAGCACAAATTCTTTGGAGAGCAGATAGGGTTCCCAATGTTGCAACGCCCGAATTACCACGAAGAATTCTTACTCATAGGTACTCCACTTCTGCCAAGCCTCACACAGCTTTTCACTAAAAAATTCCACCGGCCTCCCATCTTAAGATAGAGCAACCCCAATGCCGACCATAGAGGCATCCGTCTCTACTTCAAAAACCTTGTCAAAATTAGGGAGGGCCAAAGCGGGAGTGGAACTGAGCTTTTCTTTAATAAGAGCGAAGCTACGCGCTTGCTCCTCCCCCCAATGAAACCGGCACTGCTTGAGGCAATCCGTGATAGGGGCTATGAAGAAGCTGAAGTTGCGAATGAATCTCCTATAGAAGGTTGCTAGCCCGTGGAAACTCCGGACGTCGTGCACGGTGCTTGGTGTGGGCCAATCACGAATGGCTTCAACCTTTCGAACGTCCGCCTCAATGCCCTGCTCACTGATCACAAAACCCAAAAAGAGCAACTTGTTAGTACAAAATTCGCACTTTTTAAGGTTGCCATAGAGCTTGTGCTCCCGCAATGCTCTCAGTACATCCCGAAGTTGTCCTGCATGCTCAGTAGGATCCTTGCTATAGATGAGTATGTCATCAAAGTAAACAACCACAAATCTCTCGATGAAAGGCTTGAGAACTTGGTTTATGAGTCTCATGAACGTGCTAGGTGCGTTGCAAAGGCCGAACGACATCACTTGCCATTCGTACAGCCCCTCACGCATCTTGAAAGCGGTCTTCCATTCATCGCCAGGCCAAATTCTAATTTGATGATAACCACTCCGCAAGTCCAACTTGGAGAAAATCTTCAACCCTTTTAATTTGTCAAGCATGTCCTCAAGACGAGGAATTGGGAATCGATACTTGATGGTGATTTTGTTGATGGCACGACTGTCGACACACATTCTCCAACTTGCATCCTTCTTGGGGACGAGGAGGGTTGGTACGACACATGGGCTAAGATTGGGTCGGATGAGCTGCTTCTGTAATAGGTCTTCTACCATCTTCTGCAGGGTTTCATGTTCAAGAGGACTCATCCGGTAATGTGGCAAATTAGGAAGGCTCGCCTGAATGAGGTCAATGCGATGTTGGATCTCTCGCATTGGCGGAAGTTCTTTAGGATTTTAAAGATAAGTACGATAATTCAAAATAGACCCAAACAACAATAGGCAAAACAAACGCTTCAGCCACAGAGTAAACAGAGTATGCCCTGCATCAAGAAGGCTCTTGGTTCTGTAGATATTCCTCAATCTTTACCTCCCATCTAGTCTGGGGATTTGACGTTGCAGGTTGAACCCGACCAAGTCCTGGATACACGTTTCTCCCCCGCCAATGGTTCTTTGGAGGTTTTGATCAAATGGCGCCATCTTCATGACTTTGAGTCTTCGTGGGAGCTGTTTGAGGTTATTCAGCGCCAATTTCCTGCTTTCCACCTTGAGGACAAGGTGACTTTTTTGAGGGGGGGTGTAATTGATAAGCCCTTACTCAGGCAAGTGTACATTAGGAAGGGGGTTCTGGTTTGGGGAGGTTGTCTATAGCTTACTGTGAAAGTTTGTTAGTATTAGTAGCTTACTAAGGAAGATTGCTAGTAGTTAACGAATAAGGGAATGTATAAAAGGGAGAGTAACAGAAAGAAGGCACGGTGAGAATAATCAATTTGTTGTGCAAATCTTGGAATCACTCCAAGTACGGGGAGGCAGCGGACCCTCAAAGATCCACGTATCGGTGTACATGTGCTGTCATTAATAAAGTTCTCGATTTGATTTCTTCTTCTTCTTTCGATCTTTTCTTGGTTTTGTTTCCAAATTTGTTCAGCTCTTATCACAATGATGATGTAAATTCTTATTCAAATTTCATGTGACCAGCAAATCAATGCCCTTTTAGTTATACTTGATACAAGTTAGTTATAATATCCTCAAACCAGTGATGTGCCACAAAATAAACAATCTAAAAGCAAAATTTTCAATGATCAATCGTACTAGTGACAATATATAGTCAATAAGTTATCACGTACCAGTTCGAATGAAAAGGAAGGATGCATATGATCCAAAGAGCAGGGTGTAGCCAAGCTGTAGAGCTGAAAAATGACATTTAACCCGTTGGATATGATGAGAGAGAGAGAGAGAGAGAGAGAGAGAGAGAGAGAGAAGCAAACCAACATTTCTTTCTAATATTATTTCCAAAAAAGCCTATTGCCAAGCTAAATTCTGAGGACCTGTATCAATACAATTCTAGTAATCAAAAGAACACACCTACGGCCAGGGCAGCTTTGATTAAGTTATAGTTTTGCCTGTTATAGACCTCCATCAGATGATTCAAATGTGCTGCAAGAAAAAGAAAACATCATCAACACAAGAAATACTAGTTCATCTCCAAGTTCAGCCATGTCATATGTTAGACAAGCTGACGTAAAAAGGAGAGATGCTGAGAAGTAATACAACTTTTTGGAAGATCTTAAAGATCGGCCAAAATAAATTTTAAATATGCTGTAGGATTTCTTTTACTGCAACATTCAGTGTGAAAAAGCAGAAGGAACGGCCTTAAGCTATAATTTGACCAAATTTGGAAATGTATGAGACAAAAAAGACAAGGCGATCAGTACAAAAATAAAACATTAACGTATAAGGAGCACAATTTGGTGGTTCTTGCATTTACATTTTATTCTTTTCGTTTTCTAGAATCAAAGTAACAAACCAAAACTGCTACTTCATGAAATGGCTTTTGATGTCAATTATATAGATAGTGATGCTTTGCAATTTTCTTTTTTCTCCTTGAAGTCATTTCTTCAATAGAGGGTATAAATCAGCAATGTGTAAACCTTATTCCAAGATCAACAAAAACATCTAACAAATAACTTAGTTTTCATTTTCCACTTCAAAGTACAAGAAATCCCAGTAGAGAAAAATCCAAAACTAACTTACACAAGCTGAAGAAAACAGGGCACAGGAATATTATTGTATTTATATTGAAACCCCCACATAGAAGTAACGGTATCATAGATGCTCTAAAGACCAACTCCTCAGTAATTGGGGCCTGCATTATATACAATTAATGTAAAAATACAAAGGAAAGCATCAACAGTTAAGCTAATTAGCTAAATTACGATACTTAAATTCGAATTACGAAGCATATTATTACTAACCACAACATAATTACGCCAAGCCAGAACACTGTAAGCGACTGAAATTCCCCTATCAAGAGTACTTCGCAAGGCATAGTTGACACAGTCAAACGAAAATCCTCCAAGAGAATCCGTGTATCGACGAAACGAATCGATCAATAATAGAGTCTTCAGGACCAAGGAACCGGCGTACATTAGACATGTCAGTGAGAGAGGAAACGCCACAGATTGCCACTGTTTTACACACAAAGATTTCTCAATTAACAACGTAATTAACCAAAAATGACTTCTTTTACCGCTAATTGCAAAATTAAATTCGTGTGATTGTGAAATTTGGTACTCACGATATGATCCGCTCGTACGCCATAAGCGCCGAGTAGTTCCCATACCTCCACGCTTCTCATCTGGCTTTATTCAGTCGAAAAACTGTGAGCTTAATTCTTGTGCGAAAATGAAAAATACATGAATATTTCTACAGAATTAGGGGGAAGAGTTGCGGAAAAGTAAGAGAAGGAGAAGCATACGGGAAGGATGAGAGAGGAAAGGAGGAAAGAGAGGAGAGAGGAAATGGCGGCGCAGATGAAGCGGCGGATCATGAAACTCTTCAACGAAGAGGGGTGAGGAAGACGGAGGAGCAGAGTCGGAGCGTAGAGAATCGCGACGTACAGTACCGCCATGGCCGCGCAAGAGAGCACCGCCACTGGTTTCGAAACGGTTCCTTCCTCCATTTTCGACCTTAAAGTCTTCTCTCTCTCTCTCTCTCTGCTTGACTTTAAAGTCTTCAGTGACTGACTTACTGTGTCTTGGGCTTTAATGCTTTATGGGCTTCACCAGCGAAGCCCGCGACTCCTCGCTCGCACTCCAATTCAATGTTGTCGTTTTGATAATCCCCGTCGTTTTTAGAGCTATTTTCTTGCTTCTAATCCATTGTCGTTTTCTAATCGTTGTCGTTTTTATTCTATCGTTTGGTTCAAGTCCTCGTTTTCAATCAATCCATTTGCAGCTATCCAAATATTTTCGTTTTCTTGTGTTGTTTTATGTTGAGACTTGACTCAATTTTCTTTTTTCTTTTTTTAATCAATTATTGTCTTTTTTCCCCCTTTGACTTTATTTAGACATTGTCAAACACTCATACTTTGATATAAGATATCGTTTAACGTCTGTGATGTCGTTTACAAGTTAGTTCCGGTTACTACAACACTGTCTTTCCTTGTTGACTTGTTCTGACATTGTTAATTTCTCACTTATTGTCGTTCCTTAAGAAGTTGTCGTTTTTCCTAAATCGTTATTCCTTTACAAGTTATTGTGGTTAATTATTTCTGCCCTTCTCAACCTTCCGATCGTTATCGTTTTTAACTTATTATTGTTTTATTACGTCATTATGGTTTATTTTAATCGCCGTCGTTTTCATTCCAATATTGTCATTTCATTAATCAACGTCGTTTCTCCTGGCAGGGTTTTTTTTTTTTTTTTTTTTTTTTTTTTTTTTTTTTTGTCTTGATTTTTTTGTTTTCTCCACACTGTTTTTCTTGATTTTTTATTCTTCTCCACTGTTTTTTTACACATTGTCGTTTTTCTCAGTTGTCATTTTCGTCTACTTTTGTTTATTGATTCATTGTCGTTTTTACTCGATGCCATTTTCTGCGCTTCTCTTGTCAGTCCTTCACCCCCTCCCCCTTATGTTATCTTTTAAATTAATGTCGTCTATATTTGCAATGTCGCTATTGAAAAACTTAAAGCAATGTCGTTTATATTTTTAAATGCGAAAACTTCCCATATTGCACAGATTGTTTGTCTCTTAGGAATCATGTTATGGATGTTTTTATCATGATCTGTTACCACCCAGAAGAAAAAGTTTTTAACACAATTTTTGACGTAGCGGAAGTAAATGAGAAAAATAGAAAAAAAATGGATAAATTTATATTATCCGTTGATTCGCGTAGAATACTGGAAAATCCGTTGATTTGATCGAAATACCGGAAAATAAGATTTTTATAGATCTGTTGATTCACTCACGAATACCAGGAAAATAAGCATCAATCACTCGTTGATTCAACATAATACCAAGAATATTGGAATTAATATGTTGTGAGAACTCTCAAAGCATATAATTTTTATTATATTCTAAATTTAAAAGGAAACTGAAACTAATCCTAAATATTTTAAATTTAAAATTTGAAAATAACTAAATCAAATAAGCAGTTACAAATAAGATAACAACTAAATAAATTAAAATTCCACTTTTGAAGTCTAACATCCTTACGCTGCATCAGACCCGCCAAGTAGGAAAAGATTCGTCCTCGAATCTTAAGTAGCCTCAATTGGAATTGAAAGATAACAACTTTCATGATCTTTGCATAACTTGTCTGGAAATCTAATAATTTGTTGAACTTGCTAACTCGAACCCTTAAAAATTTTTCTTCAATGGTAATTGCACTGAAAACCGATATGGGATCTTCCTTTTCTTCAAGTTGGGTGTCTCTGAATTCATAGGTAGTGGGTGCATTGACATGGACGGTGGGATGATGACAAAGCAACATGGTTAAATTGATAGAGGAGTGCTTTGACTCTGATACCAACTAACGTAGCGGAAGTAAATGAGAAAAATAGAAAAAACTGGGATAAATTCATATTATATGTTGATTCACGTAAAATACCAAAAAACTCGTTGATTTGATCGGAATACCAAAAAATAAGACTTCTATAGACCTGTTGATTCACTTATGAATACCAGAAAAATAGGCATCAATCACTTGTTGATTCAACAGAATACCGAGAAGATTGAAATCAATATGGTGAGAGAACTCTCAAAGCATATAATTTGTATTAATGTCTCAAAGAACTATCAATAACAAAGCTATGCTCTCTTATTTATAGAAGACTACAATTTGAAAATGAAAAGAAAACTAAAACTAATCCTAAATATTCTAAATTTAAAATTTAAAAATAACTAAATCAAATGAACTATTAAAAATAAAATAACAACTAAATAAATTAAAATTACAATTTTAAAGTCTAACATCCTTGTGCTACATCAAGTTTTTAAAACGAAAGGGATAGTAATTGTGCTCGTTTGTAAAACGGAAGGTATAAACATCCTCAAAACAAAAAAGGCGAGGAGGAATAGACGCAAATTTTGAAAACATTGAAGAAAATATTTGTCCATAAAATTAAAATTATAAGATTAAAATTATTTTTAATTTATATATATTTTTTATAAAAAAAAAATACTATAATAAATTATAAATTATGATATAAATTTTTTTACTAAACGTCTCCTTGAATAGAATGGAAAGTAAACATTTCCATAAAATTCAGTAGAGATTTTTGTTATTTTCACGTTCTCAAATTCCTACTAGTCGTTGTCGTTTTTAAGTTTATACGCTTCGTTTTTGTGATATTCTTGTATATTTTGATTGTCGTTTTTACAAAATTTTATCGTTTTTAGAAGTTTCCAATCGTTTCCTTGGCAAAAAAGTAAACTGAAATTAAGACATCATTCGGCCAATAACGCACAGCCAACTCAGACATCGATACTGAACCGCACTTACGAAATGCCAAAAATACCCTTCCAAGGCTGAAACTACGAAGGAAAGAAAATCCGTCTCTTCGTACTCGTACGCTTTCCCGGAAATCTTCTCCTGCTTTCCACTTTCTCTCCATCTCTCGCGATCCCCAAATCCAAAACCCTAATTCCAACTTTCTCCACCCAAATTCTCGATCGAATCCCAAGAATCTTCCAATCCGATGGAGAAGAAGTTCGCGGTACCTCCCGTGGTCTTCCCCTCCGGCGGCAATCCCGGCGCTGCCTCCGGAAACATCCAGCAGCGCCGCGTCGCGACGGCGCCGTTTCAGCCCTCTACCTCCGGCCTCTCCTTTATTCCCTTCGACATCGGCCCCGCCGTCGGCTCCTCCTCATCTTCTGCCGGAATCTACGGTGGCGGCCCGATCGGCGGCGGTCCTGCTCCGGGAAATGTGAATTTCGAGGACGAGGAGCCGCTTCTTGACGAGCTAGGTATTCATCCGGATCAAATCTGGAAGAAGACCAAATCGGTCCTCAACCCGTTCAGAGTCAACCCGGCCGTCTACAAGGACTCGGACCTCTCCGGCCCGATTCTCCTCTACATGGCGCTCTGCCTCTTCCAATTGCTCGCTGGAAAGATCCAGTTCGGCGTCATCCTTGGCTGGATCGTCGTCTCCTCGATCTTTCTCTACGTGGTGTTCAACATGCTCGCCGGCCGCAACGGGAATCTTGACCTGCACACGTGTACGAGCGTGGTTGGCTACTGTATGTTACCGGTGGTGATCCTAGCGGCGGTGTCGTTGTTCGTGCCTCAGGTCGGTGCCGTGAGGTTCGCCGTCGCCGCGGTGTTCGTTCTCTGGGCGACTAGGGTTTGCACGGGGCTCATGGTTTCGCTCGCCGACGGCGGAGACGAGCACCGAGGGTTGATATCGTATGCGGCTCTCCTGATTTACACTTTGTTTTCGCTGCTTGTTATATTCTAGGGACGTTAATAAGATCAGTGATTTGGGGGTTTTCTTCAGTTTTTTGTTGAATACTATCGTATCTGAGGTTAATCCCTTGTTTAAAATTTTTTTTTTTTTTTTTTCAGTTTTTCAATGAGGGATTTAATGGGTGTAATGACTGATTGATGATCTTCAGGAGTTTATGATAATGTGATGAGTGATCCTATGTAGAAAATGGGTATATTACTCTGTTAATGAATGAATTCATTCTTTATGGAATTAGAGATAGATGTTTCTTCTTCTACTACTTATACAGGCTATGTTGGTTTGCTCAAAGAACATTATTTTTGGTTTCTTATACCTTTTTCTTACATGTTGATATGAGTTCAGTTTGCTTACTTTTAGTTATTTAAGTCATTGTGTTGTAAGCTGGCTAATTTACTCTGTTAATGAATTCATTCTTTATGGCTAGAGATAGATGTTTCTTTTGCTTACTGTTTACACATGTTAATTTGGGTTTGCTCAAAGAAGCAAGTTTTCAATTGCTTGTACCCTTTCCTTACATGATGGTATGAGTTCATTGTGTTTAGTTTTAATTATTAAAGATATTGTGTCCTAAGCTGACTAAATAAGGATTTTGAATTTCCATGATTTGGCACGATGAAAAGATAGTTGATGAATAATTATGCTCTAGTTTACTGGCTGTTGTTGGAGAGAAATTATCAATTATGTTAGATGGCCCTTGAAAGGATTTGTCTTCAGGTTTTGCGCATCGTGACTCATCTTTGATGTAGTTGCACCATATGTTATGTGTCTGTTTTTAAGAGTTTAGGTGGTCAATAACCCAATGGTTTGGCTCCAATGGTTTGATACTTTATTCCATTCACTTCACCTATGTTTTCATGGGTTGATATACTTTAAACTTCTTAAGGTTCCTTAATTGATGTTTGGTAATTTAATACGTCATCCAAAGCATATGACTGCAGAAGGAAAAGATTTTCAGGAGGACCGGATGTTCCTTATTCTTCAATTATTAGTCCTTCTAATTGGTAATCCATGTTTGAAAATGGTGGTGCTTGCCAAAATCAAGGGTCACATTCTCTTAACTGTCACCAAAGAAATATACACAACTTTCTTTTGAAATGTATCTGGATTATTTCCTTTCTCCGATCACCCCTAGTCTCCTTTGTAAGAATACTTAAATCACATCCATAGAGAATCAATTTCAAGTTTTCTGAAATGACAATTATTTCTGATGGCTGCTGGCGAGAACCTACTTAGATTCTTCCATCATCACATCATCTTTTCGTTTTAAATTTAGGAATCGTCACCTATTGGTTATATACGTTTTTTTTCCTTTTCTTTGGCTACTTAGTCACATCATCTTTATCTCGGTTATGTGCACTTTCCTTTTCGTTTGCCATATACCAAGGCCCCGTCATCTTTATCTTTAGAATTTATTGCATTTTCCAATCACATTAACTTTTTGCCAAAGCTAAATCAAATCTCAACTCATAGTGTTAAAATTCATTCATTATTTTCCCAAAATTTTAAAATTTCAATTCTTATAAATTTTGCTGTAAAAAATTAACCCAAATATGTACTTATTTTCCAGTGGGGCTCAGCTGAATTGTGCAATGACTGCTTTTGTCAGAATTATGTTTTTATATCTCTAGAATTCAAGCTGTATTGTAGAATATAATTTTGTATTGTTAAAAGTAGTTACTTACAGGACTACGTAGATAATGTTATCCTCAGAGTATAGTTCACAAGTGCAGCCACCAACCTCTGTTTTTGTTATTATAGAAATTTTATATTCTTGGCAAATAACTGCTGAAACTGAAGAAAACTAACCTCTGTTTTTGTTATTATAGGAAATTAATTATATTCACTTCATATTCCAGTCTTGGGATGTCTTTGATGTGTTGTACGTTGTACCTTGAGCTTTATTAATTTGCTAAATTATTTGTTTATGTAACCATCGAATATGGAGAATATTGTTTTCTTTTTCTTGGAAGATCATAATGTTGGTTGTTAACAGTCTTCAAAGATGCACTTTTATATTATCCTCTGTTTTGTAGATGGAAGATATGATCAGCAAGCCCAGCTTTCTCAGAAATGGTTGTGACTTATAAGGCTTAGTGCACATTTCTCTATTAATTATTTTAGAAGATATGGCAATATTTTCTGTTCTGTTGAGGTAGTTAGGTCTACTTTCTACTGACATTATTTGATGGATTTGGTTGGTTTGAATCGACAGCCCTCTTTGAGACTAAAACAGTTGAGCTTTTAGATTTATAAAATGAGTTTTGCACTGTTCTGTTATGAACTGATTGCTAATTGTTTTTAGCTTGTTATATTTCCAAAGACAATTGGGATAATTTTTTATATTTCTTGGTCACATTGGAGAAATTATAGACACAAGTAGGCTCAAGTCAATTACATGTCGGATTGGATTGGGAGGAATATGTCATTTTCTGATTGCTTAATTGTTGAATCATGTTGATTTGTTGAGGAGCGTTCTACTTACCACCTGATCTTTACCCATATATGGCCCGAAAATCAAATATAAATATTAGGTCTATGGAACTTAAAGAACCATAAAGGAGAATCTTTTAGCACTTAGAAGAACCACCATGGCATCTGTTTTTAGATATTCTGCAGAAGCAAGCAAAGATCAAGTGAATATGGAAGACGAAGACGATCTTTTCGAGATTGATCTCGAGGCGGTCAGCAGCATCCCTCCGCCGCACTACTGGGACAGCGGTGTCACTGCGACTAGAAGTGCTCTTCTTGCCAATTGCCTGCTGCCCATATCCGATCTTTCCTGTGCTGTTCCAATGGTTTCAAGAGCTTGTAGTGCATTGTCGTTTGCAGGGACTGGTAATGTTGTGATGATTGTGGAGCCAATGCCATTGGGGAACCCTTTTCAGTTGTCATCCTTTGGTTCTTTTGGGATTCAACAAAAGGGCATGAAAGCTTTGGTTAAATAACGAGTAATACTAGGAAATTAAGATGTAAAAGCTGAATTAGTTCTAAACAGATCTTGTACAACTTTATACTGTTAAATAACAGAAATTATATGGTAATTTATTACGAAGTGTTAACAAGTATGATTATTATGAGATTGTCGTAGAAAATAATCTTGTTTATTCATTTCATTTCTTAAAAAGGTGAAGAGTTAAAGAGAAAGTAGCTGGAAATGCCATTAAATAACCACCAAATGAAAAATAAATTTGTATTCTGTGATATTGTTAATATTTTCGCGAAATATGTATCAAAGTATCCTGCCATTTGAAAGCATGTAGGGTAAATTAGTGAAGAGAAAAATTGACAAAATTTTTAGAATTTCTTTTTCCCTTATATTTTGTTGTTATATCGCTATTATTATTTCCAGTTACTGATCTTTACAAGAGTGTGTCGTTGCTCGTTTTAGCCGGATGAAGAAGGAACGGCACGTCGTTATCAAGACTCTAATGGCTAAGGCCCAGGCAGCCCTGCTTCTAAGTTTTTCTAATTGCCCTTATAAAGTCGGAAATTATGGAGATTGGCCAATTAGAAAGGTTAGGCACTCATTCTTATCCCTGTAATTGCCTTTCCCGCGAGGTGTCCATATTTTTTGGTCTCTAAAGGGCAGAATTCATTTCGCGGTGAAATCTGATAGATTATATGAAATCATTTCGCGATAGATTATATGTGTGTCTATATATATATATATATATATATATATATATATATATATATATATAAGGTTAGGCACTCATTCTTATCCCTGTAATTGCCTTTCCCGTGAGGTGTCCATTTTTTTTGGTCTCTAAAAGGCACAATTCATTTCGCGGTGAAGTATGATAGATTATATGTGTCTATACACACACACACACACACACACACATATATATATATATATCGTATTGAGCAATTGAGTTAGTTAATAGTCTAAAGAAATTAACGAATTTAACCTCTTCATATGTGCTGTACGTTTCAATCTATTTAAAAACGGGTTTTAAAGGAAATTGCCGCCGGTTTTAGGCTTATATATATATATATATATATATATATATATATATATCAATTATATCTTCACAATATATCTAAAATATAAGGTTTGTTTGTTTAAACTTAAACTTCAAAAAAAAGTTTAAATTTAAGTCATAATTTTATTTAAGTTCATATTATTTTGTAAAATTTGAGTTTGAATTTGAGTTTGAATTTAAATTTTAACTTGAGTTTAGGATTAAAATATGAGTCTAAATTTTTCCTTCAACTTAAATTTCTTAAACTCAAACTCAAGTTAATAAATAATATTTTTTTATTCTTCAAAACGTTATTATTTTTTTATTTTAATTCTGATTGAGATGATTTTTTATGCATTCATAACAAAAAGACAAATAAAAACACCTATATACCATATTAAATTTTTTTCATCATTATTGAGTTTTTATTAAAATACTATCTAAACATAAATTTAAGTTTTAACTCATATAAACACAAACTTAAAAAAATTCTCATTTCAAACTAGAACTCAAATATAAACAACTAAATACAGAAGTAAATTATAATTTTAACTCAAATTATAACTTAAATTTAATTCAAAATACACATTCAAGTTACCATAATTCAAAAATACAACTAAAGAAGCCCTAAATATATCCTCAAAATACTGATAGGTACCTGACCCCGATACTGATATCCGATCAAGATACCGACTGATATCTGGTCACATTACCAACCAGTCACCGATCAGTATCGGTTGTAAAAACAAGAGTCCACGACAAAATAAAAACAAAAAGTACTAAAATTACAAGAATGAAATCAAAATCGCAAAAATCAAAACAATATGAAAAAAATAATATGGGAGATCCACAGTTCGGCAACCAGATCGGAGAACTAGATCGCCGCTCACCGCGACGATTGAAGGTCGCTTCGCCAGTTTGTGACAATCATCTCTTTTCTTTTCCGGCTGGTGTTTGAGAGGATATCTTCCATGGCTGGCGTCGGTGTCTTCGAGGATCTCTGACAATCTTCTCCGCCGACGAACGAACTTAACAGCCATGGAGGAATTTCAGTAAAGGAGGTAGAGAAGAAAGGAAGAAAGTGAGAAGAGGAAGAGAGAACCTTGGAGTCTTTGTTCTTTGAGTGGTGGCGGAATCGGAGGACGTGCAGGAAAAATGGGGTAGGAGGCTTGGCTGTTGAACGAGAGAGAGAGAGAGAGAGATGAACGGCCAAAAGAAGAACATATGGGAGGAGAGGGAGGAAGAGAAGAAAAAAGCCCTAGACCTCAAGGGTGAAAATGTTCACACCAAAATTTATTTAAAGCACTGTGGTAGTTTCTCATATAGGTTTTTGTTATGGGCAAAAGTTGATCCACTCATGTTTTTGTTGGCATCATGCCTAATAATCCCTTTAAAAGCAGCACATTTCAAAGGTTTGGAGACAAATTCAAAAATTTCCACTCATGTTTTTGTTGGCATCCTTTCTAATTATCCCTTTAAAAATAGCATATTTCAAAGGTTTGGAGACAAATTCAAAAATGCATTATAGATCATTTGTATGTGATAATTTGATCATTTTTAAAGTCCAGTCGCATAAAATTGTCTCTTACAATATCGTCGCAGTTAATTTTACAGAGTTATTGTCAACTCACTTGCTCTTACAACGTGGCATCCAAAATGTGGAATAATCAAGTTTCAAATCTCCTCTACGAAACCAAGTAGTTCATATATAGTAGTTCATTGTCTTAGCATATAGACTCACACCACTACTTTTAGATAGGGTGTTTCTCATCCCTTTTAGGAATATGAAAGGTTTAACCATTTATAGAATATGATTTATATCTTATAACCATTGACAATCTTGTGATATGCTCCCACAAGACTCGCAAGCCATGGCTTAAATGTATTTTGTTTTCTACCATACAACTTCCTGACCTATTTCAGTTTTCAAGATACCCTTCATAATTTTCATATATATATATATCTTTTAGAAGGGTATATCCACTTCAAGTATGCCGATCCGCATAACTTTGAATTCACAAACTAATGCATTGTTAAAAGAACCGTTATGTTGAAAAAAGATGGTGGAAAATACTTTTCAAGCATGCAAAAGATCTTCACCAATTTTGATTAAAACATATATAATAATATCATTAATCTATTAACTTGGAGCATATGAAGCTGAAAAACAAGCAAAACTGATAAGTGCATTATTAGAAATGGTGTTCTAAAAATATGAGATGTAATAAGATATTTATTAATTATTTAATAAAAGAGTTTATTCATCATTTTATGTGCATATAATAATGAATATTTTATGAATATCAATGAAAGTTCCATAATTATTTATGTAACCTTAAACATTATATATAAGTATTATATGCGAGAGGATAATGTTTAGGGATAATAATAAAAAACTGATGTTCGTAATGAATTTACTTAAAGTGCAAAATCTTTAATTAAAACATTACTAATATATGTCATTCCATTTAGAATGGAACAGTGTTATCTACACTGTTAATATGGTGAGATATTGAATGTGTGTATTACGTATAATGAGATTATGTGGAACAGAGACATAGACACAATATGAATTTTTGATAATTTTCGTTAAGTATAAAAATTCTAATTGAGTCTACCGATAATCATATATAGAATGATCTTAATTCTGAGTACTTAGCAAACTCTTATTTATAGATTTGTATCTTTTGATTAACTCAGTATGGTTTTTGAGATCTTTAATTCTATTCCTTGTATTTTGGAGATATGATGAAGTAGGTAATCGAGAATGTTATTATACGAGATGAAATACATTCATTCTTGAGAAAGAAGTAGATAAATAATTCCCTTGTAGTGTTGATTCGGTACTTGGATTAGTAAGAGTGCTCTGATTCATGAATGTGTTTTATGAATCACCATCCATTAGAGAATCAATGGTACTCAAGGATAAAAATATAATTAGAGAGGTTAATGGATTTCACCTAGCTCTAATTATGAATTATTTATGGAGGATTCATATATATGCAATGACTATATTAAATGGATACTTCACAGTTTAGAAGTAATTTATATCTATAATTATGAGAGTACAATTCTAAGTTTATAATGAAGTAACTATTGAAATTTATAGAATTAATTAATTAATTAAAGTGTTTGATTTTAATTATTAATTTTATTGGAGCTTGAAATTATATGTCCATGAGTCCCCGTGTCATCCTTGTAATTCCACAAGACACAAAAGGCAAAATGGGACTTTAGAATTACATAATTCTAAAATAAAACAATCAAGGATAATTAATTGAGAATTAATTAAAAATTAAATAATGTAATTATTTAATTATTTAAATTTAAATTTGAATTTTGAATCACTTATGTAAAGGTATTCACATAGTGTAAACACACAACACAATGTGAATGCTTTTGGGATTCAAATTGTGTGCTCTCATAGTTATCCAATTAACTTATTTGATAAGTTGTTCAATTTAGAATTCAAATTGATTTAAGTTTGACTTAAATTGAAATTTGAATTTGAGTCAAAACTAGATTGTTGAATAAATGCAGAATCTTGTACTATCCCCTGCAGATAATGGCCCCTACCATAGGGAGTGGGAGATTTTGTTCCAAATTCAAATGGGAAATAATTGATAAGCTTTATCTTAGAGATAAAAATTAGATTTTTTTGGAGTTTGACTACTATACTATAAATAATAGATTGTAGAAAATTATTAGATACAATTTTTCTCTCTCAAAATTAAAAGTGGCCAAAATTTTCATAGAGTGGGAAGGAAAAATTTTCTCCAAAAATTTGTCTCGGGTGTGCCCGCACACACGTCTTCATAGATTTTAAAAATTGAGGAGAAAGAATTAGGTTTTCTAAACTAATACTGGAGCGAAGAACGTTTGAGGTCAAATAACTCAAGATATCATCCTAATCGATTGATATGTATAATTCCCAATCCAATTCTTAATAAAGAAATTAATGTGATTAATTTATTCTTGCATAAATTAATATAATCTATCGAGTATGTCAAAAGTTTTATAAATTTTTTTTATTATAGACACTTCTACATCTGAAATCGTTTCGGAAGCCAACATGCATGTATTACATGTTTTGTTAAAGTTCTACGCAAGGCAAGTGACAAAAACTGTCAAAGTATGACAAATTTATGTCTTAGTTACAAAAACTTTAATTCCTTCGTTATCATTACGTTCTTGAAGGTAAAAAGAATACTCTTTTGGGACTTTGTTTGAACCAAGCCATTGGCAATATAATTTTCTTCTCTCTTCTGTCGATAATGTGTAGATTTTAAGAGGTAAGTAAAGGCGAACCCCCTTTCCTTGAGAGCCAAATTACCTCTAATCTTCATTTATGTGAGATCCAACCTTTTATCGAGACTACCTTTAGTTTTACCAAAGATGTTGACAATCAACTTATAAACATTCTTCTCAATAAGTGCATAACATCAAAGCAATGGAGCAATGGTAATAATTGAACTGTATCTATCAATATGGAAGTTTCGATAAAAATGGGTCTCTTATTTAAAGGTCCTTCAGTAATTACTATGTTCATATTCGGTTTTGTCTTCTTAAAAAATACTTTTATATCATTAACCATCTCAAACACTTGTTCACCTGTCAAAGACCAATGTTGGTCTCCCTTTTCAGTCTTACCATTAAAAGCCTCCATTTGTGTGCCATACCAATAACCAATATGTAAGAATACTCTTGTAATGCCTCAAACCCCATGGGGTCTACTTAGTTCTAGCATAATCGGGTCTTATATTTGTTACTCATACATACTGTCCTTTCTGTGCGCCTAGCGGCCCTCAAGAATTTATTCGTGTCCCCCAAAACTTGAACCCAAGATCTCTATCTCCTTATAAGGTTCTTAAGTCAAGTATTGGCACTAGTTGACATCAATTGGTACCAACACTTGAAGAAGTCAAGGTTCTTTCCTTATAAGTATGTCAATTGGTACCAGCACTTGACTTAACATTCTTATAAGGAGAGAAGTCTTAAGTTCAAATGTTGGGGGACGAAAGAAATCCTTGAGGCCCGCTAAGTGCCTAGAGGGACAATACGTATGAGTAATGAGTATAAACCCGACTATGCCCGGAGTCCCGTTAGGTGGACCCCATGGGGGGTTGAGGCGCTACTATAAAAACACGAGCGGCCCTCAGGGATTTTTTCACGTTCTCTAACACTTAAACCCAAGATCTCTCCTTATAAGATTCTTAAGTCAAGTATTAATACTAATTGATCTTGGTGCACATAAAAAATAGTATGTATGAATAATGCATATAAGATCCAACTATGCCAAAGTCCCCCAAAATAGACCCCATAATGGGTGAGGCATTACAATTCTAAAGGCAAGGAAAACAATTTTCTTACCATTCCTCAATCACAATGAACTTCTCTTTTTCATGCAAACATGGTAATTTATTAAACTCTTCAATGAGCACCTCGATAGGTCTCCATAAATAGGGATGTAATTAATTGTTTGTCCGTATCAATATTGCAATCACAATATGAATCCGAACTTCTATCCCACTTTATCACACTCGTTTTAGGTCATCAATCATAGATTCATAGTACACATCAATGTCGTTTTGATGTTGATAAAGTTTGAAGATCAATAGAGTTAACATTAAGAACATTCACTTCATGCACAATTATAGAGACAGTAGTTCACAAATATGACGCATCAAGGATCGTGCTTTCTATTCTAATAAAATAAGGTAGGGACTTTTATATTATGCACTAAATTTTGAATTTTCCACGTCAAATGTCTTGTATTTTAGTAAGTCAGGTGGAGGTCGAAGCTTCCCATCAACGATCTATTATCATGGTGCCTAGTTAAATTATTCGCATAATTCTGCTTTTGGAACTGATCACTTCGAACATGGTTCTAGTGAAATGTATTATAATATATGGTCCGTTTAATTCGTTGATTCGAGTTTTTAATTCGAGTTGAGATGTAATTTTATATGAGAACTTTTTACTGTAACAAAAAAATTAGATGTAATTATTTATAAAATTTTTTTACTATAATAAAACTCGAATTCTAAATTTAAATTAACAAAATAAATAGGGCTTTAATATTTACTTATTTTCTACCGTTGGACGGCTTCTTACCTTTCTCCTACCTTAACTCAATACACATATCATAATATATTCTCCGATAAATGACATAATCATCTGGGTACACATATATCTTTTCATCTGAGTACACATATATCTTTTCATACTCTATTCTTAAAGTTTTTTGAAAATCTTCTCGGCCCCTATTAGTACGTACCAGGTATTGTTTAATTTATTATTCTCTTTTAGAGTCTCCTTTAAAAATTCTAAAAGATATATATGAAACTTATAATTCATCTACCTGCCCGGCATTTTCAAGCTCCATAATCTAACCAAAATAGATTGTTTGTAAACTTTTTACACCATTATATTTAAATGTTCCTCTGCATATCTTTCATTGTCTCAAATAACTACAAACAATGCATAAAATCTTTTTCCATATCAAACATCATGTGTCGACCATATTATTTTATCGTCATCTTCGTTCGCAATAGGTTCCTTTCATCTTGTCGCCAATGTTGAATTAAGAATAATTTTATCGTGCCATAATTTCACAAATTTACATAATATCCAAACAACTTATTTCATGAAACCCATGTTTAATAAAAATAAACTAATATCTCAATTTTATCACATTTAAACGTAAAATTTTGTACGCTCATTGTCTAATCTTAGCGATCAAAAAGTAGATTAATTTAAAAAAAAAAAAAAAAAAATCATTCAGGTTGTTCTTTTAAAGTGTAACTTGAGTTTAGTTTTTTAGTTGAATTTGAGTTATAACTTAAGTTAAAGTTAGAACTTGAATAAAATTAAATAAAATTGAATAAAATTAAAACTTAAAAAAACATAAATTTAAATAAAATTAAAACTTAAATTATATTTTTTTAAATTTTTTAGACAAAAAAAACATGCCCTCAAAATCTCACAAAAAAAACCCAACGATGTTTAGAAAAAATCGTACAAAGTACCTTTAAAAACAAAACAAAATAAATAAATAAATAAAAGTGCAGCTTTTGGACATCGCATAACCGTATAAGCATGCTATTTTTGAGCTTTTGAAACTATTCAGGACATTTATATAATTCGTTAATTTAAATTTTTAATTTAAATTAAGATGTGATTTTATATGAGAATTTTTTACTGTAGTAAAAAAATTAAATATAATTATTTATAAAATTTTTTTATTATAATAAAACTCAAATTTTAAATTTAAATTTGTGAGATGAACTAGCCTATTTTTTTCCTCCATACATTTGACGACGGTTGTCTAATACAAGCATTAAATATGGTTTCCATAAAAGTGACATCTGATGTCCTATTAGGATTTTTAAAACTCGAAAATTTTCATGCCACTTTTTTTTTTTTTTTTTTTTACCACATTATTAGACGCTTTTTAACAAACGTGGTTAAAATGACGCAATCTAATTTCAAGTTTATAGTAGTGTTGAAATATACTAAATATTCTTCAAAATCATAACATATATATAATGTAGAAATATATTTATATAGTCCACCTAATTATTCTCCTCCAATGTCTTAATTAAGGATTATAATGTTGATTATATGTATATCTAGCTCGCTCTAGCTGGTTACAGACTTAACAGCGCTAGCTCAGACACAATTAATTAACTTCTTTAACTAATTGTATCAAACATTATAAGTAATTAGATATCTTATGCCGGCTTGCAATAATGTTATTGGCCATTGCGTACTTCAAGCAAAAGCAATACAATACAATCATGTATGTCTACCAATTCGTAATTATACATGTTAAATTAAATTTGAAGCACTTACGTTTGTTTATAATAATTCAAAGGTAGTTAGCAAAATAATAATTATAACGAGCAGAAAAACTTGTAAAGCACTGTTTTGTATATATATATATATATATATATATATATCTGAAAATTATCAGTCTAAAAGATATATACATGTATGTGTGTGTATTTGTGTATACAACCCAGCAGTTAAAGACATGTTTCATGATTAGAATGTAGACCATATAAATAGTAGAATGGCTATATGTGTGTGTATTTGTGTATACAACCCAGCAGATAAAGACATGTTTCATGATTAGAATGTAGACCATATAAATAGTAGAATGGTTTATATTGATGATATTATATATATATATATATATATATATATATATATCTTCAATTCATACTGGAGTGTGGGGACACCCCCACATAAAGAAGTAATCAACGTGACATGCGATAGTTAGTGGAACCCTATTAATGATTAATATGAGTTAGGGTTTTCTGAGTAAATATTCTTTTTTTTTTTGGTCAACTATATATATATATATATATATATATATATATAAAAAACTATATGTAGACGTATTATTATTATTTTCCCATATTAGAAACTGTCTTCTATATGTGTTCAAAAAAAACAAACTGTCTTCTATATAAGGAAACCAAAGTGAGCTACAAAAGAAACAAGTGAATGTAATTTTGAATTTTCCACGTCAAATGTCTTGTATTTAGTTAGTCAGGTGGAGGTCGAAGCTTCCCATCAATGATCTATTATCATGGTGCCTAGTTAAATTATTCGCATAATTCTGCTTTTGGAACTGATCACTTTGAACATGGTTCTAGTGAAATGTACTATAATACAGGGTCCGTTTAATTCGTTGATTCGAGTTTTTAATTCGAGTTGAGATGTGATTTTATATGAGAACTTTTTACTGTAGCAAAAAAAAATAGATGTAATTATTTATAAAAATTTTTTACTATAATAAAATTCGAATTCTAAATTTAAATTAACAAAATAAACAGGACTTTAATATTTACTTATTTTCTACCGTTGGACGGCTTCTTACCTTTCTCCTACCTTAACTCAATACACATATCATAATATATTCTCCGATAAATGACATAATCATCTGGGTACACATATATCTTTTCATCTGAGTACACATATATCTTTTCATACTCTATTCTTAAAGTTTTTTGAAAATCTTCTCGGCCCCTATTAGTACGTACCAGGTATTGTTTAATTTATTATTCTCTTTTAGAGTCTCCCTTAAAAATTCTAAAAGATATATATGAAACTTATAATTCATCTACCTGCCCGGCATTTTCAAGCTCCATAATCTAACCAAAATAGATTGTTTGTAAACTTTTTACACCATTATATTTAAATGTTCCTCTGCATATCTTTCATTGTCTCAAATAACTACAAACAATGCATAAAATCTTTTTCCATATCAAACATCATGTGTCGACCATATTATTTTGTCGTCATCTTCGTTCGCAATAGGTTCCTTTCATCTTGTCGCCAATGTTGAATTAAGAATAATTTTATCGTGCCATAATTTCACAAATTTACATAATATCCAAACAACTTATTTCATGAAACCCATGTTTAATAAAAATAAACTAATATCTAATTTTATCACATTCAAACGTAAAATTTTGTACGCTCATTGTCTAATCTTACCAATCAAAAAGTAGATTAATTTGAAAAAAAAAAAAAACAAATCATTCAAGAGGCCTTGTTCGGTAGACTCATTTTTTTTGTGAAAAACTCAAAAAAATGAAACTCGAGTTAATAATTTTATTTGAGTTCATGATCTTTTAAGTTTGAACTCGAGTTTGGAACTAAAACTCGAGTTCAAGTTTCCCCTTCAACTCGAGTTTAAAAACTCAAACTTAAGTTAATGAACAGTATTTTTTCTATTCTTAAAAATGTTATAACTTTTTCGTTTTAATTCTCATTGAGATGATTTTTTTTGCATGCGTTGACAACGAAAAGACGAATAAAACTAGACTCATATACCCTATTAAAATTTTTCATCAGCATTGAGTTTTTATTAAAATACTATCTAAATATAAATTCAAGTTTTGACTTACTTAAACACAAACTTAAAAAAGATTTTTATCTCAAATTATAACTTAAATGTACACAACTAAACACAAATTTAAATTACAACTTCAACTCAAATTACTTAATTCAAAAATATCAAAAGAGCAAGCCGGATGTTTAAAAAAATCGTAGAAAGTACCTTTAAAAACAAAACAAAATAAATAAATAAATAAAAGTGCAGCTTTTGGACATCTCTAGGTATAACCGTATAAGCATGCTATTTTTGAGCTTTTGAAACTATCTATTTTTTCCCTCCATACATTAGACGACGGTTGTCTAATACAAGCATTAAATATGGTTTCCATAAAAGTGACATCTGATGTCCTATAAGGACTTTTAAAACTCGAAAATTTTCATGCCACTGTTTTGTTTTGTTTTGTTTTTTTTTTTTTTTTTTTTTTTTACACCACATTATTAGACGCTTTTTAACAAACGTGGTTAAAATGACGCCAATCTAATTTCAAGTTTAAAGTAGTGTTGAAATATTCTTCAAAATCATAACATATGTATAATGTAGATAATATATTTATATAGTCCACCTAATTATTCTCCTCCAATGTCTTAATTAAGGATTATAATGTTGATTATATGTATATCTAGCTCGCTCTAGCTGGTTACAGACTTAACAGCGCCAGCTCAGACACAATTAATTAACTTCTTTAACTAATTGTATCAAACATTATAAGTAATTAGCTATCTTATGCCGGCTTGCAATAATGTTATTGGCCATTGCGTACTTCAAGCAAAAGCAATACAATACAATCATGTATGTCTACCAATTCGTAATTATACATGTTAAATTAAATTTGAAGCACTTACGTTTGTTTATAATAATTCAAAGGTAGTTAGCAAAATAATAATTATAACGAGAAGAAAAACTTGTAAAGCACTGTTTTGTGTATATATATATCTGAAAATTATCAGTCTAAAAGATATATACATATATGTGTGTGTATTTGTGTATACAACCCAGCAGTTAAAGACATGTTTCATGATTAGAATGTAGACCATATAAATAGTAGAATGGCTATATGTGTGTGTATTTGTGTATACAACCCAGCAGATAAAGACATGTTTCATGATTAGAATGTAGACCATATAAATAGTAGAATGGTTTATATTGATGATATTATATATATATATATATATATATATATATATCTTCAATTCATACTGGAGTGTGGGGACACCCCCACATAAAGAAGTAATCAACGTGACATGCGATAGTTAGTGGAACCCTATTAATGATTAATATGAGTTAGGGTTTTCTGAGTAAATATTTTTTTTTTTTTTCTGGGGTCAACTATATATAAATTAAAAAAACTATATGTAGACGTATTATTATTATTTTCCCATTTTAGAAACTGTCTTCTATATAAGGAAACCAAAGTGAGCTACAAAAGAAACAAGTGAAGGAGAGTAGGAGACCCACCAACCAAAACCCAAAACAATAAAAAAAATAAAAAATAAAAAATAAAAAATAGCATCTTCCAGAAAAAGGCCCTATTTGAAAGATCAGATCAGATCAGAAGATGATGTGATTTCCCCCTGGTGGTGTACGACATGTTTTTTATTCATTGTTGCTCATATTCAAATAAGTAACGCAGAAATTAAGCCAACTATAGGACAGTACTTGTCCTCTTGTGCCCTTAGAATTTGCCACGTGTTTGAGGGCCCAGCTCAAATATGATGACACCTTGGATAGTGGGATACGAACCATTGAAAACCACGCAGAAAGCGACACTAACAAACTATTGAATTATATTCAGCAAATAAAAGCAAACTGTGGAACTATCAAAAATCTATTGATAAAAAAAAGTCCCCCAAAAAGCCCCAAAAAATAAAAAGTAAAGCCAAAACTAAATAAAAAAAATTTTTAGAAAATTTCACGAAAATTTTCCGCCACAAGAAAAAGCAAAAAATGTCACATTTTAACCTCGAATTGAACTAGATCAATGTCAATAAACATTTCACGTCAATAAACATTTCGGGTTCTAAAACATACACGTTATGCTTCTCAAACTTTTAGAGTTTATTTCTAATCATCAGATTCGATCAAATCACGTTAAAATATAAAAATATATAAAATAAATATTTTTTAATTTGTATTTAATTATAAAAAAATCTATAATTATTTCTGTTTTTAAAATCCATTCACTAAAAATTTTTTAATAATAAATAGAGAGTTTTTTTTAAAAAATTTTATAAATTTATATTAAAAATTATTTATTTTATATATTTTTAATTTAATGTGACTTTAATTAAATTTAGTAATAAAAAATTAAGTAATTATTTTTTTAGAGTGTAATTTAAGTGTAATTTTTAAATTGAATTTGAGTTATAATTTAAATTAAAATTATAACTTAAATAAAATTAAAAAAATTAAAATTTAAAATAACCTAAATTTAAATAAAATTAAAATTAAAATTATTTTTTTTAATTTTTTAAATAAAAGAACGTGCCCTAATACTTTCAGTAAAGAAACCTAGAGAAAGTCAACAAAAGTGCATTGTAAAGAACTGACACAGCGACGCAGAAAACGAAGGATTCAGTACTACTACTTCTTTTGCACATTACAGAGTTAAGATTTTTGAACTAAAAACGCCTAAACAATAATCAACAGAATGTTTTTTTTTTTTTTTTTTTTCAACAGAAAGTGAAAAGATATACTTTGCAATCAGAAACTCAAAAGATATACTTTCAGTTTCGTGTACCGATTTGGTTATCAAAGTTTTGCTACCAAGGTAGCTGATTTGTCAACTTCCACTTAGTTTCTGACCAAATATACCTAATTAATAATTATGTTTCTTAGGACTGAATAGTATACTCTTAGGGCTTTTATCCATTGTACAATGATGATAATAAATGAGTAAAGGAGACTGAACTGTAGTACTAGCTGGATTTATTATGTTTCTTTTTTGGAGAAAAAAAGAAAAAAAAGATTTTTTTTTTTTTTTGTTTTGTTTTTGAACTTTGGACGAAGGAATTCAATTTTTTTTTTTAAAAAATCTCTCAATATTGAGTGTGAGTTAATTTGAGCGTGACAGATTTAATTTTTATTTTTTTTTAAATACATTACAAGTAAGTATACTGTTAGATCATTATATATATAGCAAAAAGAAGGAAAAAAAATAAAGTATATTGAATTAAAAACATTATTGATCACAACTAAATGAATGGAGAACTAAATATCGGTTAATAGACATTTTTTTTTGGGGATAAAATGCTCATTAATTAAAAGACCAAGGATATATTAGGAATGGTAATTTTATAATTGGCTAATTTATTTATCGAGCTCCCTAATAAGAACTTTCTATCAAGTTTTGCCCACTAACATATGACAAGCTTCATAACATTTTAAATAAACAAATATGATATGTATTGCTAACTCTTTTTTTCCCCTAATTATAACATAATAAAAGAAAGGGCGCCCACTAAACTGGCTAGAATTTTGAACCGTTGAGTTCGTTGATTCGAGTTTTAATTTGAATTGATATGTGATTTTATATGAGAGCTTTTTACTGTAATAAAAAAGTTAAATGTAATTGTTTTTTAGAACTTTTTACTGTAGCAAAACTCGAATCGGTGAAATGAACGAGGTCTAGTATGCGATATTAGTCTTCTTTTTCATATTATATGGTGGTACTTTTAGACTAAATATTAAAAACCTAAGAAACCTTAATTCCACAAAGAGTAATTGCCTATCAAGTTTTGGTCATTAAATTACATCAGTTAAAAGATTTATCAATTTTTTTTTTTTTGAATAAGAAAGCTTTACTAAAAGGAAGAAAAAAAAAAGGTCTTATAAAACTAAATCATAAACAGATCACTAAGAAAATTAAACACAAAATTTACATTTAACATCAAAAGAAGAAAACTATTAGAAAAAAAAAAATAATAAAACTCTCTCATTTTAAAACCCTTCCCCGCTTCAACCTCTAAGTTCGTAAGACTATGAGGTTGTTCTTTTGTTTAAAAAACTCAAAAAAAGACAACTCGAATTCTAACTTTATTTAAGTTCATGTTCTTTTAAATTTCAATTTTATTCAACTTTACTCAACTTTATTCAAATTACAACTTCAACTCAAGTTATAACTTAAATTCAACTCAAAAATTACGCTTAAATTACACTCTAAAAGAACAACCCCTATATCTTCTTCACAAGATTCTTTTCCCTTTTTTTAGAGAAACAAAATGTGTCAATTTTTTATATCAATTTTAATTTAAAAAAAAAAATAGACTTCATAAATCTTGATTGAAGTGAAAACCATATACATATTATATATAGCGGCAAGAACTAACTTGATATCAATGATGCAAAACTAACGTAGATATTTCATTTTATCAACTGTAACATACAACTCATGACCACTGTCAGGCCATCTATTGGCCAGGACTTGAAAAACAATTAATTAAGCCTTATTACCATACATTATATAACTAAGAAAGCCCCTAGATTAGATATGACAATCCCCATTTTTATTTCATACATGCATATATTGTGCTATATTGGAAGTTCTTTTTCTTTTATATTTATTTATTTTTTATTATACATGATCTCCATAGCTGCTGCCTGCAGCTTCTTCTTGTTGTTAGCGTCTCCTG
This sequence comes from Morus alba, assembly GCA_012066045.3. NCBI lineage: Eukaryota > Viridiplantae > Streptophyta > Magnoliopsida > Rosales > Moraceae > Morus > Morus alba. The sequence goes on along the minus strand of CP050226.2, from coordinate 17,705,132 downwards.
GCCGCGGTTTCCCTCTGCGCATTGAAGTAAACAGCGGCGACGGGAAGGCCCAGATCGTTCTCAGCGGCGAAGTTTCTGGTGTTGAAATGATCTCTTGATGAAGGTGGGTTTACAGATTGTCTGCTTTTCTGCTTGAAGAGAACAAACACAAACCTGTGGATGCCTATATTAGGCTTTGGCATTTCATAGCTCACCACTTCCCTTCCTGTAATCACAAAACTCACACAAACTAAAAAAAAAAAAAAAAAAAAAGAAGGGAAAAGGTATAGAAATTAACAAAAACCTCATTATGATCAGTGGATCTTTGATGATCTTGAGGATCTGGTGTTATGGTTGTTTCCTTTTTCCAAAAATATATATGTATAATGGACTTACCAAATGTTGCATCTGTTGTGCCTGGTATGTCCGTCACTATCCTGTTAAGGGCTCAAAATGAAAACTGTTAAGTTTCTTTCTAAATATAATATTTGTCATCTATATACACATAAATCAATACTTACACATACATGCTTGTTCCTATATACGTATGGGTTGATTTTAATGACTATGCCAATATTTACCCACCCATTAATGAGTATAATTGTTTTAACCAGAAGATATAAATCTAACAGTTATAATAAATTATATAATTGACTAAAAAATTTATAACAATTAATGAAATTGTATTTTTATAACGCTATATCATTATATTTTTATATTTAAAAATAACTACTGATGAAAACATAACTATTGAAAACTCGTACGTGTGTGTATATATATATATATATAAAAGTTTCTATCTAAATATATGCTTGTTCTTTCTTTTCCTTTTAAATAATATCTGTATGTGTACAAAGTCAATAATTTCTTTAAACCAACTCATTATACGAGTATGCATGTATATTCACTACTCAGAACAACAAGAAAGAATTTAAAGTATACCAGTATATAAGTAAATTCTATTCATTATTTACTCATATTAGCTGATCACAAGTAGGAACTTTTTTAGATACGAAATAGTAAATAAATCAAGTGTGAACATTCGATCCGTATAAAGACATTGTTTGATGTCAATCCGAACAATGAATATTGTACAATTTTTCCCAAAAAAATATATTTGAAAACAACTGGTACTTCTCATACCAATTTGTTAAAAATACACTAAACTAAATTAATTCTTTCTTCTCCTTCCATTTGTTTGGTGTAATACAGAAAAATCAAACTGGCTCTTAACTTTTAGTTTTGTTATATGCTAAATCTAACTGAATTCATATTATACTTTGTTCTTTTTTTTTTTGTAAAAAATTATTTGGAACTAGCTCAAAGGTAATATTTATGTTTTTTTTTTTTTTGAATTTACAAGAAATAAAAGTTCAAATTTAACTAAGCATTACTATTATTAGCAAAAAAAAATTTCTTTTTTTCAAAAAAAAAAAAAAAAAGATTTTAGTACTTTCCAGTCCTTTCCGAATTACCAAAAACATGACTATTACCAGTGGAGATGCTCCCTTAAGTAAGGATCACTGGGACCAGGAACATCTGGGTCAGTCATAATCTGCAATTATAGGTTAATGAAGAATTAACACAAGTCTACAATGAAACAGAAAGTGATTAAATGGATTGATTAGTACGATCTAAAAAAGAAATTTAACATAACCCTAGCTAATTGATCTAAGGAAAGATCTAAAAAGGAATTAAGAAACGCACAAATTAATATGATGATGGTAATAATCAAGGAGATCTGTAGAGAGATCTTAAGGTAATTAATTAATTGATTGAATATGCAAAATAGTTAATTACCAGTGTGAAAAAACATCTCATATCACCTCCTTGAATCTCAACCCTAGGTTTTGTGGTAACTGCCGAGGGAAAAAGCTCATGTCCATTGCAAACTTGCTTCTTGTTGTAAGAAACTGACATTTTTGTGGTTGGAGTGAAGGAGTCAAGAACATCTCCTATCACTCTCCCAATGACAAGAGGCTCTGACATTCTTTCCATAACACGAGAGAGAGAGAGAGAGAGAGAGAGAGAGAGAGAGAGAAAAGAGAGAAATGGATAAGACTAGTTAGGAAACAAAGGAATGAAAGGAGAAGAAGTTATAAGTTCTTAACGGGCATGGAACTAGAAGCCCCTGTATTTATAGTGTCTGAAGTACGCTGCAAGTTATAGTTTAATCAATACTTTAGATCTAGTGAGGTTTTTTGGAAGAGGAAGAATATTATATATGAAATATAAAAGAATAGAATATTTCAAACATATATGATATATAGAAGAAGAAAATAAAAATTCATAAAAGAAAATAATTACCTATAATAAAGCTACTAGCTATGTGTTCCCCACTTCCCATCCTTTCCTTTGCTCTTCTTTTCCGTCTTTTTGGTACATGAAAGAAGAGTTTTAGTAGTGCTTTTATTTTCTATGATATCTTAGATATTAGTGTTATATATATATATATATATAATAGATATATATTTATGTACATATATATTTTAGGTCGGCTGAGTTTGTGAATTTAAATTTTTAATTTGAATTGAGATGTGATTTTATGTGAGAATTTTTTTATTATAATAAAAAAAGTTAAATATGATTTTTTGTATAAGTTTTTATTTTTAACAAAATTAAAATTAAAAATTCAAATAGGTGAGAATCCGTTCACTTTACTGATTTGAATCTGTAATTTAAGTTGAGATGTATTTATATGAGAGCTTTTTACTGTAATAAAAAAGTTAAATGTGATTATTTTTTAAAATTTTTTATCATAACAAAATTTAAATTTTAAATTTAAATCGGTGAAATGAACGGGATCTTATTCTCTCTTTCTCTCTCCTCCCATGGTGTTGGGTCCCTTGGAATCGGTTCTTGATTGGTTGTATTCCTGACTAAAAAAAATTTCTTCCTACATGAGTTATATTTAATCCTTGCAGGTGGGTCCTCATCATCAGCAATTAATAGTTGTCAAGTCTACTATTAAGGGAAAAAAATGTAAAGCAAAAACAACAACAAATAAAAATAAAAATAAAAACGCTTTATATATATATATGGGGTTCTTCTTGGACATTCATGGACTGCCAAAGGAAAACTTCTCTTTTGCAATTAAGGTAAGGAAGACCATATTGAGATTTATATATATACATTATCATTCATAGAGAATAATCTGAGTTTCATGTTATAGAAAGGAACTTACCATATTTTCGAAGAGATTCTCTTTGAGAAGCCGCTCAAGGCATAAAGGAACTCCACCACACCAAAATATATATTACTGCAATCGATGAAAGATGAATGCCAAGAGGTCATATCGTATATATGTGTATAACTATATATATATATGTATACATATATTATATATATAAGTTTCAAAAGAAAAAAAAAGGTTAATTCGTAGGAGAGTTCCAAGTTCTGCAAAAGAAAGAAGTTGGTTTTTCTATAACTAGAAGCTAGTCTAGAAAGCCAAAGCCGCTTTTTCTATACAACGCTGTACCTCACGTGCCAAATCGCCAAACAAACAGCACCCCCCATGTGTTTGTTTTTTTTTTTTTTCCTAGCCAATCTTTTGTTTTTATTTTATTAGTTATCTGTAACGATTCTCGTTCATGTATTTCCCCTAAAGGAATTTTCAGTTTTTAACCGTTGGTTTCAAAGCTGTTTAACGATGCTCTTGACAATTTCACATCCTAATCTACTAGTCAGGAAGCACAACCTTTACGTGTCATGTTATAAGATAATTACCATCCCCACCCTTAGTCTACATGAAGAACATGTATGCTTTTACCAACCCCTACCCTACTGTGGCAGCCTATGTTTATGGCATCATCAGTTTTATACTTTTATTGATTTTATTTGTGATAAAAAGTCCGGGGAGGGGATAACATATTATGCATTAGCATATCTCTCTTTAATGTTAGATGATTCTTTAAATATTGATAAGAATGTTCGTTGAAAGTCTTATTGGAAGTATAAGGGTGGTTCAAAACAGTAAATTGAGTACTAATTAAGTTAGTGGGGGCAAACCTTCAACATCAAAAAGGATTAACCAACACTCAAATTTTTGACCACACCCCTTGATAAGTATGGGTTGATAAGTATGGGTGTGGTCTAAGATAGTAAATCGAGTACTAACTTGGTTAGCATGGGCAAATCTTACCCTCAAAAAGGATTAACCAACACTCAAATTTTTGACCACAGGCCTATTTGTAGTCCATGTACTGTTATGCTTTGTTGCATGATGTTGTATTTTCATCCTCATCACAGGTCATTTACATTATGTTTGGTTGGGGGAGGAAGAGAGGTGGAGGGAGATCTAATTTATTGTTTAATTGAAGGGATGAGAGAAAGGAGATATGAGGTGGAGGGATGTAGTCTCCGTCCTAATCCATCAAAATCCATCAACATTATGTTTTAAAAGACTATTTTTACCCTCTGATAAATTTATTAGCAATTGGCACAGATAGATATAGCAACAAATTTATTAGTAATTTGCACAAATAGATATATGAGGTGAGGAATTTTATTTGGACGGGTGATGTAGATAAAAGAAAGTTGGTTTTTGTGGTTTGGAAAAATGTATGTTTTCCATTTGAGGAGGGTGGTTTGGGCGTCAGGTATTTGAGGACATATAACTTGCCACTTCTTAAGAAGCTTGCTTGGAACATAATTCATGAAGCGGGTGATGGTTATGCCTTTTTCAGATGCATACATTTTAAGAATAGACTGGAGCCTAAATTGTCTCATTGCATGTCTTCCATTTCGTCAGGTTTGAGAGACTTGGTTGGTTCTCTTATTCTTGATTCGCGTTGGCCTATTGGTAGCAACTCTTAAGTTTTCTTTTCGGTTTGATAATTGGTGTGGTGTTGTGTTAGCGGATGCTATAGGGATTCCTTCTCATCTTGATGCTTCTTTTAAGGCTTTGGTTAGTTATAATTTGTGCTGGATGGAAGGTGAAATATTACAACATCTTTTAAGATTGCTTATCCGGACTGCTAGAGTATGATTGATAAGGTTGCCATTCCAATTGATTCAGATGATTGTTTGATTTGGATTCCTTCTAGGTCTTGGGGTTGTTCAGTTAAGAATGTGTGTGAGATTTCTCGTGCTAGAGTTGCTCCTAATGGTTGGGGTAATAAAATTTAGGCGCACTCTAAAGACTCTTGGCATGCAATTTGTTTCAGCTTTTAGCCTTTGTGGAATGGCTGAGGAGTCCATTCTTCATCTACTTTTGGAATGTCCTTATTCTCTTGGCCTTTGGAATTGATTAATTGTGTTGATCTTTAATCATAAAGCTTCTTGTACCACTGGTATTGGCGATTTGTGGCTTTCTATTTTGAGAGCTAATTTTAGTCCTCTGGTCAAGAAACTTTGGATCCTTGCTTTTATGGCTAGTTGTTGGTTTTGTTTGGGATCTTAGGAATAAGGTGCGTTTTAAAGTTGCTAGTGTGAATCCTTTGGCTGCCTGCACTTCTATTCTCGGTTATCTCCGGTCGTCTGAGTTTTTCAACTTGGGTTGTTCTTATAATCTATTTCTGAGATTCGTATCCTCAAAAAATTACATGTCCGTAAGCTTTTGCCTCGTAGTCCTAAGATTCTTCCAGTTTATTGGATCCCTCCTCCACCTAAGTGAGTGAAAATTAACACTGATGGTTCACCTAGAAGAGCCCCTTGAACGTCGCTTGTGGCGGAATTTTTAGAAATGCTAGGGTTTTGTTTGCGGTTGTTCCAGTGTATTTCTTAGGAAAGATTTTTCTTTTGAAGTTAAAATGTGGGCTGTAATTAATGTTATCTCTATTGCTTCTGAGAATGGAAAAAGTTGTGGTTTGAGAGTGATTCTTCCTTGATCATCTCTCTATTGAGTTTTAATTCTTTGCAGATGCCTTGGAGATTGCATAATTGGAGCATGGCTCTTTCTTTGTCCAAGAGGATGAATTTCATTTTTCTCATTTGTTTTGCGAAGTTAATGCTTGTGCTGACAAACTTGCTAATCTTAGAATCATTAAGGTCTCGTTTATTTCATCAATTTGAGTTTTTAATTTTAGATTTTTACAGTAAAAAATTGTTAAAAAATGTCACATTTAACTTTTTCTGCTACAGTAAAAAGTTCTCAAAAATGTCATATCTTTAGCTCAAATTGAAAACTCAAATCTGCGAAGTGAATGAGGCTTAATTGTAACAGGATGTGGTGGATTCATTATCCTGATTTTTAAAATTTTATGTATGCAAGGATTATACTGGTTTACTTATAGATTCACTTGATTTTTGTGGTGGTTGTAATATGTTTTTCTCTTCCTTAAAAATATAATTGAGGTGATATTTATTCAAAAAAATAGTCAAATAATTATCATTAATTATTTTAATGCAATCTTAGATTCTGAACAATATGATTTTCATACACAGTCTTTTGGACATGTTTTTTCTATTTCAATAAAAATATGAAAAGCCTCAATTGATTATTATATTTATTTCAAAAAAAGTTATAGTCAAATAATTATCATGTTTTATAATTATTTTAATACAATTTTCATTTACAATATGTATAAATAGTTTTAAAAAGTCTTTTCGCTTCATTTTCTTTTCTCCATTGGCATCCAACTCTTTTTTGTTTTTCCCTCTTTAGGGGGTGCATCTTTCTAACTAAACGGAACCTTAATGTTATGGTAAGACTTCCAATTCTTCTTAATAAGAACACAATTAAAAAAAAAAAAAGAAAATAATTGAAGTAGATTATAAAAATATGGAAGAACAATTTATTTCTCTTTAAAAAGGATTTATATGCTAAACTTATTTTTTTGCATCTAAAAAACTTTGGACATGCTATTTTCTATTTCAATAATTTTTATATGAAAAGTGTGCAATATATATTATTATCACGTTATTTCCGTTTTTAGTTTTTAGTGGAGTATTTTTTTACTGTTGATAGTTATCATAACACGTAATTTATCATCGTACAATATGTATTAATATTTTTTTAAAATCTTAGAGCGAAAGTTTACTTTTCTTATAGGGCATGTCTAAGGTAGGGACTTGTTTTTCCCTACTAGTAGGGTGCGGATCCAAAGGCTCAAACTAAATCTCAATTAGGATTTTTATAGTCCATCCCCACTGAATCCCTAACCCCCAAACAATTAAAAACCGAGGCTCCAAATTGAAGTACTAATAAATTATAAAAAAACCCACGATAAATTGCGGCAAATGGTCCATTGATGAAATCGGTAAAATTGACAGTTTTATCCTTTGATTTATTTTTTAATCGGATTGGCCCCAAACTATTTCCAAGGGCCGAATTGGGCAAACGGCAAAGGCCAAATCACAAGAAAAAGTAATTACATAATAACTTAAAACGGTGACATTATTGTCCCTTGGAATTTTTATGATTGTGGTGTAGATGAACAACTCCCAAATTGACTTTTTACTATTTCCTTTATCATTTTGTATTTTCTTTTTAAATAGTTTAGGGACTTCAGGCATATTCACAAGTATAAAAAAAATTTTTTTTTTTTTTTCTATCTATCGTTTTCGCAAGTTTGCAGAAAGATTGCTTGATCTGTTTGTTAAAAAATTGAAGGATTTATCTTGTTTTTCCCCTGCATTCCATCGCCACTACCCCTAATGCCCACCCCTATTACAATTAGCCACCGAGGCTCCAACCTTTGACACTCAGCTATACCTCACCCAGATAATGCAAAACTCTCAGATCCGGCGTAGTATTTCCCTAATGAAATCGGTGAGATTTGCAATTGATTCCAAAACTCTTTTGGAGGTCTGATGAAAACCTCCATCGGATTTAGGCTACCATTTTAAATTATTTTCGTCCCTATGTTTCGCCGAATTGGGCAAACGGCAAAGGCCAAATCACAAGAAGACGTGATTATCGCGAAGTCGGATTTTTGAAAACGGTGAAATAATATTTAAATGGAATATATTATGATTATATTGAAATAAATAATATATTGAATAAATAGTTTTAAATATTTATATAAATCATTTTATTAAATTCTTTTTAAATAATAAGAAATTAACATTATTATATTCAATAATATATATTTTATAAATTTTTTTTTTTAATCTATCGTTTTCTATTAAAATAAAATTAAAATAAATAAAAATAAACTTGATCTGTTTGTAATTTATAAAAGATTTATCTTGTTTTTCTGATAAGGAAAGAGAATTTGTTAGAAATATCAAAACATGTTTTTTCTAAAAGAAAATTCATTTTTATGCCCAAATCTATTCGGCACAATATAATGCGAAACTTATAGATGTGAGAGTAGTATTTGAATAATCAACATTTAGTTCTTTTTTTTTATTTTGCTTTCTTTGTGTATATGTTTCAAATCCCGATTACTGTTGATTTTGTGTTGAGGATGAACCATTTCGTTGCTCAGTTTTCTTTTATCTGAGAAATACCTACAATATTCCTCAAAAGTAGTGACAGAAGCGATCGATTGTCTTCCAGTGGAGGAGGAGGAGAGTTGTCGGAGGTGGTAGACGAATCGACCAGCTTTTAGGGTTCACAGTTAGATTTGGATAGGATTTTTAGATTATTTTTTTTTTTACTGATAAAAGGTGTAATCTATTTTATAACTATTTGATACATTATTTTAATCTGAACCATTTTTAAGGATATAATGGTTGATGATTCTCACTCTACCGGTAAGGAGAAATCACTGCCCCCTATCATAGACTTTCCCTTTCTTATATAACGCATACAGTGAGAAGTGGCAGCTATTTTCTTCGTTTTCCTTTTTTTTTTTTTTTTTTTTTTTTTCCTTTTACAAAGTCATAAATTTCTTCTTTAATTTCTTTGCTTTTTTTTTTTTTTTTTTTTTTTTTTTTTTTTTTTTGTTTCGTTTGCAAGGTTTTAGAGGACAAAAGAACTCACTCCTTTTTTTACTCACTCTATTTCTCCTTTTATTATTATTATTATTATTATTTTACTTTTTTCTTCTATTCAAGGTTTCAATGGACAAACACACTATTTTTTTTCTTCAACACACTCACGCTATTGATTCTTGCTATTTATTCCAGTGTGTACTATGTACTATACAACTATAGCTTCTTTTTGTTTTTTTAAATGAGCAAAAATTTCATTAAAAAAACAAAAAAAAAAAGTCTTAGAAAACTAAAAAATTAAAAAGCCTAAGAAAAAAAATAAAGAAAGACAAAAACCAAATTCAAATGATAATAAAAATAAAAATACATATTTTCTATGTTAAAGGCCTTCCCCCTATATTTGTTGACTTTTTTCTTGATTTATTTTACATATCTCAATAGTAATACATATTAGCCTCGTTTAATTCGCAGGTTTAACTTGTAGTGATTTAAACCTTTTTTATTGTCCGAATAATGAAATCTGAAAAGTATGTATTGAATTGTAATCTGGAGTGGCATTTAGAGATGCAGTTGAAATTTTTTTAAACCTTTTTTTATTCATGTTTTCTGTTATGTTTCCCCAATAATATCATACTATATATATCAATTAAATTTCATGTCAATTAAATTTTTATATCACATTAATTAAAAAATTATGACAGTTAAACTATTTTAATTGACGTGATATAATCTAATTAAAAGGACATGAAAAAGAATACAAATAAAGGGGCATATAAGCTCAATTCAATCTGAACAAGGGATAAAACCTGAATTTGTGTATGAAAATGTGTTGAAAGCGTGAATTTTGGATGAAATGTGAGTGAAAAGTGAAAATTGAAAATGAGAGAATAATTTTCATGTGCAAAATGATTTGGATAATATGAATTTAAGAGTGGAATTTAATTTCAAAATGGGGTATTTTGAATGAGTTGTGCTCTAGAGCTCCGCGAAGCTGCAGCTCCGCACTCACAAATGGGTCCCATGTGGGCTCCATAAGACATGGGGCTCACCTCCTTGCGAGTGCGGAGTTGAATGGCTCCACAGAACTGTTTTAACTTTTTTCATTTTGAATTGGTTTGAACCAGCACCCCAATCCAAGGGTCGGTTTGGTTAAGAAATTTATCTCTCGATTTAAATTATAATTTGTGGTTTGTTATAGTGGTTTCTTTCAAAAAAATACACGTAAATCAAAAATGATTCAAATCACATGATTTGAATTCCTAAACCAGACGGAATGTTTAGATTGAACTTAGAGTTAAAATCATTTTTTCATAACATACAAGTGATTATCAATGTTTTAATTTTTAGATGCGCGCTCCACTTCATTTTCAAGAAAAGAAAATTTATGAGCTGTTTATAGTAATTAAAATTCAAAATTTGATCAAACAAGTTGGTATATCTATTATATTACGATGGCAAATATATTTTGTACTTTTCTTCTTTTTTATTTTATTTTTTTTGTTTAAAAAAAAAAAAAAAAAGATATAGGTTTTTTCGTTTGGATATTTGTTTTTTTTTTTTTTTTTTTTTTTTTTTTTTTTTTTGAGTAGAAAAGAAATTCCTTTGGATCTTATTTTAGTATTTTTCTTTTTATCTTTTTGACGTTTTTCCTTCTTTAGCGTTGAGTTCTATTTTGGCACACAAAATTACCAAATCTAATATCTTCCAATTATGCAATTCTCTCACTTTGAAATTCTCAACAAAAAAAAAAAAAAATCTCTCACTTTGAAAATGACTGAGCTGTCAATGTTGTTAACCCGACATATCTTTTAATTATTTGTACACATGATTAATTTTGTTAAGCGTTTTGCCAAAAAATTGTAGAAGTCATGATTTCTTGTAATTACAAGTTACAGGAGTGTTAGAGATAATCAGTTATTTGCTACCAAATTAATGGTATCAATAGACACACTCATATGCACATGTTTGCCCGCAATTGTGTCTTCCTTTTTCTAAGGAACCTTAGAACATGTATATGGAATTTGGTGCCCGTATATGGGGTTAAAAGGAAATTATTAACGTCGGGTTGAAAGTCAGAATAATACATATGTATGTGGGCTGCAGATCATATATAAATGGGGGAAAGAGAAAAATAGGCTAAAATTTAAGATGAATTAAAATTAATAGGCCAATAGTTTACATAAGTTAATAAATAGGTCAAATTATTATTTTCGTCCATAATTTGTCTGGTTATGAACCATAACTTGACAAATTATTATTCATAATTGTCCATAACTTGTTCGATTATGAACCATAACTTGACAAGTTTATCCATAACTTATCTGGTTATGAACCATAACTTGACAAGTTATGGCCTATTAATTTCTATAACTAAAAATTAGCCTATATCCTTTCTTAAGCTTTTCATATTAGCCTATTTTATACTATTTCCCTATATAAATCTCTTTCGAGGCCCTTAGCCTAGGACAAGTTAGGCGTATAGTTGTCGTGGGAAAATGAAAATAAGAATGGAAATGATAATAAGAATGATAATAGAATAGAAAGAAAATAAAAAATGATTCATTTATTTAGTTTTATTTTTATAAATGTAATGAAATGAGATATGAAAATTTTCATGTTGATAAAATTACTTCTCATGCTAACAAAATTACCCCTCATACTAATATAACTAATATCAAATATATTAATTTAATCATTTAATAACTAATATTATATATATAATTATAAGGATATAATATATATGATTATAATTATAGTTATGTAATATTTATTATTATAATACAATCATAATATATAATATAATAAAATAATGATATTGTGATTATTTTATATTATAATGTAACAACTATAATATATTGTATTATTAGAAATATAGCATAATTATAAAAATGTAATAATATAATATAATATAATATAATATCATCTCTAATTATAATGTATTTTCTATTATCTATTATAATATAAATTTATATTGTAATTATATAAATATTTAATTATAATATTATAAAATATAATATATGATTATAATTATAATATTATATATTTAAAATAATAAAATTCAAACTTTTATTATCATTATCAAAAATATCACATCTATATCCTATAAAATAATATAACATAACATAACATAATATAATATAATATAATATATATTATATATTTATTTAAAAAATATAATTATTATATTTAACTTTATAAAAAATACTACTATCCCAATTATTATTATAATTATTTATTAAAATATCACAACTATATTATATTATATTTTATTATATTATAATTATAATTATAATTATAATAATTTAATTACTATATAACGATTATATTGTATATTATATTAATGATAAATATAATTACAATGTATAATACATAATATAATATATCATTGTAATATTAAATATGATATATTATAATATACTTATATAAGTTATAAGATATAATTACATTATAATATTAATTTTTATAATATAATATTAATTATATTATAAATATTAATATTATAATATTTAAGGGTAATGATGGAAAAGTAAATTAAAAGAACTTGGAATGGGCATTTCTCTCATATGAGGAAGGAATGATAATTCACCCATTTGATGGAAAAGTCATTCCATTTTGAATGGCCATTCCTTTTCCTAAAACCAACAAAACATAAGATTGAACCTTGATTCATTTTCATTCCCCCTAACCAAACACACCCTTAGGGTGTACTGTGTGCATGGCATTCTTTGCAAGTTGCAATCTAACAAACAACAAAACACACAGAAACAAACAAATAGAAACCACCACCTCGCTTCTCTCTCTCTATCCCTGAGGGTTTCTTTCTTTTCATTATGTATCGTTCTTTTCTCCTTCAGAGCCAAAGTCTGACACCGCCTCTTGGTTGACTATTAGTTTCCTAACCCTAGAGACAGAGCTTTAGGCCCCATGGGGATGATCATGGTGGTGGTAGCCACTTCATGAACTGAGGGGACGAATGAAAAGTGTTGGCTTAATTTTGGCCGATCTATTGTGTGCTCAAATTTTTGGTTTTTTTACAACCTTGGAATCTCACTCTACTTATTGCTATGGGCCAGTTAGAGTTGTGCATAGATGGGTGCTCATTTCTGATGGTTTTGTCACGTAGATCTTCACCAGTAACGTATTGGTGTCTTCCAATGTGGTGTTATGTGGATCCTTGTCAATTTGTCCTCTATAGTCTTTGTAGCAAGATTATCATCAGTGATCTTATCTAGGTGGCTGTGGATTTTTTTTCATATTTTTAGTTTTTATTTTGATGTAGTTTTTTGGGAATTTGATTCCATCATTTCAGTGTTTATATTTTCATTGTATACTAAAGAAAGTTGTCACCCCACCACAGATCTAGTCTGCTAGGTTTGATCCTTATGCAATGTTGTTAGTGACATTAGTGCTCTGCGTTTCTTGTCTTAATTGACTGGTTTTACCGACTATTATGGTTTTGTTAAATAAGCTTTTGATGCCCACAATTGTTAATGTTCTGAGTAAATCTTTTTCTATTAGATCTCGATACTCGTGTTCATTTTTGTATCTCATTTGTTTTTATTGATAGATCCAATATTTGTGTATGATCAAATATCCTTGTATTTGGTAGTCATTTATGACTATATTAAAGTCTATATTGACTTAATTATTAAATTAAATTTCCTCATTAATCAGAAAAAGTAATTATGGAAATTCTAAGAACCTCATTTTAATAGTCTATTTTTTCATAATAATGTATTTTTATCTATTATTTTACCCTTTTTTATGTATTGGTATTAACCATTACTATAAAATTAGAGTCTTTATAATAACGATCATATTTTCATATTGTATACAAAATATTACTTAGGTTTTTAAATTTTTTAAGGCTTGTTCATTTGTATTTTTTTAGTTAGAGTAATTTAAGTTCAGATCTTGATCTAAGTTAAGGTGTATTTAAATATGATTTGAGTTGGGACTTTAATTTGAGTTTGTGTTTAGATGTACACATTTTAAGTTATAGTTTGAATTGAGAATTTTGAGTGGTCAAAACTTGAATTTGTATTTAGATAATATTTTAATAAAAACTCAATGGGGATGGAAAATTTTAATAAGGTATATAGGTGGGGTTTTATTCATCTCTTCGCTGTGGACGCATAGAAAAAAAATTATCTTAATTGGAATTAAAACGAAAAAGTTATAACGTTTTTAAGAATATAAAAAATATTGTTCATTAACTTGAGTTGGAGTTTAAGAACTTGAACTCATATTTTAATTCTAAATTCAAGTTAAAACTTAAGTTTAAATTTAAATTTTACAAAAAAGACATGAACTTAAATAAAATTATAACTTGAGTTTAAACTTTTTTTGAGTTTGGATACAAATGAACAAGTCCTAAATCTTGTTTCATTATTATAAAGTTGCAATCTTTATATGTTCGTTTGTTGATCATCACAGAGATTTTGTTGGTTGATTATGATGGGGAACATTATCGTAAAGTTGCAAAAGTGTCAATGACAGTAAAGTGTCGGATCTCCAAGTGGGCCATAAGTCCAAGAATCATGATGAGAAGCATCAGAACAAGAACTAGATCATGAGGGACGGGAAGGAAGAAGAAAAGAAGAAGAAGAAGAAAAGAAAAAGGGGAGAATCTCGTAAAAACAATTTTGCACATGGCTATCTCATCCATATATTTCCTCCATCCTAGAAGGGAGATGTATCTGGACAATTATTTCCCCATAAATTATGGGTAAATAATCTCTCAATTAGTTGATAGAGATTAAGTACCTTGGTTTGATCAATCTCCAACTATTGGAATACAATGCATAATATTTTATATGGTACCTTCAAGAAAAAAAATTTATATGATACGTTTTCTTTTTGGATTTTCTTCTAAATAAAAGTTCAAGCATTTTGGTTATTGTGACATGCAATACCATGGATGATCCAAGGTCCAACAATAACAATAATAACTATACTTGCATAAGCATGTGCATATGAATAATATTAAAAACATCAACTATAATCTTAATTTGTGTATCAATTTATGTTGTGTAATAATTTTATTAGTAGGGGTAATCTTTTATTATTAATTAACATGACAATTTTTTATTTGCCTATCAATAATATTGTGACGCCTCATACATTCGTACACAAATTAAAATTAAAATTAATATCCCTAACATTATTATTATTATATATATACATATATATATATACATATGATTCATAAATATTATCAACATTTTCAATTTTTATTCTTATTTCCTTCCATTATCATGAAAGTTGTCAATTTTTTTTTTTTTTTGATAATTATAATCTTTTTCCTTCCATTCCAACTATTCCTTTTATTTTCTTCCAGCTCGTACTAGATTAAGTGTGAAGCTACCGATCACTTGATGAGATCTATGGCCATCAATATTCTCAGTGGAACCCTTAAGAGTTATTTTTATTCCATTATTAGTTAGGGTAGGATTGTCCTTTATTCCTTGCTCGTAGGTTTATATAAACCTTCCTTGTTAATTTATATATCACGTATTTTTTAGCAATTGTAATAACAAAAACTCTAGGATTTTTTTTTAATGTATTGTTTAATCTTACGTAGTTATATTTACATCTCATTCTTTCACTATTTTTGTATTGGCTAAGATTTATTGTATGAGATCGCGTATCCTTTTATTCTTATCCTTTTTCTGTGTCTTTTTAATAAGATCATATCACTTAATTAAAATATTTTAACTGACATTATTTTTTAATTAATGTGATATGAAATCTCAATTGACATGAAATTTTAATTGAGATGACATAATTTTATTCAGAAACATGAAATATAACTGGAATAACGGAACACATGAGCTGATTGGATCGCCCACATAATTTGTAATGAAAAGACTATTAGCTGACATTTTGGAAATAGTTTTGTTAAGGATAATAACTGTTCCAATGTTGATCGACAATGAAACTAGACAACTTCGTTAGTGCAAGAGCTGTTTGAATAATACATCACATCAGATGCATATCAACTTTCATCTTCAGAATATTAACCGAAAAAAAAAAAAAAAAAAAGCTTTCAACTTCAGAAACCAAATTATAATTGGAAAATACATTCATTTTCATTGAGAACGCACCCTCCAAACGAACAAGCAACTATAAATTCAATGTATGCAAAAAAGTGATTCAAAAATTCTTTAGTGTTCAATTTTAAATGGTTAAATCGAAGCATTATTGTCCAAGCACCATATCTGGCATCCTCATTAAAGTTCATAATATTAAAGTTCATAAAGCGAGTTGAGTCTTTCCCGCACCATATCTGGCATCCTCATTGTCCATTTATGGCCGGTTCAAGTAATTTTGGGGCCTAAGGGAAAATTTTTGAGTGGGCCTATTCAAGTATTAAGGTAAATCGGGAAAAATAGGTTAAGATTTGAGCGATATTAAAATTAATGGGTTAAAGTTTAAGAGAAGTTAAAAAATAGTCTAATTTGATATAAATATGGGTTTAAAGCATGCTGAAATTATAAAAATACTCTCTTGATAAATTCTAAATTTATCATGTATATTCAAGATTTACTATTAGAGTGTGCGGTTTTTGAAAAAGTGATGCTAACTTGATAAATTTTGAATTTGTTAAGTTATATCTAAGATTTATCATTTGAATTTGTATTGTTTATTTTTTCAAGTGATTCTAACTTGATAAATTCTAAATTTATCGTGCATATCTCACATTTACTATTAGAGTTTGTATGGTTCTTGAAAAAATGATGCTAATTTAGTAAATCTTAGAATTATTAAGTATATTCAAGACTTACTATTAAAATTTGTACGGTTCTTTTTAAACTGGCAAATCCTAGATTTATTGTGTATATCTAGGATTTATCATTTGAGTTTGTACGGGTCTTAAAAAAGTGATGCAAACTTAGTAAATTTAGGATTTACCACTAAAATTTATATTGTTCTTTTTCAAGTGATTCTAACTTGGCAAATCCTGAGTTTACCATGTATATTAAGGATTTACTATTAAAATTTGAACGGTTCTTACAAAGTGATGCTAACGTGATAAATTCAGGATTTAACATTAGAATTTGTACTGTACCATTTTAAGTGATTATACATGGTAAATCTTGGATATGCATAGATTTACTAAGAGCAACTCCAACCAAGCTAGCCAATTCCTGTTTTTAACCTAAATGTCTAATGATTTAGTTTTTTTTTTTTTTTTTTAACTTTTCTCCTAAATTATTAGCTATTTTGAAGAATGTCTTTCAAATCATCTTTAACGGAGCTTCTTAAATTTTAGCTAAATTGTAGCTAAAATGGCTAGAAAGCTATTTTAGCTAGTAACTTTAATGAGTCACTTTAACTATGCTCTATATTTTATCAAAATATAGTTTATTTTAATATTATTAAATTTAAAATATGAATAATTTTATTAAATTTAGTAAAAAAAATCTTTGTATTTACTACAATTAAAAGAATAAAATAATACAAAAAATGAAATAGCTAGCAAGCATATCCATGCTAGCTATATTTACCTAGTGTGACATCTTTAAAATAGTTAACCATTTAGGTAATGGTTGGAGTGGAAAAAAACTTAAAAACATATATAAATCATTAACTATTTTAGCTAAAAACATGAATTCACTAGGATAGTTGGATAATAGCTAACCATTTAGGTAATGGTTGGAGTGGAAAAAAGCTTAAAAAATATATAAATCCTTAACTATTTTAGCTAAAAACATGAAATCACTAGGATAGTTGGATTTGCTCTCACACTAGCTAAATATAGCTAGCACGGAGAGGTTAGCCATTTAATTTTTTGTATTATTTTATTTTTTTTAAAGTAATAAATGCAAAGGTTTTTTTTTTAAATTAAGTAACATATTTATATTTTAAATTCAATAAATATATAAAGATCTATATTTAGCTAAAATAAGGAGTATGAATGGTGTGAATCACCCAAATTGCTAGTTAAATTAGTTTTCTAGCTATTTTGACTAAAATTTAGAGAGTTTCCTTGAAGATGTTCTAAAGGAAATGAAAAAAAAAATACAAGAAAAGGATAAAATTAGAAAATAAAAATTAAAAATATAAAATTTTATATTAACTTTTATATATTAGTAAATTGGTTATTTACTTCTATAAATTTTAGATGAGAGAAACCTAAAAATATCATCATTAAAGTAACACTATTTTATTTCTATCATTGTTGTAAATTTATTTCATGACACTAATAAACTACAAATTTTTTCTGATAACCTGTAGGTTATCTTTCATAGTCTGTAGATTATTTTTCGTAATTTAAAAGTTATTTTTCATAATTTATAGGTTTTTTTTATAATCTTTAAGTTATTTTTTTATAATTTTTAAGTTATTTTTTATAATGATATTAAAATTTTGTGTAATGAGATAAATAATAGTGTTTTTGTTAAGTTTGGCATATTTCCTACTATTAATTTTTATAACATGAAAAGTTTAAGAAAGGAAATATTTTTATTATAGAAATTATATAAGTTAAAAAGTTTGGTTCAAACCGACAAGTTATGGACAATTAAATATAATACTTGTCAAGTTATAGTTCATAACCAGACAAGTTATGGACAAAAATAATAATTTAGCCTATTTATTAACTTATATAAATTATTAATCTATTAATTTTAATTCATCTCAAATTTTAGTCTATTTTCTTCTTTCTCCCTAGGAAATATTGGCTTTCTAAACAAAACCAAAAGGAGACCCAACCTGGCCCTCTAAGCTGACTGCCTAATACGGGTTGGAATGGCCTACGGTCAAGACTGCAGCCTAGACAAGCCCATATTTTTATGTTTATCAGACCCTTACGTGGGACAGGGCACCAGGCTGAATAGGCGGCCCACGGAGTGGAGTGTATTGGTATGTTTTTACAATTTTAAAAAGGGTGAATGTCGGAAATAAATTATTTTAAAATAATTTTTTGATATTAATTTTAAAATTATTTTTAATTTATTTTTTAAGAGATTATTTTGAGTATAATAAAAAAATAAAATCGTATTTAATTATAATTATTAATTAATATTTTATAACATTCTTAATAAGTACTAAGAAATGAAAACAAAAAAAAATAATAATTTTTAATCGTTTTTTAATTATTTCATAAAAATTATTTTCATAATTTTTTATTTTTTTATTTTTAAAATATTTATTAAATAAACACGATTTAAAGATTATTTTTATTTTCGTATCTAAAAAAATATTTAAAAATATTTTTCAAAATAAGAAAAAATTAATTTTAAACCCACTCAACGTATTTTATATGAGTAATTAAAACTAATAGTAGATTTTAAAAACTTGTTTAGTGAATAACAGATATTTTTAAGTCAGGCATTTTAACATAATCTAAATACCAAAAACACTCTCGCCCTTCTCTCTTTCTAATTCTCTCTCTCATGCTTTCTCTCCTCACTCTGTCTCTCTCTTGCTCACCTCTTTCTTTCCTCTCTCATCTCTCGCTCTCTCCTGATTTGCATCCATCAGCCGCCGTCCAAGAACCATCGCCGCCGTCCAGATCTCCGTTAGAAGGTCCGGTCACGTTCACTTCTTGTCTCGGAACACGTACGACGAGCCCAACGAGATTCGATCACGTCTCTGTCGCGGTAGAGAGGGAGAGGTAAAGAGAGAGAGTTTTCGTCCTCTCTGACACTTCTTCTCAGACATGGCGGCAGACATAATGAATCAAAGAAAACACGAATGAAGAAGATGAGGCATTCTTGCAATTTTAAGTTTTATTTTAAAAGAATATTTATTTATTTCATTTTTTAAAAAGTACTACTATTGTCTATAATTAGAAATCATTTGGTAAGGAAATTTATATTATGATTTAAATCACGGTTAATAATTTGTTATAATATTTTTTTTATAAAAAAATATACGTAAATCGAAAATAATTTTAATCTAATGATTCTAATTCATGAACCAAACGTCACCTTAATTTCTAACATATTTATGTGTCGATCATTTTATTAATTTAAGTTTTCAGTTTTAAATTTTTAGAGTTAAAAATTATTAAAAATATTATATTTAACTTTTTATGCTATAATTAAAAGTTCTTAGAAAATATTACATTTCAATTCAAATTAAAAACTCAAATTCACGAATCGAACAAGTGCTTCATTTACTATAATTTTTCTTTTAAAAATGATAGTTGTTATGAGAAAAAATTTACCTTGCCACATCAGACAACAAAATAGGCACCATGTGGCCATTGCCTTGCCACGTCAGGCAATAAATAGATGTTGATTGTCGAAGGGTCGACATTTTATGGTTAATGAGAAAGAAGCCAATTGCTCCAAGTTCCTTCAAGACCGTCCTTGAAGAAACACTTAAGAAAAACAAGCTTGTAATTTGCACCATCCACAATGGCAATCGAGCGATCAAGCGGCTAAGACAGAGATGGCTCCAAAATCCCGTAGAGCGTTGATGATATGCAAGGATTGACGAGGACGAAGGCTCTATTTTAACTTGCCATTCGGGCCCATTGAAAGCGAAGAGGGTAGCATATTCAGTCATCTGATCCAGATCCCAAAAATATTCCCTAAGGTGACTGGAGGAAAACTCTTAGGTTACTTGCAGGCTTAAACAAAGTAAGTGGCAAGAAAATGATTACTAGCTTGTTAGCTGCCCAAAACAGACTAATGGGAAGCCACGAGGAAGTCACAGAGCCGCAATAGTGGATAAAGTAGGTAGATGAACAGTCAGAAAAGGTACTGAATAACTACATTCTAGTTGAGTAGGATAATATGCTACTCGAGAGCAACCGCTAGGTAACCTTATTTCTCGGTTTCCTCCAAAATGTAATCTGTGAGATATAAAAGGGGCAAGACTCCAGAAAAAAAGATATAGGTCAGCTTTGAGAGAACTAAGCCCGTTGTAATAAAAAAGAAAGAAGCAAGAGAGAAATTTCTCAAAGTGGATGTAGCTCTTACATTGAGAGTGAACCACTATAATTTCTGGTGTTCTTTTTCATTTCTTATGTTTTCATTCATATTATGGGCATCCTTAGAATCCCCACATGACCGGTTGCACTTTTCTAATAGAGATTAACCGGATACAAAGTAGTTATTAACACGTGGTTTGACCAGTAATCTAACCGACTACTAAGCAGTAATCTAGTATTTTCCTGTTGACAAAATTTCACCGTCAATAGTAGTAAATAGTAGATTTTTAAAATTAAATTAAGTAAATAACAGTTTATTATGTAAATATTTTATTTATAATTGATAAAAAATAATTTATGTGATAAAAAATCTTTATTCATATAAAAAATCAATTTATCAGGCATAACAAAATTTAAATGTCTCTTTAAAAAAAATTTACATAAAAAAATCTTTTAATTAATCGTAAATCAGTAAAATAATTTTTACTTAAATAATTTTAAAATCTATTATATATTTAATTTATTTTTATAAATTTATTATTTACTACGTTCTCTTTTTAAATTATTTTATTACTAAATTAGGCTAACGCTTCGAAGAAACGTCAAAATCAATAAATAATACACAACATGGCCATTTTGAAACTCTATGTTTAAAACATGTATTTAATTTAACAATATTATTAATCTAGTCATTTTATCATTTTTGATAATAAATTATTTTAAAAGGTAGTCAAAAAATTTGTATAACTTATTTTAAAAGTGGGAAACAAACAATAAAAATGCTGTGTGAATATCATAGCACGTGGACATTTCTATATATACATATGTACGTTTTTATCCCCTGCACGAGGGACATATATGTAATTAAGTCTACAATAAATAAAAGAAAATGATTCTCCCTAAAAAAATTAAGTCTACAATAATTAAATGTCCATTTGGTTAATGGATTCAAATCATGTGATTTGAACTATTTTCAATTTACGTGTATTTTTTATGAGAGAAAATATTGTAACGATCATGAATCATGATTCGAATTAGAGATTCGAATCTAGAAACCAAATGTCTTCTAAGTCTACAATTATTTGTCTGATACTATCAGTGTAAAAATTAGATGTGATTGTTTGTGAGAGAGAGCCAAAACTCGAATTTTAAAAAGACAATTATTTGTCCTGTTTTTAAAAAAGACACCAAAAAAAAAGAGGAAAAAATAAAAGAAAAAAACCAATTGCAACAGTGAGGAAGGACCGATCTCTCCCGTTTCTGTTCCTACTCTTTCATAAACCATTTTATCTTCTTTGCTTCTCTAAACTGTTTTTTCTTTCAAATCCTGTGTTTTCGCCGGAGATTTTTTTCTTTAAATGGCGGGTGGTGTCAACAGAAAGATTTTCAAAAATCTTGATAAATATATTTTAAAAATGAATGAATTAATATTTTTATCTATTACTTTTAATTTATAATTTTTTTAATTAAATAATTATATAAATAAAAAAAATATCTATTAAGAATAAAATATAAAAATTTAGAGTTAAATTCATGTATTCTTAAAAGTAAATTTTTTATTTTTTTTTTTATACAGCATCAGCCAGGGCCCACACCAGAAGAGCCAAGCAAAACAGTTCCTTTCAGCTTCCTTCAGGTGGGTTTTCGTTTTTTATTTGATTTCTTCATTTTTATGAATTTGACTTGAACTTTGTTAATAATATTCAATTTCACGTACATCAGAATCAGGATACTTTCTAAAAACTTGGGTGTAGTTTAGGATACGTTTAATTTATGAATTAAAATTATTATATTAGAATAATTTTTAATTTATACGTATTTTTTACAAGAAAAATTTTATAGCGAATTACGAACCATTATTCGAATTAAGGCTTGAATCCCCCTTTCAAATGTCCCCTTAATTTTTATAATTAAGCTGTGTGGTTGACACGAAAAAAAGGTTAAATTGTTGAAGAATCTGATGTTCTATTACTTTGACCATTTTGTAAGTGTCTTTGCGGGTTAAATTCTTTTTCAGTTTAAAAGTAAATAATATGAGGAGATGATTTATTGAGGTCAAAATTTTGAATTTTGCTCATTGTTGCATAATTTAAACTTTTTTTTTTAAGCGAAAAATCCATATACATAAATATATAACTGAGAAATGGAGTTTGAGCTGGAGATGCCAGAATGGGCCGGCCCAGCCTGACTTATTGTTCTTAGGTCCATGTAGGTTGTGGGCCAGACCGGACCGACCCATATAAGAATTATCTCATCCTAGTTCACACTACGGGTCAACTTTATGTGGGCCAGTATAGGTCGTTTCGTGGGCCTTAAATGGGCTGGCCCATTCAAGGCCAATATTAGCCCATCATGGGTTTAGATGGGCTGGGCCATTCAAGGCCTATCTTGACCCATCATGAATTTAGATGGGTCAACCCATTTAAACATATAATTTTTAATTTTAATTTTTAATTTTTTAAACAATTTAACAAATATAAAAGTTTGAATAGTCAATGAAAATATGAAAAGAGATATTTTATTTACAATTGCATCATTAAAAACCTTTTCAAAAAAAACCCAGTGGGACAAAATCTTAGTAAGAAAAAAAAGTACAATCAGGATAATTATACATAAACTCTATACTAAATTACTAAAAAAAAAAAAAAAACATAAAAAAAAAATAAAAATAGATATTGTTCGTAATTATAATGTATTACTCCCAATGGGAGTATCATAAATGTCCAAATTTTCAAAGAACCTAATTATCTTGAACTTGTTGGCTTCTTCTGCAAGCGTCCTCCTAATCTTTGGCACACATTCTTGCCTCTAGAATATCGTCACTCATACCACTACAACTAAATACTTGTTCACTTACAACTGGACACTGGTATGGTTAGTATATCACGTGTCATTTTAGAGAGCACCGGAAAAATTCTTGACTGTGATCTCCAAAATGACAAAATATCAAACTTATTGAGATCATGAACACCACCTTGCTCATTGAAAATGAATGCCGCAAACTTTATTTCCAAATGGTTTTTCTAATTCACTACGTGCTGAAGATGTAAATGACGCACCGAAACCAAATTCGGTGTAGCTAATCATACTTTCCCATGAAAAACCATGTGGTACAGATGTAATACTCGCTAAAGGTGTAGGGTGCATTGTTTGGCCTCCTCCATATTTTTCATTATATGCAGTAAATAAATTGCTAACTTTTACTTGCACATTTTGAATGGTTATGATGTCAGAATGCACCTTTAGTTTTTTGCCTATACGCTTAAGCAAATATTCAACACCAGCTAATTTAACTCTTGGATCCAATACAGCGGCTATGCAATACAAAGGTGGAACACGCTCCTAATATATTTTGAATTTTTGTTCCATGAACTCAACAGATTCCCTAAACATGTCAAGATCTTTATGCATATTAAAGGTTGCAGCAATGTTGTACAATTTATGTAATGCATGAGGAGAGATGGGATAGTACACACTTGAGAGTTGGAGAGTGGCTTCATAAAAAACCTTCAAGAAATTGTAGAAGCATGAAGCAATTTGCCAATCAAATTCTCAAAGCGGCTCAGTTGGATTTTTCAAGTTATAATACGCGGTTTTGACCTCTTTGTATGGCATGCATGCATTCAACATTAAATATGTTGAATTCCACCGGTGTCCCACGTCAGTAGGAAGTTTTTTGGGTTTCATGCTTTTTCTCTTGTAAAGTTTAGCAAATTCTTCAATTCAAGAGCCAGAACTTGCTATGTAACTAAAGGCCATTCGAATATTTTCTAAATAACCTTGAAAATTTTCATGTTATCTTGAACACACAAGTTAATAATATGACAAGCACATCTTTGGTGAAAAAGTATTCCGCCATGTTGTGGTTTTAAAGTTGTCTTGAAAAGGTTAATCACAACAGTATTAGCAGATGCATTGTCAAATGTGATGCTCAAAATTTTTCTTTAATGCCATCATGAATGGCATTGGCATCATGTGGATGAGGCATTGATCAAAATGGAATTAACCTTTTTTGAAAAGAGTAATTTTTATCCACATAATGTGCAATTACACAGATATAACTAGTTTTGGTGTGACTTTCCCACAAATCAGATGTGCATGCAATAGATGCAGTGAATGAACTAAATTTATTAACTAAATTTTCCCTCATTAAATGAAAACTTCATAGTGTCAGCTCTTGTGGTAGTTCTTGAAACACACATATATTGTGAATTATAAGCATTTTGAATGTACTCCTCAAAGACCGGATCATCAACAAAACTAATTGGTTGTTGAACACTAGCCAAATATCTAGCGTGTCATTCCCTAGTTCTTTGTTGGTCACATGACCAATTGGTAACACTGTCATCAGAGCTAAATTGAAGTTTTGTTGACAACAATCAACACCACCTACATCATGCTTAGCTTCGCACTTTTTGTGATGCCTCTCTAAGTGACCAGTACCAAAAGAGGATTTACCTGTGTAGTCTTGTCTGCACATTTTGCAAATTGCATGTTTTTCTATTACACCATTCTCATTTTTACGCATTATTAAATCAAAATAATTCCAAACTGGTGAAGTTCATTGCATTTTTCTTTTGTCTTTACGAGTCACATCAGAGGAGCCACCAGCTTGAGATAGTGATTCAACTCCATTTCTTCAGGTGGATCATTAAATTGTTCTTCATTATTGATCACCAAATTTAAAACATTGGTGCTCCTTCCATGAAATGATGCCATTGCTTCAACAAAACATAACAATAAATTAACATAACACTATCAATAAAAATTAAATAAAATAATTACACAATAAAATTAACTTATAACAATATAAAATTAATGAGCAACAAATGAAATAAATTATACCTTCAAGTTTTTTTTTTTCCTTTCAAAAGAACTGTAAACTAAAAAAAATAGAAAATATGTAAAATTTGAGAAGTTAGTTGAATAAACATGCTTAAATGGGAAGTTTTCATGACTATTTATAGGCAAAATTAAGATGGAAGCACGTCCTTGCGGACATGTGCAGAACGTCTAAAAGTTAAAAATGATAAAGGAATTGGACAAAAAATGACAGTACATTGATGAGACTTATAAGTAAAGGAGCCAAGTTTTGCTGCAGGTAAGGAGAGACCATAACTTGAACCTGCTTTTGCAGAAACTTAATATATCTTATTGCTTTATGAAGTGTCATATCAGTCTGCCAAAGATAAACATATATGTACACATTTTTTTTTTTTTTTTAAAATGTACAATTCCCCAAGTAAATTTACTTTAAAAAAGTGTACAACTCTCTCTTTCTCTCTTTTCCACGCAACACCCTCTCTTCCTCTCTCTCTCTCTCTCTCTCTCTCTCTCTCTTTCCCATGTGGCACGCAACAACTCCCTTTCTCCCTCCAACCAAACAAGAGACTAGGACTCTCCCTCTATCTCTCTCGCTCCATCCCTCTCCCTCTCTCCATCTCTCACTCCTACCAAACATACCCAAAGAACGGAAGGCATTTGGCCTACAGAGAGCAGATAGCCCCAAGTATAAGATAGTCTATGTCCATGGTATAGGTTCTTGCAGGCATGACACCAATGCTAAATTCATATCTCCGGTACACTACTATTCCCGTCTCTTCATTTAATTTGTACCAATGATGTTTGCTCTAATCCTCTCTAAAGACTAAATCACTTTGATTTTTCAGGAGGTTGTGGAAGAACTAGGTGTATACATTGTGTCTTTTGACAGACCTGGTTATGGAGAGAGTGAGCCCTGATCCCAAGCGGTTAGTGAAGAACTTGGCTTTAGATATAGAAGAGATTGCTGATCAATTGGGATTAGGACCCAAATTTCTATATAGTTGGTTTCTCCATGGGTGGACAGGTGCTCTGGAGCACCCTCAAATGCATCCCTCACAGGTATGATTTACCTAATTTGTGTTCAATAGTAAAAATGTATGAATTCTGCTTTGGTGTTGCTTGTGAGAGCATCTCTAATACAGTAACCGAATTAGTGTGCGAAGCAAAATTTTAGTATTTGAGTGGGAAAACTAGTGTCGATTCAATGTTATTTTTAGTGCTGAAATTAGATATATGTTGTACTTGATGCTCAAAAGTTAATATAACATTTAAAATAGCATTATGTATTTGAGTATAGAATAGAATAACATATTAAATATGTTATTTTTACACTTTTAAGTGCCAAATATGGCATTAGAATTTGTATTAGAGATGGTTTGAGAATATTTCTTTTTTGTTTTTCTTCTGATGTTCTGAGGAATATATGTAATGCTAATAGGTTAGCAGGCGTTGCACTGCTAGCTCCTGTTGTAAACAACTGGTAGACTGGTTTTCGTCCAAATCTATCTAATGAAGCCTACAACCAACAATTTTGGAATGACCAGTGGTCCCTTTGTGTCGTTCACCACGCGCCTTGGCTTACATGCTGGTGGAATACTCAACAATGATTTCTTTCTGGCCAAGACAAAGAGCTCGCCAAATCACTAGCACGACAATCCAGAGAATAATATGGCGTACCTACAAAACTTTTTTTTTTTTTTCCATTTTATCTTTTATGGATAAAAAAAAAGACGTAGTTTTTTTATCTTTTATACATATAAAAAAAATTTAGGATCAAACTTATTTTCGTCCCTGAACTATAGGCCGCATCTCATTTTAATGCATGATTTTCAAACGTCTGGGAATGAGTCCCTAATCTACCAAAGGTCCCAAATTAGTCCTTTCGTCCGTTCAAAGAAATCTTTCATGCAGATGCATATAGAATATAGCTTTTACTGATTTACAACGAGGTTTGGCTGAGGTTTGAAGCCTGCAATGAGGTTTAACTCAAGTTCATAAACTTAAATTTAAATTAATAAACAGTATTTATTTTTTTTTCCTATTAAAATGTTAAACAATTTTTTCATTTTGAATTTTGATTAAGATGATTTTTTTTTTAATTTTAATTGAGATGATTTTTTTTCTATACACATAAACTCAATTTAAAATTAATCACATTAAACACAAATTTAAATTACATTTTAAATTAGAACTCAAACTCAATTTAAAATTATCAAAAAAAAAAAAAAAAAAAAAAAAAAAAAAAAAAACCTTAGTTATGAGCGTGATTTTTCAGGCACAGGTAAATACAAGTCTCTCTTTCAGGACATGAATGTAGGATTCGGGAAGTGGGAATTCAGTCCCGTAGAACTAGAAAATCCGTTCCCGAACAACGAAGGTTCTGTCCACCTGTGGCAAGGAGATGAACACGTTCTCTTGCCTGTTTCTCTGCAACGCCACAATTCCCAGCAACTCCCATGGATTCACTATCACGAGCTACCCGGTGCTGAGGGGATGAGTGATACAATCATCAAGGAACTTTTGGTTGGGAAGAATTGAGCTTCACTCGAGTAGTTAGGACACACCCGTCAACTTCTTGGTGCATTCTCCTTCTCTCGTGCGTAAATCCTGGGGTTTTGGAACTTCTGATACTCTCTGTTTTTGTGGTAAATTTTACACTAGAAAATTCTATTTTTGGGAATGACAATGCAGCAGTGTTTTGAAATAGACAAAGCTGATTTGAGGCTAGACTAGTTCTTATAAACTCATATATTCACTTGACAGGATGACCTGAATTGGGGAATTTTCCTTCCTAAATTGTTGGATATTTTTTTTCTCCGGTAAATTATTTGCATAAATGCAGGAACAGTATGAAAAATAAAGTAAAAAAAAAGGCTTAGGAATTCACCCAAATAAGAAAAGTATTGATTCTGTTGCGGACTGATCAAAGAGGGATGATGCGAGGATTGTGTAGAGATCGAAGATCCACCGCCGCCATCCTCATGCATCTTCGGTGCGAGATTAGAGATCTTGTGCAATGGAGTTCTCTGATTAGATCTGAAAACAGAGAAAAAAAGCTCTCCACGATGAAGCTTCGACCTTCTGACGGCCTTTCGACGGTACTGCCAAGCCGGATCTGCGGTGGCATATGCAACCGGACCTGCGATGTCGTACGCAACCAGATTTGCAACATTTGTTTGTTTTTCTTATTTTCTGTGTTTGAGATTGTTATTAGATTTTTTTTTGGTATTTTTATAGATTTTTTTAGGGATTTTTGTTACTTTTTCCATGTACATCGGTTAAAACGGTTGTCAAATTTTTGTATGCATTATTTGTGAATTGGCATTTTTTTTGAATTTTAAGTATTCCGGTGACTGGGGGCTAAACTGTTGCCAATATCAACGGTTATTGGCTGGTATCTTGATCGGGTATTGGTATTGTGGTCGAGTACATGTCGGTATCTTGATCGGATATTGGTATTGTGGCCGTGATAGAATGATAGATATCTTAAAGGTATATTAAACATTCTAAATATAATATGATGACATGGTTGTGGCAATCTCATTAAAAGGGTTTTTTTTTTTGAAAATTTTTAGAAAAACTATCAAAGAGGTAATACTATTTTATTTTTGCTATTGTTTTAAATTTATCTTATGTCCTTAATAACCTGCAGGTTATCTTTTCGTAACCTGCAAGTTATTTTTCATATCCTGCATATTATCTTTTATAATTTATAAGTTATTTTTCATAGCCTGCAGGTTACGAAACTGCATGTTACCTTTCATAACTTGTAAGTTATTTTTATAATGGTATTAAAAGTTTGTGTAATAACATAAATAATAGAATTGATGAAAATAATAATTAAATTTGAATTTTTTTTTTTTTTTTCTCATTCAAATATCAATCCAAACCTAAAATTTATGGTAGTTATGTAAAGAGCCCAATACAAGTTAGATTTGCCACAGTTAGGACTGAGGTCCAGACATATCAAGATTTTTGAGATATTTAGGAGGGATACCACAACTTTTTAGTGTGCATTGACTTGTGTCGGGGAGGAAAAAAAGCTCTTCTTTTAATTTGAAAGACACGTAATTGTTAACACAAGGGACATATGCCAAAACAATTTAAGATTTTAAGTGGGTGCAATCCCGGATATTTAACGAAAAAGTTACTCCATGGAGTCCATCTCATTGTTGCATTAATTTAAATTCGGTATTTATTAAGAGATATGTTTTTAATTAAAATGTGAGATCATAAAATCAAAGCATTATAAAAATGATAATTTATGTAATATAAGAAATTAATGTCTCTAACATTTTTCAAGGCATCACTAAGGCTTGAGATCTTAATTCGAAATTGTTGAGATGATGAAGGAACTTGATCTCCCACAGTGGTGAGAAGATTTTTAGAAAAAAACTTTTTATTAAAAAAAATTCTCTAAAATAACTCTAAAACGAAGGTCCTTGAAAAAACTCAATTATTTGTCTGACGGACCTCTACTTTACGTGGAGGATCTAAGGATTCCTTCCCCTGCGCCGGAGATCCTGTTCCTTCTATTTTATAAGCCGACCAAATCTTGTGTTTTCGGGGACATTTCTTCTTTCAAATGGCGGGTGGTGAACATGAAGATTTCGAGATCAGATCCCACACCAGAAGTGCTTGATGTCAGCTTCCTTCAGGTGGGTTTTCGTTTTTTATTTAATTTTCTTTTTCAATTTGTTTAAATGTTTTTTTTCATTATCATTTTTTTTTTGAAAACTTTTGTTATTTTGATGGATTTGTAAGATTTGTATATTTATAGTATTATGACAGTGGATGTGCTGCTGATAATGGTGGATATTATTGGCTGATATCACGGTCGAATGTTAGTGTCACGGTTGAATATTGTTCGGTATTACAATTGGGTATTGACATTTGTTTTAGATCATAGTTTCATTTTTGGTAATGTTGAATATTCGATCAAAGCTCGATTGGATACGGTATCATGGCCGGAGACTTACTGGTGTCTTATGGATATATTTAGTATTTTATATATAATTTAATGATATAATTATGGTATTCTTTACAATAATTATGTTTATATGTGAATTTAAACTTAAAATTTGTGTCAATTCCCTTTAAAGTTTAAAGCCCCCCAGATTCTTTCTAGGACTAGGCTGATTGGACCCTTATGTGGGACAGGGTACCAAGCCGAGAGAAGCCACAAACTGGAGTATGACGTGTGTGCTTTTAAACTCTCTCATTCTTAAATTATGCTGCAGCCTTGATGAATTGCCAAAATATCAATAAGTAATTACACAAAATCATGAGTGATTAATAAAGTATAAGAATGTCATCAACGGATTATTTACAAGCTTATGTGTAAATCTCACAAGTGGACATTTTTTTAAAGATAAATATTACAAATTCTCTAAGTGTATCACTTGTGTCAACATACTCTTTTAAACTTTAAAACGTGTTGTGTTTTTTTATATTTAATATATCTCCAAATTCACTCTAGAATTTTAAAACATGTTATTTTTAGACATGGGAGCACTTACAACACACATGAAAAGGTCAAATTTATTAAGGGAGAAAGAAAAAAATATGTTAAAATTTGAGATGAATTAAAATTAATAGGCCAATAGTTTACATAAGTTAATAAATAGGCCAAATTATTATTTTCGTCCATAACTTGTCTAGTTATGAACCATAACTTGACAAGTTATTATTCATAATTGTTCATAACTTATCCGTTTATGAACCATAACTTGACAAATTTATTCATAAATTATCTAGTTATGAACCATAACTTAACAAGTTATGGTCTATTCATTTTTATAACTAAAAATTATCCTATATACTTTCTTAAACTTTTCATATTGGCATATTTTCTACTATTTCTCATTTATTAATTTTTTTAAGCCCATTAACTAGCCTAATTCAGTTTAGGTCTATTCTTCATTTTTTCCCCTCTTATTTTCGTGCTTTTAAGCAGGTACATTAATGAGAATATATATATATGATTTAGCACCTTAGCTATTTATTTAGGGTAAAAGGCATTCATTAACCCTTAAATATTGCGCCTAAACTTAACGAAGCGATGAATTTACAATTCTGTCTCAAAAAAACCATGTTTTAAAGTGGAGGGACACATTTAAATAAAAAAGAAAAAGCTCAACAAGTATATTTTAAAATTTGAAAGACACGTTAATTGTTAACACAAGGGACATATGCAAAACAATTTATAAATTTTATTTTTATTATTTTCAATCCCGGATATTTATAAGTAAAAAGTTATGTTAAGGATACTAATTTAAATCTCAACTCTTATATACTAATTAATATGGTAGGTGAGTTATTATATTTTAATTAATAAATATAATATTTTATCATTAATTAACGTAATATTATTTTAAACACATATTAATATAAAAATGATAATTTATATAATATAAGATGTAAATTGATGTCTCTAATATTATTTACAAGTAAGGTATCGTTCACTTTATGAATTTGAGTTTTTAATTCGAATTGAGATGTGACATTTTGTGATAATTTTTTATTATAGTAAAAAATTAAATGTGATATTTTTTAAAAAATTTTTACATTAAAAACTTAAAATTAAAAATTCAAAAAGGTAAAATGAACTATGCCTAAATAACTCAAAAATCAAAACTAAAAAAAAAAAAAAAAAAAAAAAAAAAAACTCAATTATTTGTCTGATGCTATCGTCCACCTCTACTTTACACGCCCACAAAAAAAAAAAAAAAAAAAAAAAAAAAAGCCTGCCTGTGAGGAAGGACCGAGGATGTCTCCTTCGTCCCTGTAATAAAGTACTCTCGATCTGATCTCTCCTTCCTGTTCCTTCTATTTTATTTTCTTCCTTTCTTTTTCTAAACTATTTTTTCTTTCAAATCTTGTGTTTTCGGGGGAGATTTCTTCTTTCAAATGGCGGGTGGTATGAACAGGAAGATTTCTGCAGCATCAGCCAGGGCCCACACCAGAAGAGCCAAGCAAAACAGTTCCTTTCAGCTTCCTTCAGGTGGGTTTTCGTTTTTTATTTAATTTTGTTTTTCCATTTTCATGAATTTGATTTAAACTTTATTGTTTATTGTTCAATTTCATCGTACATCAGAACCAGGATTTTTTTTTCCCCTGAAAACTTGGGTATGGCTTTGTTTTTGTGATTAAACTGTGCTGTTGACGCCCAAAAAAAAAAAAGGTGAAATTGTTGAAGAATTTGTTGTTTCTCTCTTTGCTTTAATTGGGTGAAGTTCGTTTTCGAGTAAAGCAAATAATCTGACTAGATAATTTAGTGCGGTCAAAATTTTGCGGTCAAAATTTTGAGTTTTCTTGGTTGTTGCATAATTTAAAGAATTTTTTGAGGAGCTGAAATCCAGGTTTAAATAAGAGAGAAATGGATTTGAGGCAAGAATAAAGATCTTCTTTGTGTGAGAGTTTTTAACTACATAGTTTCATTTTTGGTAACTATGATTTATATAATTGGCGTGTTCTGAAAATATCTTCGCTTAGTTCCTTCTTCTTTTTTTTTTTTTTTTTTTTTTTTTTTTTTTAATGCTGAAATCTTTGCCTAGTCCGTGAACTTGAAAAATTTGTTTCCCATTTTTGGTGTGTTTTGTTTAATTAAAGCTGAAAAATCTCAGGAATATTCAAGAAAGCACTAGTTTTGTTCTTTGTTGGGTTTTTGGCATGGGCATATCAAGCAATCCAACCTCCTCCACCCAAGATATGTGGCACTCTGGACGGCCCACCTGTTACGGCGTCGAGAATTAAACTCAGGGATGGAAGGCATTTGGCCTACAAAGAGCATGGTGTGTCAAAAGATAGCACCAAGTATAAGATTGTCGATGTCCATGGTTTTGGTTCTTGCAGGCATGACACCATCGCTAAATTCCTATCTCCGGTACTGGCCCCGTCTCTTCATTTACTTTGCACCAATGATATTTGGTCTAATCCTCTCTAAAGACTAAATCACTTTGATTTTCCAGGAGGTTGTGGAAGAACTAGGCATATACATTTTGTCTTTTGACAGACCTGGTTATGGAGAGAGTGACCCCGATCCCACGCGGACAGTGAAGAGCTTGGCTTTAGATATAGAAGAGCTTGCTGATCAATTGGGATTAGGACCCAAATTCTATATAGTTGGTTTCTCCATGGGTGGACAGGTGCTCTGGAGCACCCTCAAATACATCCCTCACAGGTATGATTTACCTGATTTGTGCCGATAATAAAAATGTATGAATTCTGCTGCTTTGGTGTTGCATCTGAGAGCATCTTTTATACGGTACCAAATTAGTGTGCCAATGCCAAATTTTAGCACTTGAGTAGGAAAAAGGGTCTCCAATTTACTGTTATTTTTGGTGCTAAAATTGGCATATGTTGTACCTGATGCCACAAGTAGATATAACATTTGAAACAACATTATGCATTGGAATACAAAATAGAATAATATATCAAATCTGCCATCTTCACACTTTTAAGTGCCAAATATGGCCTTGGAATTTGAATTAGAGATGGTCAGAGAGTATTTCTTTTTTGTTTTTCTTCTGATGTTCTGAGGAATATATGTAATGCTAATAGGTTAGCAGGCGCTGTGCTGCTAGCTCCTGTTGTAAACTACTGGTGGACTGGTTTTCCTTCAAATCTATCTAATGAAGCCTACAACCAACAATTTTGGAATGACCAGTGGTCCCTTCGTGTCGCTCACCATGCTCCTGGGCTTACATACTGGTGGAATACTCAAAAATGGTTTCCCTATTCAAGTGTTGTGGCTCAGAGCCGTGACGTTCTTTCCCGCCAAGACAAAGAGATCATTAACTCACCAAGAAGGAAATCCAGAGAGGAATATTTGGTAACTACAAAACCTTCTTTTTTTCTTTGATGAAAGAACTCCATTCCTTATTTTTTCTGTGGCAAATAGACATAGTCGCTAGCATCTTTTAAATTAAATATTAGGATTAAGCTCATTTTTGGTCCTCGAACCATAGGCCGAATCTCATTTTAATGCCTTTTTTTAAGATTTCCAAAATAAGTACCTTATTTATTAAATTGACTTAAATTAGTCCTCTCCTCTATTCCAAGAAATCTCTGATGCAGATGCATATAGGATGTAGCCTGCACTGCATTTACAGTGAGGTTTGAAGCCCGTCAGGGGTAATTTATATGGGGGTGATTGGTAACAGCCTTTTGTTTGAACCGCATTGCTATACGACTAGATGTTTTTATAGTTTAGTATTAGTTTTACCTCCTCTCCTGAACTTAACAAGACAGAATTCTCTTGACACAATAGCATTTCTATTTTCATGGGTGATTGACAAGATATTACTCCATATGACTTAGCTACGAGTGATCTTGTAAACTCTCAAGCTCAAGGTTTAAGGACTTATTGTGATAGAGCAGAGCTTTCCGTGTTTGCTTCAATTAATAGTCATTTTGTTTCCTGCTTTTAGAATATAGATAATAACTCCCAATGTGGCTTCTCAGGCACAGGTAACACAGCAAGGAAGATACGAGTCCCTCTTCCAGGACATGAATGTGGGATTCGGGAAGTGGGAATTCAGTCCCGTAGAACTGGAAAATCCCTTTCCGAATAACGAAGGTTCTGTCCACTTGTGGCAAGGAGATGAAGACATTCTCGTTCCTGTTTCTCTGCAACGCCACATTGCCCAGCAACTTCCGTGGATTCACTATCACGAGCTACCCGGTGCTGGGCACTTATTCCCAGAGGCTGAGGCTGATACAATCATCAAGGAGCTTCTTGTTGGGAAGAATTGAGCTTCACTTGAGCAGTTGGGACACACTGGTCAACTTCTCTATGCATTCTCATTCTCTCGTGCGTAAACCGTGGGATTTGGAACTTCTGATGCTCTATGTTTTTATGGTAAATTTTACAGTAGAAAATTCTATTTTTTTGGAATGATAATGTAGCAGCTATTTTGTGTTTGAAATAGACAAAGCTGATTTGAGTCTAGCCTAGTTCTTGTAAACTCAGTATATTCAATTGTCAGGATAATGACCTGAATTGGGGAGTTTTCGTTTCTAAACTGTTGCTTTTTTGTTTTTTCAAAAAATTATTTTCATAAATGCAGAACGCGTATGAAAAATGAAGTAAAAAAGGCTTAGGAATGCACCCAAATAAGAAAAGTATTGATATCGTAAGATGACTGACGGTATTTTTTTCTTCTAAATTAATTAGATCTGATTGAAATCGCATTAAATTAATTATTAAAAAAGAAAAAACTGATAGAACATTTGATAGAACATGATAAAGATTTGACGGTTTAAAATAATACATTACTGGATTATGGCACTTGGGAAATTTTTTGGATTTTTAACCTTTTTATCCTTATATTATGGTAGTTCTTTTACCACAAGTTTACCCAAATTAGGTAGCAAAATGACAGCTGATTCTTCCTGTACGTCACTATTTATTTGTGGCTTTATGCATATCATGATAATTATTAATTAGAACCGCACGCAGCAAAAGTTGTCTGAAAGTTGAAATTCGTATCTCTTTATTTTAATAGAGGGATTCGTTCTCTAATTTAAATTATGATTTGTAATTCACTATAATATTTTTTTTATAAAAAATATATGTAAATTAAAAATGGTTCGAATCACATTATCGTCATAATCAAGCAAGGTCTATGGAGTATTCCAAAAGGCTGACGGGATATAAATATAAAGCAGAGAAAATTTATATAAGTAGAAAGTTTAATGGCCTTATGACGATCAAGACTATCACACTTGATAGTATAATCAAAAGGGGCAAAAAAAAAAAAAAAAAAAAAAAAAAAAAAGAGAGAAAAAAAGAGAAAAAGAAAAAGAAAAACATCAAGTGGTACTTGATGGTACACACCATTGCTCAATACTGATATTTATTTCTTCGCAAGGGAAAAAACTAAATGTCCCAAGATGTGTAGGGTAAATTAACTAATAAACCCAACAAAATGTAACATTGATCTAGTTGGACCTTTCAGGATCAAACCTTCTTCTCATCTTCCCAATCTGCTTAGGACTCAATCCAAAAGCCTTCTCCAAAAGCTCCTCCTTGATTCCGGAACCGAAAACTGCGGATGGGATTTTCTGCAAACCGGGACTTTGGCTATTGAAACTACCAAAAATTGTGGCAGGTTTTTTTCCAACGTTCATTTGGAAGTGAACTAGACCTCTGGGGAACACCATGACCTCTCCTTGCTCTATGATCCTAGCGAAAACCCTATTGGTTGAATCGACGAAACCCGAATAAACACTCCCTTGAACCACGTAGGTGATTTCCGTGGCTCTAGGGTGAAAATGTGGTGGATTTATCCCACCAACTTTCAAGTCCGCTCTCACAAACGACATGCCTAGCGTGTTAAGGCCCGGGAAGACTGTCGGGTTCACGGGGATCAATGCAAGGCCCGTGTCGGAGAAGTTCCCGATCAGCTTCATGCCGGAGAAGATGAAGTCGTCGGTGGTGGCCTCGGATGAATTTTTGCATGGGAGGACGAGGAGGTGAGATATTGTTTTTATGGAACCAAATTTTGGGTTTGGTATGCAATAGTCTTGAACAGGGTCAGGGTCTGAGGCCAATGTTGTGACACATTGGAGGGAGAGAAAAATTAGAAACCAAATTGTGAGGAAATTTGGATTCATTTTTTTTTTTTTTTTTTTTTTTTTGTTTTATTAGGGTTCACTGCTACTACTTTTGATTTGGATCATAGATATGAGTTTATGAGGGATTTTATAGAACCATAAGATGTTGGTGAAAAATCAATTTTGCCCTTGTAATGATTACATATAACACTAATTAACATTCTTAATTCCAGAATTTAAGCCATGTACTATGCGTGTGCCAAGAGATTAATCATCCATGTTGGACCTACTAACAACAATTCTACGTGCCAACACAAACGGCTGAGTTATTGATAATTATAGTGAGAATATATAGTAAAGTAATGTTGAGCCCGTGTAAAAAAGACACGTATATAGAACAACCATGATTACTATAATTGTATTGAAGGAAAAAAAATATGTGCTTTAATTCGGGGTTTTTTTTTTTTTTTTTTTTTTTTGAAAACTAAGCTGTAAATAACGTGGTAATTTCCTTGCCACCCATTGTTGTTGTTGTTGTTTTTTTTTTTTTTTTTTTTTTTTTTTTTTTGTTTTAAATAGAATACCAATTGCTTGAGAGTGAAGGGAAGAGGAATATTAATGAACAATTATTACTTCATCCCACGCGTGATTTGATAGTTCATGGTTGTTCTATGATTAATGATGTGTAATGTGAAAAAGTAAGTGTAACGTGAAAAAATAAGACCCGTTTACTTTACTGATTTGAATTTAAAATTTAAATTTTATTATAATAATTTTTTTTTTTAAATAATCGTATTTAATTTTTTTTACTACAGTAAAAAATTATCATATAAAATTATATTTTAATTTAAATTATAAATTTAAATTTGTAAAGTAAACGGACCTATAAATACAGCTTTTTGTTATGCAAATGATTGTCTAACACAAACAAACTATATTTTGGAACATGCATATTAATTAGTTGATATATATATATATATATATATTTCTGCAATTAGCTGATATTTGTTGATTATCCAACTTTTATACGTAGGTTTTCGAACTCTAGCGTTTCAAGCTTTGGACACGATAACATTGAGTAGTTAATTGTTATTGAACTTAATGAATTACAATCAACAATTTGTATGGTGAAAAATTGAATATATACAATAATATATCAAATAAGTACATAATTACTAGAGCAGCGTTATATTGGACAATTTAAGTAGTATATTTTATTGTGTACGTACATTAGAGTACTATTAGGTAATAATAATCGTTCTATGAGCATAATTGGTAATGAATATATGTCTTTCAGGCCAAGATAACCTTGAATTTAGCAGTAGAAGCTGGAAATAAAAAAATCACGCTTGTATTTAAAAACAGAAAAAAAAAAAGAGAAAAAGAATCACTCCTCCTCATAAAAGCGAACAAACATATGTTTGAAAATAAAATACGGTATTCATCCTCATCACTTATAAAAAGGTGAGTCCTATTAGATTGAGTCTCACCTACTCACTTAGTAAAATCTATTTATGTAAATAGCGGTTTTAACTCAATAAAAATAAATATGAGTGCTCTTAAAAACTTTTAAAAAACATATTTTTAACACGGATTGAATATTTTTAACGCGGATTGATCAATACAGTTAAATACACCTTACTTTTTTATTGGTAGCTGAAAAGGTCCTAATTTTCTCATATCAAAGACTTTGACATGGAACTTGAGGCTCGAAAAAAAAAAAAAAAGAGTTCAAAACTTTATTTTTATAAGAAAATATACGTCTGATCAGATCAGGGTTTGGAGCATTGGATATACTTTTCAGAGTAATAAGTATACTCCCAAAGCCAAGAGTGTCGCGGGTCAATAAAGTAAATTTCTGCTATAGTTCAAAAAAATAGTCAGTTATTTTTAAAAAATGTGATTAAAGATTTGCACTTGTTTCACTTTGATTTACTTTTAGACATCCGACTTATGTCGAGAAATTTCTTTCTTGCTGCTTTAAGCCACTAATATTTTACTCACAAGCAGACCAGTAATATACTTTAGTTCTTTGATTTATGTTACTTGTGTTGAAATTTTTTTTCCCATCCTAGCTACTGTTTATGTCGAGACATTTCTTTCTTGCTGCTTTAAGCCACTAATTTACTCACTAGTAGACCATTAATATAGGAGAAATAGTAAAAAATAGGTCAATATGAAAAACTTAAGAAAGTATATAGGCTACTTTTTAGTTATAGAAATTAATAAGTCATAACTTGTTAAATTATAATTTATAACCAGATAAATTATGGACAAATTTGTCAAGTTATAGTTCATAGCCAGACAAATTATGAACAATAATTTGTCAAGTTATGGTTCATAACCAGACAAGTTATTGATGAAAACAGTAATTTGGTATATTTATTAACTTATCTAAACTATTGGCCTATAAATTTTAATTCATCTCAAGTCTTGACCTATTTCTCTCTTTTTCTATTAATATAGTTTAATTCTTTGATTTTTGTTGCTTGTATGGAGATTTTTTTTTCCCCTTCTTTAAACTACCGGTTTACTAAAAAGTAGACCAATGGTTTACTTTTTTTTTTTTTTTTTTTTTTTTGTGTTAGATTTTTTTTTTTTGAACTTTTCATCATTCAAACCACTGGTTTATTAAAAACGGATTAATTCTTTATTTTATTTTTTAGTTGGACCAATGGTGATATGAACTTTATGACTCTTGAAAGAAGTATTTATCAAAGGTGGGTTAAAAAAAAAAAGGGTAAAAGCCTATAACCACTTGTTTTAAGTGACATGTAACATAATTTTCTTAAGTTACTTGGAGTAAGTTGTTGGAGTACCATTCCGTCCATTTACCAACGGTAATCTGTTGGGCCAAATCATTAAAAAAAAAAAAATCTTTTGAAGTAAATAATAGGTTTCAAAATATATGAAGTAAACAGCATATTTATGGTTATAAAAGTTATTTACTCCAGAAAATAATTTATTTACCAGGAGTAAAAATATTATTTAAACCAACATCTTAAAACATGCTCAGTTTCTCTATCCAATTTTGTCTCACTTATTTGAAGCATCATTTAAAGGAATAGCCCAAGGGTCATTAATGAGAGCTATTGTGATTCGCAGACAAATCCAGAAAAGTAGGGCTGCTTGCAGACAATCGCAGCCCAGCAAAAGACAGCGGCCACCTAGCGAGCCACCAACGACGTTAGTCACGTTTACTGAACTCAAGGAATCAGGCAAACTTCTCCAGAAGCCGGAGGGTAAAATCGTCCATCAAAATTGCTTTACACATAAAAGTCTAAAGAGCACGTGCTTGAGATGGCCTGACGATTAAGAAACTCTTGCATGTAATCCTCACACCATTTGTTGCAGATTAATCTCTGGACTCTTTGATACTTGATCATCTAGAATGTAATTAAGACCAGTTGGAGAAGCTGAAATTAATTAGTTGAACACATAATTTTATTATGAACTGCAATTGATCAACCATAAGCGAAATTCTACTTATGTTATAGCTAAGTTTAGCGGGATAAGTTCAAGGTCGTTTGATTTATGTTCGATTAATATAAGATTTATGTTCGATTAATATTTTGTATTACGTTAGAATGTTTGTGTGAAATTGAGCCATGACCAACCCTTATAAACTAATTATGAGATTATACAAAATACTAAAAAGAAAAAGAAACATTTTAGCAAAATCCAATCATGCATCATCACTCACAAGTCCATAATAACCTTATTCATTTCACCGATTCGACTTTTTAATTTTAAGTTTTTACAGTAAAAAGCTCTCAGAAAATGTCACATCTAATTTTTTTTACTACAGTGAAAAGCTCTTAAAAAATATCACATTTCAACTCAAGTTAAAAACTCGAATCCGCAAAGTGAACGAGGCCACAATATACCATTTAATCCAAAGTTATAGTCTAACAAAGTACATAAAAAAAAAAAAAAATGTAAGCATTTAACCTGGATCCACTAATTAGTACTCTTTGCACTTTTACCCAACAATCTTACTAACATGTTAACCAATGTCATTAACTAACTCCTTCACAATTCATATATGATATGAGTAATATGTTAACTTAATCAATTATTTCATAATTGCTAATATATTAACTTTATGCTCCTTGGTGATTGCTTATAATAAACTAATAGTCAGAAGGCTAATTTAAAATATTTTGAACCATTTTCCCTGGCCCGTTTAAAGTATATTTAAATCATTTTTTGATTTAAATTTTTTTAAGAAAAAAAAGGGTATAACGGAATTATAATTTAGGAGACGTTTAATTTATGAATTAAAATTATAAAATTAAAATTATTTTTAATTTACGTACATTTTTTTATAAAAAAAATATTATAATAAACTATAAATTATAATTTAAATGATGATATAAATAATTAAACGTCCTCTTAGATTTCAATACATTTACCGAACAAAATGCCTTATAAAGTCTTGATGACAAACAACTGATGGCATTTGAAGTAGGGGACAACAAACGATCCAAGACTAGTTAAGTACACCCAAGATTTATTTCCATGGAGAAGAACACGCGTTAGGGCAACAGCACAGAAGAGCCTGAGGAAGCCACCTGGCGTACACGTGCCGCGAGCACCAAGCGTGTTACGAATAAGTAGGGACTTAGGGCTTAAAGTTCTTTTGGGGAAATGTGAAATGTGAAATCTAGGCTATGGTGGGGATTGACTTGTTTGCACGCCA
The DNA here is from genome assembly GCA_012066045.3 of Morus alba. Lineage (NCBI taxonomy): Eukaryota > Viridiplantae > Streptophyta > Magnoliopsida > Rosales > Moraceae > Morus > Morus alba. The sequence continues at coordinate 17,663,361 of CP050226.2, read as the reverse complement.
CTTTGTGTCCGTCAATATAATTTTTGAGAGAAAATACCAACGCTTTAACAGTTTGCTCCTCTCCACCTTAGAACACCACACACACACACACACACACACATATATATATATATATATATATAAATATATATATATATATATACAAGTTGGTTATTAACCAAAGAAATTCTCATATATAAATGACAAGGGACTGTCTTGAAGTGTACTAGCTCCACTATTGTAGATCTGTCTCAGCTTCTTGGAACGTATATATAAGGTATACATATATATATATATATATATATATATATATATATACGATTTTTGTTTCATTCAATAATATTGTATTCTTTCCTTCTACTATAATCTGGTACAATAGTTTTCTGATCATATTGAACGAATTATCTTGATTTCATGAGTTCACAGAATAAAAAAACCTTTTTTTTTTTTTTTAATTTCAATTATGTAGATTTTATGATCCAGATTGAGATTTATTGTTAGATAAGGGCCACAGTAATTACAGGGTTTAAGAACTAAGTTTCCATGCAACTTGGGTTTAAAAAGTGCATGTGCATATGAGTAAGAGATTTTTTTTTTTTTTTTTTTTTTTTAACTGTAAAGTCATGTTGTATGTTTTCTATTCGTTTTTTTTTTTTTTTTTTTTTTTTTTAATAATAGAAAATTTGAGTTTGGTGAATGTTATACTAAAAAAGGAAAGATTCTCTCCCCACACCCCACAATCTATTCCTGATTTGGAAACGAATTTCTCTGGTAGATATTTTACGCTTTTCTTTTCATTATTCCTTTCTAATTTGTAATTACCAATTGACCCATCTCTTAATAAGAAGGTGAATTTCACTAATTATATATATATATATATTTTTTTTTTTTCCAAATAACTAATTATATCCATTTTTATGTGTCATATTTTTATTGGTTTAGAATAAAATAAAACTAGTATAGTATTCCTGTCGCGTTCAATTGTGCGTTGTGTGAGTATGGTCCCCCATACATCCCACTGGGTCTGAAATCACATGTAAACTAGGAAAGATATATCAAACAAAACCCATTTTTCATAATAAAAAAAAAAAAAAAAACCAGTTTCTGGTTTCGAAAATCTGTGGTCATTGTGTAGTACTTTGTCCATCTTTTATGAGATAAAGTACTGATCTGTTTCCCACAATGAAGAAGTCTGTCAGATAATGGATTAAATGTGCTTTTTTTTTTTTTTTTTTTTTTTTTTTTTTTTTTTTTTTTTTAGAGTCGGAGGATAATGGAAGGAAATTATTTTTAAAGTTTTTAATTATATCAAAAGAAATTAAATTTAATATTTTTTTAAAAAATTTAACTGTAAAAATTAAAAATTAAAAATCTAAATTGATAAAATGAAATATAAAATTATAAACCAAGTAATAGTCAGTGCTTTTGTGTATATAGGTGTTACTTTGTAGCTGGAATTGGTTCCGTAAGAACTAATAAAGTATCTGTTGCCTGCTCCGAATATTATTATTCTTATTTAATTGTGACGGGCAGTGATTTTTCAAACCCTTTTTGGGGGGAGGGGGAAATCTGTGTAACAAAAAACCACTGTATAAGTGGTTAATTTCCTGTTCAACCCTTGATTTTAGAAATTTGATTTGGTCCCAATAAAGTCGTTGTATAAGTGGTCGCATGTGTAGTCTGAATGTAATCAAATAATTAAAGAGACGTTTGGTTCATAGATTAAAATTATATGATTATAATTATTTTTAATTTACGTGTATTTTTTGTGAGAAAAAACACTGTAACGCAAACCATGAACTATGATTCAAATCATGGTTTGAATTCTCAAACTAAACATAAATTTGATTTTGTTCTTATATCAATGATCCGAGTGTTGACACACCCGGACTCTCGATTAGAAACTTAACCTAGCAGTGATTTCTATCATACCAATCCCAAAACAAGAACTTCGTGAGGTCAAATTATCCACCTTTTTAAACTTTCAAAGAAAAATAAAACATTTTGTATTCTAGACCTTGTATGTGTCACTTGTATATCCTGACATTATAGGAAACCAATCAAATCTAGAAATTTATAAGGTAGAATAGGAGATTCGACCTTAATTGATGTGGTTAACTTCAGACTATGCGTGCAACCACTGATTCAGTGACTTTTCGTATACAGATGTTGTTATCATTTAGATTACACGTGCGATCACTTAAACAACGATTTTATTTTTTTATTTTTTTATTTTGTAAAATGGATTTACATTATTCAATATGATATTTATTTTGTCTTAATTAACAATGGCCTTGAGATTTTCTATTCTCTAGCCACATTGTTAAATTAAGAACCACTGAGTCCACCATATCACAATTCAATGGCCTTCTAATTCCTCTTATAGGTAAGAGTACTAACTCTACGTATCTCAAAATATGATCCTTAAGACAAAATCACATCACTCTTTTCATCAGTTAGTATTTATTAAAGATCACGTGATTCAAGTCTTAAAAAGATATTTAACACCTTTTCATTTTTTTTTTTTTTTTTTTTTAAGGTTTATATATATAGACCCACTCTGTAGCTTTTTTCTTACGCCTTGTGTTATTTGCTTAAGAAACTCAGATTAGTTGTGCCAAGCCAGAAGAAGAAAAAATGGTGGTTCCGGAGCCGGAAATCGACCAACAACAGAAGAACAACCACCCGTTCTCGTCCCTCGGACGGCAGTCGTCGATATACTCTCTCACTCTCGATGAGTTCCAGCACGCTCTCTGCGACAGCGGCAAGAACTTCGGTTCAATGAACATGGACGAGTTCCTCACCAGCATTTGGACCGCCGAGGAAAACCAAGCCATCAATTCCAATTCACAGAATAACAACAACAACAACAACAACCAACACAACAGCAATAACGGTAATAACTACCTCGACGGCAACGCGGGCGATCATAATAACTTGTCCTTGAGAGAAGTTACTGCCGCAGCCGAAAAAGGCGGCGTCATAGCCCGGCAGGCGAGCCTCACGCGCCAGGGCTCGCTCACGCTCCCCCCGCCGCTGTGTCGGAAAACGGTCGACGAGGTTTGGTCGGAGATACACCGCAAAGGGCAACAAGAGCAAAATCAGCGTAGCGAAAATGATAATATTGCCCGGAATTCCGATTCTACCCCTCGCCAGCCCACTTTTGGAGAGATGACCCTGGAGGATTTCCTTATCAAGGCGGGGGTAGTTCAGGAACAGGCTCCGGTGGCGGCGCCTCCGCATCCGTCCCAGCCACAGCAGTTCGGAATGTACCCGAGCAATGCGGCTGGCGCGGTCCCAGGTTTTGTTGGCCGGCCGGCGGCAATGGCTTCCGGAGCTGCGGCTGGCGGCGGCGGTGCTGCATCCGCTTATCAAGCAATGCCGCAAGCCAGCGCGGCATTCGGAGGAGATTATGCGGGGAACGGGGCGAGGAAGGGGGCGTACCCACCGCCGCCTCCTACCACTGCTGGTGCGGTGGTGTGTTACAGCGGGAGGGCGGTGAATGGTGGCGGCGGGTACGGCGGGGTGCAGTCGTTGGGGCTGGCTGCGCCGGTTAGTCCGGTGTCGTCGGACGGGATATGTGCGAGCCAGGTGGACGACGCCGGAAGTCAGTTTGGGTTGGACATCAGGGCACTGAGGGGTCGGAAGCGGATAATCGATGGGCCGGTGGAGAAGGTGGTGGAGAGGCGGCAGAGGAGGATGATCAAGAACAGAGAGTCTGCAGCCAGGTCTAGAGCCAGAAAACAGGTAATCAAAAATATATTTTTTTTCCACCGAACTAATTAAAGACTTATTTAGTTCGCTTATTTTTTTTCCACCTAACTAATTAAAGACTTATTTAGTTCACTGATTCGAGTTTTTAATTTGAATTGTAACAAAAAAATTAAATATAATTATTTTTAAAAGTTTTTTATTAGAATAAAACTCAAATTTTAAACTCAAATCGATTAAATAAATAAAATATAAGTATTGCCGTTATGTATCAATTTCTAAATGTTTATTTTTGGTGAAATTAAGCAACATGAATATTTTCGGTCCCTACGCTTAAAATACATCTATATATTGTGCTTGAAGATTACACATTGTTATGTTTTTCAACAAAGTTTGAAGGGAAATCAAAATTTTGGTAAAGAACTGAATAGTTGATCACTACATTCATTGACCAGTCCTTGTCGTTTTGCGGTCTTAGTTTTACCCTATAAATTAATATCCTCTTTAAGCTACGAATTAATTAATGGCTAATTAAACATATATATGTAATGGAGATTCCTTGAAAATTTGATCGTCTTACTAGGAAAAATAAAGGTCTTTATGTACTTGAATTTCATCGGAACAAATCTTTAAACCATTTATAATTAGTAATAGCAATTACTTTCACAAAATTTGCAGGCATATACAGTTGAACTAGAAGCAGAGCTTAACCAACTGAGAGAGGAGAATACACATCTTAAACAGGCTCTGGTAATATATCTTCATAATCTTCTGAGTACCTTTTTTTTTTTTACATGTTAATAGTGCTTGTAATTGCTATTACTAATTAGAACCTGTTTGTCTGGTTTTTGATTCAAACAGGCAGAGCTTGAAAGGAAGCAAAAGCAACAGGTAATTCTAATTTGAAGATTTTCCTCCTTGTATATCAAAGCCTGAGTTCAAATTCTCACACAAGGTAATTATATATATATATATATATATATATATATGTATATGTATTTTTATTTTTCCTTTTTCAGTATTTTGAGGAAATGAAGATGAAAGTTCAAACAAAGGCATATAAAGATAAAGAGAAGTTGAGAGTGTTCAGAAGGAATTTGAGCTGCCCTTTGTGATACCAAAAAAAGGTGATTTTATTAATGTTTGTATTTTCTTCTGTTCTCTTTATGGATTTTCTCATCATGATTTTTAGAATATATGGATTTCTTTTCCTACTTAAAAGAATAAAATCTGCTATTATGCAGCATTTTGAGAAATAGAGGAGAAAACTGATGAGAGAGAGGAAACTATAGAAGGACAGAGTACAAATGAGGATGAAAAAAGCTGAAAGAGAAATTTAGAGTCACAGAAAAGAATCTAGAATTGCCTGTTTTAAAGCAACTAGATCATCAGATGAGAGCTGAAATTTCTACTTCCCGGTCATGAATGATCATGAATAGTTTGATGTACACATTTTCTACATTACAACTCTTGGGTAGGATCTTTTTTAGTTTTTATTTTTTTTTTCCCTTTTTAATGTACAAAAAAGCATTTTCCGATCTAAATTTGTTAAGAATTTTGTTGAAGTTTCTTAGACCTCGTTTATTTTACCGTTTTGAGTTTTGAGTTTTAGGTTTTTATAGTAAAAAATTCTCAAAAAATATCAAATCTTTTTTTTTTTTTTTTTTTTTTTTTTTTTTTTACAGTGAAAAATTCTCAGAAAATATCACATTTAAATTTGAATTAAAAACTTAAATCTACGAAGTAAATGAGGCCTTAAAATGTGCAACATTTGCGGATTCAGCGTGAATGTCTCGACAGTCTAATGTATAATGCTGCTTGACATTAGTGTAATGAGATTAACAAGTGAGCATTTTCAAATCATGTCCAAATCATCATTCTAAACCCTTTTTATGCATGCATAAGGGATTTTATTATTATTATTTAATGTGATAAGCAAGATTAAACAAAAAAAAAAAAAACTTAATCACAACTTGATAATGATTCAACGTTACTACACATTCCTATATTATGCTTAGATATCAAGTTTCAAGTTGACAATAAATTAGTAATTGGTTTGTAGAGGCTATAGATATTGATATATATATATATATATATATATATATATATACAACAAGTTCTTTTTTCTTGTTTTGTGATTTTTACGTTTGCTGTTGCTTTTGCTTGTCTTCCACTCAAACTAAATATGATGAGGAGGAATTAGCCCACATTTTTTTCATTATCCTCTTTAAGAATTGACAGAGAAAAGTAACATATACAAATGCTGGCTGTACTTTAAATTTGTAGAGAACGTCTAATTTTGGGTTTTCATGTTATATAATTATCCGAATTAGATTAAGCACTAAGCAATATACTGACATACACTTTCCATCATCTTGGCGATGGATGTTAATATTTGTGACGCTTGGAAAGGGAGGACATCATGATTCAATATTATAATAAGTAGTCTCAGAAGATTGGATCCATGATGCCTTTTTTTTTTTTTTTTTTTTTTTTTTTTTGAGATCTGTAAATTTTTGAGAGTGCAATTATAGAAAAAGCATTGTACTATATGTTAGGATATGGTAATGGGGGAGCACACTTGCCTCCATCCCGTCCCGTCTTTTCTAATGAAACGCTTTTATTTTTGCACTAAAAGTCCGTTTAGTTCATAGATTTAAATAATGTGATTTGAATTATTTTTTATTTACGTGTATTTTTATGAGAGAAAATATTATAACGATCATGAATCATGATTCGAATAAGAGATTCGAATCTAGAAACCAAACGAACTCTAAATGTTTGTCTTTATCAACTTAGGAGATTCTCTAGTACTCTTAGTATATGGGTAGATTAAGTTTTTTAATCATTAAATCTGTGTATTTTTTTATTTTACGTAATTTTATGTAAATTTGACAGATAAAAAACATAATCTATTGATATATTGATGTACCGGAGAATATCTCTATAAACTTATGTAAAATTCTTTATGTCTCTGTAAACTTATGTAAAATTCAGGCCCGTTTAGTTTGTTGATTCGAGTTTTTAATTCAAGTTAAGATGTGACTTTATGTGAGAGCTTTTTACCGTATCAAAAAAGCTAAATATGACTGTTTCTGAGAGCTTTTTACAGTAACAAAACTCGAATCGGTGAAATAAACGAGGTATTCTTTCTTTTTTTTCTCTGTATATTTAACTTTTTAATGAAACAATAAAGAAAGTTATAATCCCTCCCCTTGAAAAGAAAAAGAAGAAAAAAAGCTAAAGGATTATGATCTAAATTATTTTTTGAAACGGTATAACAAATCAAACTTGAACATATAGTAATGATTTTGTTCTCTCACAAGAAATTTAAATAAAAATAGTTTCTATTAATAAGTTCTTTTACAAAATTTAAATTTAAGTCAAAATTATTAATTTAAACTGGTAACTAATTGGGTCGATAGCGCGTTAAATTACGTGCTATGTTTTTGGATTCTGCTTCCACGGGCTACAATTTTTACCGGGGAAGTTCTTTTCGGCTAGTATGGCCATGTGATGGCTCATGAGTTGTCTTTTAAAAAAAAAAAAAAAAAAAAAATTATTTCCTATTATTTGCTCAAGAGATTTTTACAAACCGCAGAAGAAAGTCTCCGGAGAAATTAATATAAACCAATTATTCAAATTTAAGTGTTTGGTATGGAGTAATCTTAAATGCGGAAATAAGAATTTAAAAGATTTCTATATGGTACAATTATTGAATTTTTTAAAACCCAGAAAAGTAAAGTCCATGGGATTCACATTACCACATTTTAAGGTAATATTAAATCCACCCAATAGAGTGTTATTCACTTTCCTAAGAAAATAATATCACGGGAATCAAAATCTCTCTCACCCATTTCTTCTCAGCCCATCAAAATCTCGTCGAGTTCCTTGCAGCAAATCAATCTCAAACTGGAGCTGCAAACTCGTCCTCAACCAATCCAAACTTCTTCGCCTGAAAATTTCCAAAAGAAGAAGGAGGAGGAGCGAAGGAATCGGTGGGAGCCGAAGCCAAACTAGTGTTGATTCACAGAGTCTAGCGGATGAGGAGGCGCGCGTCCTGCCTGGTGGCAGCGACTGTTGCAGTGGCGGAGGTGGTCCTAGGAGAAGAAAACGAGAAGGGAATTAGCGGGTTCTGATGGAGAAACTAATAAGAGAGAGATTGTTGGTTTTGTGCATTAGAAGTAACGGGTAGTTAGGCTACTACCAATAACATTGTTGTATGGCTTTAATGGTGTCGGCGTCGGCGTCGGAAAAACTAAGGAGAGATAAAAATGGTGAAGAAAGCAAAACAAAATTAGGAAATGGTCATTATAATTCATTTAAAAAAATATTTTTTTTAATACACAATATTTTTATTTCTATGTACAATTAAACACAGTAAGGTATTATTTGTGTGAATTTATGAAAACACAATGAAACGACAACATTTTATGAAAACAAGAAGTTGTAAGCGAACTCAAAACAACTCTCTCAGAAACGGCATGGATTAACAAAACGACAGTACTTAAAAACGACTTGAGAAAAAAAATGACGAAGCACAGACTTACGAGAAAACCTTCAAGACAGAAGTTATCCAGAAAAACGAGAATGATATGAACGACAGAATGTGCATATAACGGAGTCACCTTTAATAAACCGTCTAGTACAAAACGACACTATAATATAAAGATGACAACATCTTAAGAAACGGAAATCATTCAAAAAAAAAAAAAAAAAACCAACAACAAATACACCTAAAAAAAAAAAAAAAAAAAAAAAACAGTGTCTACAAAACAAAACTATTTTGCGAAGAACTTTCAGAAAAGATACAGATTAAAAAAAATTGGCACAGTAGAAACGACATCGTCTTTTAGAAAAGACACAAGTTTACTGAACGACAGCTAATTAAAAACGACAGCATATTAAGAAAAGAGTATTTTTGGAAACTTCGCACTTCTCTCTGTTACAAAAATATGGTGTAAATCAATTAACGTTCCTCCACTATTGTTGGTATACCTAAAAAACCATGCGTTTGTTTAAGCACTATCAAAAATTTAGAAGGCAAATTGTGTTGGGTGACCCTTTTTAATCACCTCTTTCCATAAATGATCAAACTTTTTTTTTTTTTTTTTATTATTTTTTGAAAAATAGTTGTTTTGTTTGCATGAGACAATCATTGATTGATCTATGGATCACAGTGAATCAGTAATTGACTCACGATTAATCATGATTGACCGATTTATTATTAATTTATCTATGGTTTATCATTAATAAACATGTAATTTATTAATTGAAATTGATTAATTACTAATTGATTTTGATTAATTATTAACTAATATTGATTAATAATAAAGAATAATCGAGTTAATCAATGATAAACTAGAGTCAATCACGATTGACCGCTTAGTCAATCAACGCTACATCAATCAATGATTGACCACTAAGTTAATGAAAATGGTCATGTTTACAATCGGGCAAAATTTTAATCATTTATTAAAAAACATTGGATTAATTTAAAAAATCTCCCTTGAACTATGAACCTTATAACACTTTGTCCACATAATTTTAAAACGTAACATCCATTCCCCCGAACTTTGTTCTGTTAACAAGTTTTTCCCTTTTGTTACAATGAGAACAAGTTTTTCCTTTGACAGAATTCGTCACGTGTCAGGTACATAACCCATCTGAACCCATCTGAAGAGTGTGTTATTGTAAAATACTCTGTAAAAACCACAGGTTATTAAAAAAGGAATTAAAAAAGCTCAAATGCGTAAATAAAAAAAGGATTTTCATTTGATACATGAGGATAAAATGTTTAAGTAATTTTTTTAAAAGAGAATTATTAATAAATATATTACATATTAAATTAAATAAAGTAACAAGTTAATTCTTTAACTTTCCCTTTCATTCTTTTTCGCTCTCCCCATTAGACCAAAATCATGGATTCCAGGCCACCGGATCGTGATGAAGGACGATGGGCTCGACAACCTTGGCAACAACAAGCAGCTTTTGCGGTGAGGGGCGATGGATCGAGGGCTTCCAAGTTGAGGGTCGAATGACCCTGTCAGAGTAGCCTTGAGGATGTTGTGTCATTTTTCTGAGCTTCAGCTTTGCATTTAGGCTAGCAGGGCTATGAGTTTGAGCGACTGATTTGGCTTGCAGTTGTGGCAAGGGCAGAATAAAACATAGATTGTTCTTTAGTCTTCTAATTTGAATTTATTCCTGATAATAGGGAGGAAAAAAAAACAATCTTGATCCATGTTTTGACTATTGGTTTGTGGCCTTTTCTGGGCATTTCATGAATGATGTTGAACTGGTAAATTAAAGTTTAGGAGGTTTAGTGTTCACTTGAAAATTGCAAATTAGTTGACCTTTAGAGATTTGAACAATATAAGAGTTTGTATGATTAGTGAAGAGCTAGAGTTGTTTCTTCGATAATTACGTCAGATTTCTTCTCTCTTTATGTTGGGAGTTGAGAGTCATATTCATCAATGGATTTTGGGTTCCTTTATAGTTTGGAATTTTGATCATATTTCTTGCCCCAACGAGATCTGTTGACTTAAAAAAAAAAAAAAAGAATTCCATGGGATCTAATGTGATTAAGAGGGTATAAGTGTAATTGCGGTTTAATTTTCATTAAATAAGTGACACGTGAAAATTTCATCACTCATTGTAATAGAAAGAAAAAACTTGTTAACAGAACAAAATTCGGGGAATAATTGTTATGTTTTAAAATTCAAAGAATAAATTGTTATAAAAATCATAATTTAAGAGGAATTTTTGAAATTAATCCAAAAAAATTCTTCAAAAAAAGCCATTTATGTTGAAATCCCAATTTAGAATGGGTAGTAAATAGTATAATTTAATATTTTAAGTTCTCAACACTATTAAAAATTTAAAAATATCTTTGAACTCTTTGAGGAACCGGTCAATTACTCCTGCGTTTATTTCGTAGGTTTGAAACAATAATTTAAATATTTTCTTAAAATGTTTTTTCTTATAAAATTTAAATTTCTATTAAAACTTTTATGTTCAAACCTATTAATCAAATATGCCCTTATACATAAGAACAACCCGGATTAAGCTTTAAAATACAATCCGTCAAAAAAATAAATAGAAATATATAGTGAAAGAAAAATATAAAGTTGAAGTTACAAGTTTAAAATTGCTTTTGGATGCTACTTTTTGCTTTTTTAAGAAGCTATAGAAGGTCAAGGTGTTTAACAAAATTTGTTTTGTGCTTCTAAAACTGCTATCCTATAGCAGAATGTGAGAAGCCGGTCAATGGTTGCTTTTTCACAGCAGCTTATGCTGTTATTGTCCAAGTTTATTAAAATGACCATAATAATAAAATTTAATTTCTCAATCTACTCATTTTATTTCTTGCAAATCAAATTAAAGAGTATATTTTATTTTAAATATTTATTTGAAAATTAAAAATCTTTAATAAATATCTTGTGATAAATTTTAATAATATATTTTTATTCTAATTTTGCAAGTTTGAAAAATAATTTACCTTTGAATTCTTTATGTCATTTAATTTCTTTATAGATATATAATTTATTTCCTTGAATAAAACTAATTTATTTTTAAAGATATTTTAATTAATAAAATGAAAATTAATTTTTTTTTAGTATTTTGGTGTATAAATATTATGAATATTGACTATAAAAGTCAAAATAAAACTAATTATAAATATGTATGTTAAAGTATGTCTATGTTTATTTTAGTCTTTATACATTTTCCCAGTAATTTTGTACATAATTTACTAAACACTTAAATTTCTACTTTTAGTGTTCACAACAACTTTGAAAAAAATATTTATCAAACACCTACATATTTCTTATCACAGTGACGTTTAATTAATAACACAACAATAACAAAAATTTTAAAGAGGACAGCAATGTCAAACTGACTCAATATTTCCGCTTTTATGTGCATATGATATATATCATGCTTTTTGGAACTAATAAAGTTTTAATTGACGTTTCTTAAAATAATAATAACTAGAAACAGTAAAGTAATTTTAATCTGAATATTATCAAATCATACTTTTCTTTCCTGCCATCTTTAGACCGACTAATTCTTTATAAGTAGACCTCGTTTACATTAATAATAATAAAAAAAAGAACTTTCTTTTTTCCTTTTCTAGCTCTTACGTTTTCTTATGCAATTGCCTTGTATTTTCTGTTTATATGAATAAAGTACTGGAGAAGAAGAAGTTCACGCTGACATTTTCTCGCTCTCTCTCTCTCTCTCTCTCTCTCTCTCTCTCTCTCTCTCTCTCTCTCTCTCTCTCTCTCTCTCTCTCTCTCTCTCTCTCTCTCTCTCTCTGTGTTCCAAAGAATTAATAGATAATAAGTTTAGGAACCCCAAAGCTTGCCCACCCTATAATTTAATTAATTATGTTTCATTTTTGTTTCCTTCTCATCATTATATCAGGTACGAACTTTCTAGATTTTGTCTTCCGTTAGTGATCAAGTGATATTTCATATTTATGTGCGAACCATGGCAAAGTCAATGCCTTATTTTGGAAGTAATTTACCTGATCTTCTGAATAACTTGCTAAGTACTTGCAACGAAACCCCAGACTAAAACTTCTTCCCCTCTTACAGTACTGCTAATATTTCACAGTCAATCACAAAATCTTCTTCAACCTCATTTAGCTGCAGAATCACACACACACACACACACACATATATATATATATACAAACATATAATTAATCCTTCACAAAATCTTCTTCAACCTCATTTAGCTGCAGAATCACACATATATATACAAACATATAATTAATCCTAATTATTGATTTGAGTTTTTAATTCGAAAAACGATTAAATTAAAATTCTAAATCAATCAATCAATCATGTGTATTAGAAGATGCTGCGGCAGACGCATGTACTATTGGTTTTGCTGCTTCTACTGCATCATCCTCACCATTATCCTCGCTTCCTTCATTTTCTGGCTCATCTTTCTTCCTCAAGAGCTCAAATTCACCGCCACCGACGCGTCCCTCGCGCAATTCAACCTCTCCACCGCCGACAACAGCACGCTCTCCTACGATCTGGCGCTCAACATCACCATCCGAAACCCTAACAAGAGGGTCGGCGTGTACTTCGACCGCGTCCAAGTCGCCGCCAAGTACCGGAAGAAGAGGTTCGCTACGGTGACTTTGAATTCCACGACGCCGTTTTATCAAGGCCACAAGAACACCACGGTTTTGCGTGCGGTTCTTCGGGGCCAACAAGTGTTGTCGTTTAAGGAACGTGATGTTGAGCAGTATAATTCGGAGAACAGTTCCGGGGTTTTCCGAATTGATGTGAAGATTGCTCTTAGGTTGAGAGTTAGGTTTGGCAAGATCAAGACTTTCCATTTCAAACCCCCTAAAATCGACTGCAATAAGCTGAAAATTCCTTTGATTGGTGGTAGTTCTACAGCTTCTAATGGAACGTTTGTGAGTGCAAGTTTTAAGGCGAGAAAGTGTAAGAACGTTTATATTCTCACAAGTAAAGGTGACGGTGGATCCAGCACTACGACTGTCCGTGGCTCCATCAGGTTTCAAACAACACATCCATGATCAAACGTTTGGAGGGCATACAAATTTGGGAGATTTTTTTTTTTTTTTTTTTTTATGGGGGTAATAACAGAAATCCCATGAATAAACACAGCTGAGAATCATTAGATTTCTGCCAGATTTGTATAATTTAATGTAATTATGATGTGATCTACAGTTCACAACTGTCTTATTAATAAGGGAGAAAGAGGAAAATAGACTAAAATTTGAGATGAATTAAAATTAATAGACCAATAGTTTAAATAAGTTAATAAATAGGTCAAATTATTATTTTTGTTTATAACTTGTCTGGTTATGAACCATAACTTGACAAGTTATTATTCATAATTGTCCATAACTTGTCCGGTTATAAACCATAACTTGACAAGTTTATTCATAACTTATCTGGTTATGAACCATAACTTGACAAGTTATGGCCTATTAATTTCTATAACTAAAAATTGGCCTATTTCTTTTCTTAAACTTTTTATATTGGCCTATTTTTTACTATTTCCCTATTAATAATGTTTTCTTGACGTATTGCCGCATCCCCAAGGATTAGGCCCACTTTTTACGGGTCAGTGAAATTTTTATGCTCAAAATTCTGATTCAAGTAATTATTTATTTGGTACCTCCCAAGGAGCAGGAACTGCCATTCTAACCCTTCTCGGGGGATTCCATCCACAAACGTAAAGTTTATGGCTGACCGATATTGCTCATCATCATTTAGCTATTGCATTTATTTTTTTTATTGCTGGTCATATGTATAGAACTAATTTCGAGATTAGGCACAGTATCAAAAATCTTTTAGAAGCACATATTCCGCCGGCCATACCTGCCGCAAGATCTCCATAACATTATGTTGAGATTTGTGAGATTCATATAACAAGTATTTTATATTTTTTAAATTATTGACTTGTGATAATATAATTAGCTAAATACCATTTAGACCTTAAAATAACTGAACACACAATGAAAAAAAAAAAAAAATTAAATTATGATTAAATTTTATGATGCCTTCTTATTCTACATTTATTAAATTGAAATTTGTTTACCACATTTTTTTTAATTAATTGCGATATAAATTATTATATATAATAAGATATTATATTTTTTTTTTTTTTTTTTATCATACTATATAATTATATTATATTATATATTTAAATATTATGTTAGAACGATGACTTGAAATTAAGTGAGAAAATTTATAAAATAAATCATGGATTTTATTTTCCTAACAAAAAAGGTTGGGACGTTTAGTTAGAGGATTCATATTATGATTTGAATCATAGTTCATGGTTCGCTATAATATTTTTTCTTACAAAAAATACACGTAAATCGAAATAAATTCTAATTACAAAAAATACACGCTATGTTTTCCTCCCAACTTAAAGAAATCAAGGAAAGTGGGAAATAATGAAAGGATGAGTATGTTAAAGTTGCCAAAGAAATTTTGCCTTCTCGAACAAATCTCCCGAGGCATCTCCTTTTCTTCAAAAATTCTCTGATTTGAGCACCCAAAAAAGAGCAATACTAACAATATTCCAAACCACAAGAGCTTTCTTTCCCCTACCAAAGCAAAGGATCTTTCCGCCATAACATCTTTACACCGGGCAGGGACCACCGAACTAAGGCCAGCAGTAATAAACAATTTACACCAGAGGAAGCGTGCAAAATCACAATGCAAAAACAAAGGATGCTTTTGAAACTCATTCTAAAATGATTTTATTTTTTGTATGGAAATGAAAATGAAAATATTTTCAATTTTAGATAGAAATCATTTTTAAAATTGCATTTAGTAGTTTTATCAAGAGATTGTTTTCAGTATTAAAAAACTAATTACTATCTCTCTCTTTCTATGCTCGAGAGAAGAGAAAATGAAAACAAAAAATGAAAAACGATTAAAATTCATTTTTAATTTCTCTCTCATTTTACACAAAACCAAAAAATTGTTTTCATTTCTGTTTTTAATTTTTATTGCACCAAACATCGTTTTAGAATCGTTTTTATTTTTTTTCTCAAAAAACATGAAAAATAAAAGCGGAATCAATTCTAAACATGGCCAAATGATCTATGGTCTCGTTATTTTGCATGCATAAAACAAAATAGATTAACACTAGGAGCAAAAGATATCCAAATAAAATCAAAAGGTTCGAAGGTTTGCAGTGGTTCAGATTGAATCTTCTTTTATATATTGATGAGTGCATAATTTATGCACTCATTCATTACTCCTTTAGCTAGTTTCGGCATGTTTTTCCTCAAGTTTTTATGTGGATTTGATGATTTTCCCATGAGTGTGCAATAATAGATGAAATCGCTGAGTTTTGAAGCATTTTGGATCATAAAGACAGAGAATGAGGCGATACGTCACCTTCAGATGACGATGCGGCTTGAAAAGGAGCAAAAATCGACGAGGAGACAGCAAGAGATGCGATATGTCGCTTCCTTCCAGGCGATATGTCGCTGCCTCCAGGCAATATGTCGCTGCATATAGGCGATATGTCACCTAATCTGCCGCCTGCCACAGATAACAGCGAGAGCTGTGATATGTCACCTGTTTCTAGGCGATGTCGTCTCCCGATTTCATTTAAAACATGCGTTTTTACCCTAGGTTAAAAAAAGAGATTTTTATGGAAAGTGATTGGCTTCTTGGGAGGCATGCAGAACGTGGGATATAAAAGGGGAGACTAAAAACTGCAAACGGGGAGAAAAGGGGTTTGCAAAAGAAGAAAAACTGAATTGGAGAGGATTCGAGGGAAATTCCAGCGATTCTTCAAGAATTCCAAGCGTTCTTCATTCTCTTCTTATCTTTCTTCTTGTATTTTTCTGTGTTTTGAATAGTATTTTGAGATTGTGAACCACATGATGTGTGGCTAATTTTCTTATTTGTTAGGGTTTAGATGAATCTCTATTTGTGATTATTGTTTCGACGTTTTAATGTGCATTTAATTAAAACTCTTTGTTTCGTTCGTGTTCTATTTTGAATTATTGCTGCCAAATCTATGATTTACATATTGCTATGCTTTATGAGATTTTGAATTGGGCAGATTTAGATTGTGAGGATTAATACTTGAGAGGGGAACGTTTAACCAATCAAGAAACGGGTAGAACAACTTAGGTTGGTGTGAGATCGAGAGATAAACATTGCCTAGGTAACCAAAACAATTTTAGGTTGTGAAATTGAGAAGTGGAATTCCAGGAATTGTTTCTAGAGTGGAATTTAATGAAGGTAGGGATGAATAGTTGTATAGAGATATAGGCTTGATATCACCTACACATTCTTTATGCGGCACTCGAGAGAGGGTATAAGGATACACGTCACTCTAGGTTATTAAGAACATTGAGTTAGGTTAGACACATTACCACGGAGAAACATAATCGCAATAGAGTGAAGTCAAGACCCTAGCATTTTTATTATATTGATTTCCTATTTTTATTTCAGCACGTGTTATTCATTACTGTCATCTTTTCTTTTGATTTAGTTTTCCTTTATTTTAGTTTTTCTTTGAGTTAATCACATCCAAATTTGATTGCTTAGATAAAGTTAAGATATGATATTCACAATAGTTAGTTTACATTCTTAACGTCAATCCTCATGGGACGATATCGGTCTTCAGACCACTTTATTATTTGTACGAGTTGTGCACTTGCAAGCATAGTCAAATTATTTGCAACATATATATATATATATATATATACATATTGACAGTGTTTCAATGATTACGTTTTTATCTCTGGTCACCTCTAAATATAAAAATCTGATGACATAGCGTGATAAGAATCTAATTTCATTAATTACCATTAATTCTTTTAGTCAGCTATTCAATTTATTAAACCCGTCAGATTAATATCTTGTGGCTATAATAATAATAATAATAATAATAATAATAATAATAATAATAATAATAATAATAATATATGAGCATTATTTTAATAGTTACCTTAATATTTACTTATAAATAGGTATCATTGTTTTTACCGTAATATATTTTTTAAGAGAAAACTGTAAGATATTTCTGAAGGTTATAATAAATTATATAATTTTATATAATTAATGAAATTAAATTATTATCATGATAATCAACTTTTATATATATATATAAAAAAGAAAACACCATTTTGATAATTTTCATTTATAGCTACAAGAGCATAAAGTATCCTCAAAATACGAGGAAAAAAAAAAAAGAAACAAAAAGTAAATATGATAAAAACAAAGAATTCATCTTTTTATTAAATCTTTCCATTTAAAAACCGATCAAAGAAAACGGAAAACCTTGAAGGTTTTGTCTGACGAGGCCCATACTTGCTTCTAATAACTGTAGCCCATACGGAATCTTATTTCAAAGAAAACGTCCACGACCATTTCCCCAATAAGACTTGATTTTTCCTTTAACAAGTTCCCAACTCCAACCCCACCTTCCGTCTTACCAAGTAAAATACTTTCCAGGCCTCCAAATTATCAATTGAAACATTTGTCATCCCCATTTTGAGCCGTCAGATGAAAAGACAGTGGGCCAAATTTTACGCGTGTATAACACTCTGTCTTGCGCGCGTTATAGAAGACAAGGATCAGCATGCTCCCATTTGCAGTGCGCCACGTGGTGTGCTTGTCCCCAACTATCTTCCCTTGCCCAGCCGGATTTCACCACTTGTCCAGCATTTTTCTCTCTCCATTTGGCGTGGATGAAAGTGAATTTGAGGGGGCTTCAATACCGCGAACAGAAAAAAAAAAAAAAAAAAAAAAAAAAAAAAAAAAAAAAAAGCTCTCCATTTGCTCTGTCTGATCAGCTACAATACCCGAGGAAGAAATGAAGCAAATTATAAGTTATAACCGCTTCCATTTCGTTTATTTAAGTTTTTTATTATAGTAAATTTTTTTAATAAATAATCACATTTAATTTTTTTATTACAGTAAAAAATTCACATAAAATTATATCTCAATTTAAATTAAAAATTTAAATTAGTGAATTAAATGGGCTCACTTTCAAGCCATTTTTAAGAGTGAAAAAGATTATAAATATATTTTTAATTATTTTAATTTAGCATTTTATTTCTAGTTTTAAATTTATCTTTTATTTTCAATAAATTATCATGGGACAAAGCATTTGGAGATCAAGAAGTAGGAGAGTAGAAGAAAAAAGAAGAATTTAAATCTTGTGACAATTTAAATCTTTTATTTTAAATGATAAAACCCTTGATTTTAGCTTGTTTCATTTTAGTTATGAAATAGTTTTTTTAAAGCTTTGATTTTACCTAATTATGAAGTATTGATTTATTTTAATTGATTTTTCATGGTTTGTTTATGTTGACTCATTCTTAATACTTCTAATTTATTTGACCAATGAATTAAATGATTTGATGTGAGTTAGGCACTCAAGAGAGATAATTTATACATCCGATTTGGATAATACAAGTTTTTAGAGTTTAGAAGGCCTAATATACCTTGAACTAGAGCTTAATGAATATTTAAAGGGAGAAAGAGAAAAATATGTTAAGACTTGAGATGAATTAAAATTAATAGGCCAATAGTTTACCTAAGTTAATAAATAGGTCAAATTATTGTTCTTTTCCATAACTTGTTTGGTTATGAACCATAACTTGACAAGTTATTGTCCATAATTCACGGTTTTTGTCAGAACCATAACTTAATAAGTTATTGTCCATAATTCACGATTTTTGTCCATAATTTGTCTGGCTATTAATCATAACTTGATAAGTTTGTCCATAATGTATCTGGTTATGAACCATAGCTTGACAAGTTATGGCCTATTAATTTCTATAACTAAAAATTAGCCTATATACTTTCTTAATTTTTTCATATTGGCCTATTTTATACTATTTTCAATATTTAAATTACTCAGTTTTTAATAGGGATATTGGAATCAGATTTTGAGCATATTATCAATTTGACACTCGAGAGAGGTAATTTGGTTAATTAAGGGTTCTTGACTAATAAATTAGGAGATTCACTTAATAATAAATTAGCGCTGATTAATATGGTGAAATCGATGCTCTAGTATTTTAACTACTAGTTTTTGTCACTTTATTTCATTTGTTTAGTTATTTTTATTGCTTCCTTTTATTCGTTACTAATTATTTTGGTCATTCAAATAATCTTAGAACCAATTAATTTTGCACTTAATGAAAATTAAACACATTTTTCGTGGGGTTAACACTCTTATTCACGCACTTTATTATTTGAGGCTGCTTGTGCACTAGTGAGCACAAAACACGCAACAAAAATCCAGACATATGCACTTTAAGAGATATTTGTCTCTTTTTCCTGATATATAATTAACCTTGAGCAATCCAAACTCCAATGACTTTGGATGTAACAATTTATACTCGTCGGCTGTCGAAAGTTTCACTCTCTCTCCTATATATCTATATATGTTTTTATTGTTCTCATCATCATCGTCATGACTAAATATGCATACTTCTCATTATGGTAGCCATGACTAAAATTCATCCCTAGTACTCAAACAACTTCATCCCACCACAATCACCAAACCCTAGACGACGTTCATTAGTACACAACCTATGTGTGCTTCTCCAACTACTCTTCGCTCTCTTCTCGGCTTTTGGCATAACACTCTCTCGTCCTCATCATCTAATTTCTCGTGATCTTCGGCTTACCCAAGGAGGTCCAAGTCTTTGTCAAGAGCGCCTTGCTGGCAGCCTTCGATTGGTCCGTCGCAAACGGATCGGGCTCACTCCCCTTCCCGTCCCTCAAAGTCAACACGAGAAACCCCAACAAAAGGATCGGAGTTTACGTACTACAACAAAATTATGAATTACTTTACATTTGAAAATATAACTAAAAGGTAGTTTTTTAGTGACATGCTTGGAGTAGTGACATTTGTAAAAAATGTCACGGGCACTAATAATGTAGCTAAAGCTTTGTGACATTTTAAAATGTCACCAAAAATTGCTTTTTAGTATCATTTTAAAAAATCTAACTAAAAGAAATGTCCCTAATTAAAGCAAGTTAATCAGAAAATAAATAATGTTTTAATACATAAAACGATAAAAGACTTCTCTAATATAAATAAAATATAAGCACTGCATTAAGATAAACTAATAATTACATTCTCAGGAAAAAAAAAAATCAGCAACAACTTCAATTGCATTGTAAAGATAAAATAAAAAGGAAAAAAAAAAACTCAAAGCCTAGTACAATTAACTTGTTTGAAAACAAAATAATAATAATAATAATAATAATAATAATAATAATAATAATAATAATAATAATAATAATAATAATAATAATAATAATAATTGTTGTGTGGGAAAATGTGACAAAAACGTGGACTACCAAAATCACGACACGTGGCGACATACGCTTCCTACCAAATGCATAACCCTCGACGCTTCGATATCTCAAAGTCAGCCGACGAGCCCAAAGCCAATGTCCAAACCGAAGCGATGACCCCATATGGCGTCGACGGAACCAAAAGATCCAAATTAAGGCGCTAAGATTCCTCGACTGCAAAAAGGGCGCTCAAAGAGGACAAAAGAGGCTCGGGGCGGCATGGCGGCGAAAGGGATCTTCCCGTCGAGGCATGGTTGGTTGCGTGCAAAAGAAGAAGACTGCAGACAAAGACATGCGACAAGTTTACAAACCTCCACAAGGGACACAAAAGCATTACGGAGACTCACAGAGTCAGAATCGAAGACTAATCGGAAGAGTGAATAAAGGTCTTTGATTAGTGGCTCTTGGGCCTAAAAAGGAGAAGCACTCAAGTGCCTAAGCCTACGGAGGAAAAACCCCTTGTGAAGGCAATATTCGGCTATATAAGGAGAACCACCCCCAATTGAGAGGGGGTCGGTGATTTGGAGAAAAAAAGAACCTACATATACACATTCTGTAAATTATAAATTCCCTCAAAGAAGTATAATTCACAGTGGATGTAGCTCTGATTTTATAGAGTGAACAACTATAAAATTTCTCTTGTGTTTTTACTTTCAGTAAAAGAAAACACTAATTCCACATAGAAATTCAATAACCGGCCGGTAAACCAAAGGAAGACTAGAGGTATCCTGGCTGGTTTATTGTTGGCGAAATCCTACCGTCAACAATAATAATAATGGAAAACGGCCTCTTTTCCACTAAAGAAGTTGTTACAGAAATCAGCACACTCCAAGTCACAAAACAAACATTTATTCTCCTATTTCCCGCTATTTTCTGAACCGTATCACTTGAAGACGTTGCTTATGTCTCACAAATCTGGGAAATATGATGCAAAATAGCACATCCCAACTTTACCTGATCTGAAACTTGCAACCCATGGCTTCACAATTTGTCAATAGTGTCTGTTCCATAAAAGATATTTTGTACCTATATTCGTTCCCTTAATTTGAATCATAGTTCGTGGTTCGCTACAGTATTTTCTCTCATAAAAAATACACGTAAATCGAAAATAATTCTAATCACATAATTCTATTCTATTAACTAAACGTAATCTAAGTGATTAGGCACTCAAATTCTGCTATTCAGCATTTTGATATCACTATGATGTGAAATACAACATCATTAATAACTACCCCAACTTACCACTTTTGAGAATAGTAATCCTTTCGGCCATGCTTGATTTTCGAATTTCTACATAAAAGACTCATTTGCATCCGTTAACTGCTATTTACAAGGGGAAACTTAATTACTAATTTAGCACATAAAGATATAAAACCATGTATAATTGAACATAAACGGCACAAGGATACTCTACAATCCGATGCATGGCAAAAAAAAAAATTAAAAATAAAATAAAATAAAAAGGCAGAATCAATGCCTTCACGGTAGGGCTGGCAATCCGAGTAATGACATGATGACACGACTCAAAACCCGCATGAAATTAGCGGGTTTGAGTTTATCATAAATAGATCCGGGTCAAAATCAGGTCGAACCCGTGAAACACGATTAAATAAGGTGTCATTTTTAGGTTGACTCTCAACCCGCAATTGACCCGCCATAACTTGTTTATTAAACGTGTCATATTTGAATAACACAAATACACAACCCGTTTACTACCCATTTTATAAACATGTTCAAAAATATGTTAACACGACATATTTATCACCTATTTTGTAAATAGGTTCAAAAATAGGTTCATAAATAAGTTTAAAAATAGGTTCATAAATAGATTAACACGACCAATTTATCACCCATTTTATAAACGAGTTAATAGGTAATCAATGAGTTGACACGACACATTTATGACCTGTTTAATAAATGGGTTATTCGTGTCGTGTCGTGTCAACCCGTCAATATACAGGTCGTGTTCGGGTTTTATATTTTTACACGATTAATAAACGGGTCGTGTTCGTATCAGGTCTATTCGTGTCAACTAAGTGGGTCAACATGACCCGCCAACCCAAATTACCACCCCTACTTAACGGTGATTTGGCCACATAAGTAATCTTGTTATCTCTTAAAATGAAAAATCCCCTCGTCCACAACAAATTTCAATGTTAAAAAAAAAAAAAAAATCCATCTTTATTTGAATTAGCAAAAATTAGGAAGTTACCTGAGATCAGATTTGGCCTTCCAAAGGCAAAGAAATCTACTGCCCATGATATTTAAATAAAATTGTTGGGAAATTCCACTCTTTGGAAGGAATGTGCTGCCATCTTGCTTGGGTCACAATGTATGTGCAAAAGTTAGCACTGAAATTTGTTTGTCAACAAATGAGCATGAATAAAGTAGTTGATGCAGGATTTTTCTGGGTGCAAATGTGAGCACAAAGGGGTAAGGTTTCGTTCATTTCATCAATTTAAGTTTTTAATTCTAGTTTTACTACAATTAAAAGCTCTCATAAAAAGTCACACCTAACTTTTTCTGTTACAGTAAAAAAAACTCTCACATCACATCTAAATTCGAATTAAAAACTCGAATTTGCGAACTGAAAATTAAAAACTCTAAAAAACTACTCCCCACTCCCTCCAAGATTAAAAGGGTGGCAATACCTAAATAGTTTACCGAAGTTCAAAGAAAATTAAAATTTATATTTCAACAAAATAGCTACATTTCTTATTAATATCGGAAAATTATATTGACGGCATTCAAAATTTTGACTATAACTACATCTTTAGTGACATTTATAAATGCCAGTGAAATTATTTTTTAGTAACAGTTATAAAATGCCACTAAACTATATTTTCTGTGATATTTTTTAAATGTCATTAAAACTACATTTTGAGTGAGTTATAAATGTCACTAAAATAAGTGAGGTGAGGTACTTCTTTCGGTTTGAATAGGGGGTAGCCCTTTTTTTGGTTGAAGTAGCCGCGACTTTAGTCGTAGTCCGTTCAAACACATAAACCCAATCCACTTGCAGCCATGTTGATCAAAATGACTAAGTTTCATGACTTGACCAGTCACTCGCCCTCGTATTAGAAGATCATCTCACCCTGTGGTCGACATTCCATTCCCCTTAGTCGTAGGTGCTCGTTCAAAGGATTAAACTTTTGCTGCTGCCCATGGTTGACTTATTGGATTTTCTTTCTTTTGGAGCTTGACCGATTTTCATTCCCACGTTTCTCATTACACCATAACATTCTTTTTTAAGTATTCATTCTCTTTCTTATGTTTAACTAGAAATATCAATGTTATGAATATAATCACTAAAATGTCATTTTACACAATATTGTAATCATTGATTATACAATAATTCATTAAAAGTAAATACATGAATTTAGCATTCATTCCCTTTGACAAGGAATTAGGCCTGACAATCCGTGTTTGCGTGTCGTGTTCGAGCCGGCACGATTATAGTGAACACGAACACGACACGATTAATAAACGTGTCAGAAACTCAAACACGAACACGAAACGCTAATAATATGGTTAACACAACACGACATGCGAACACGATTACTAAACGTGCCGTGACGGGCCGACATGAAAAAACATGTTTATAACCCGTTTATGACCCAACTAGCAAAAATAGTGAAATTTTATATTGTATTCAAAACTATATTAATTGACTACTTAAAATCACTCATAGTTAAAATCATGCATAATAGTCAACACACATTAAAATATCCAAATATCAAACACACACATATATATGATACTACTAGATTATCGAGTATATATATTTCAAAACATACCAATTACCAAACATCTAAAGAAGTTTGAAAACATAACCAAGTACATTTAAATAAGTTTGAAAACATAACAAAACATTTGAATGTTAAGTGCATAAAACATAAAATAAATATAGGAAAATATCTTCTTTGAGCCTTGAGGTTAAATGCCCAACTGCGCTCTAAAAATCAAAATTAGTTTTCAGAGACTGCGTCAGAAGTAGGTTTTTGTCTAATATGTATATATATATGGGCTTAATAAACGGGTTGGGCTAGGCCAGGTCGGCTCGATAATGACCTGTATAACTAAACGGATTAAGCGTGTTAAACAGGCTAGTACAAATCTAATCCATTTATTTTCGTGTTAGCCCGTTAATGACCCAATTAATAATCGTGCGGTCTAAACCCATTTATCTCGTGTCATTTTCATATCGTTTCATCGTGTTGTATCCGTAATTGTCGGTCCTGCAAGGAATCAATACTAAAACCAATACTAAAAGGGTACAATGATTGACATTTCTTTTTCTCATTTTTTATATTGTGTGGGGTCTACTAAATTTCTATTACTAATTTTGTAAGTAAATACATTATTAAATGGAAAAAAAATTACTCCTCATTTTCTCTTTCCTTTTCATGCAAAGTAAACATGCCTTAAAGGTTTTGGAGCCTTTTTTGGAGGGATTAGTAGAATCGATTTCTCTTGAGGATTTGGATTTTTCTGATCAGTTTGATAAAGAAAAGAGTGTTGAGTTTATAGTATTGTGACCAAGTTGGCTCTACGTGTGAGGACTAAGTGTGGTAAAATAAAGCTAAAATCTCACGAGACGCCTTATATAGTGTTATTTGAAGGTTCCTTTGATTGGAAAGTCTGACTATGATTTTAAGACTACCGAGTGTGACAATGTGTCTATAACCACTAAATTACAGCTTCTATGGAAATTTATATATTTGTTTAGATAAAATGGCTTCAATTGATCAGAGCGGTAGTAGTTTTTACATTAGAAATGCATTCGTCCACAACGACGGTCATTTTTCAGTCATCAAACAGCCCATTTCCAAAAGTTACACACATTTTGTTTTCTTTCTCAATCTATTATTTTGAACATACTAGTTTTTATTGCCTGCGTTCACGTGAAACTCATTTAAAACAACGGTTGTCAAATTATTTTTGAAAAAAAGAAAAAAAAAAAAAAAAAAACATGAAAAAAATAAAGATGCGAGAAAAAAAAATCAAAATAAAAGACAAAAAAAGAAGATTTTAAATTATTTTACTGTGTTTATATCAATTCTATTTGATTTTGTTTAATTTATTTTTACTCAATTTGATGTGCTTTTATTTTATTTTAATGTATTTTTATTAAATTTTATTTTTTATTGAATCATTTATATCATTTTTATTTAAAGAGTACTGAAAATTTAGTACAAAATCGTGTTAAAATTGATAAAATTAGACTACAAATAAACTTAAAATTAATAAGTAAATATGTAAAAATAATAACAATTAATAAATAAAACTGATATTTTTAACCGTCTCGATTAAAAATATAAACGGACTTAGATTTCGTTCATTGCGCTTATTTGAGTTTAGAATTCGAATTTTGTTATAGTAAAAAACTCTCACAAATAATTACATCTAACTTTTTTGCTACAGTAAAAAGCTCTCACATAAAATTAAATCTCAACTCGAATTAAAAACTCAAATCAGCGAAGTGAACGGCCCTAAATAGTCTCATTTTTTTCATTCTCTCTTTCTCTCTCGTTTCCCAGGCGGGCCCACCACTCCCCACTCCCTCCCTCTCTCTCTCCTCCCCACGCACCTAGCTGCTAGCTCTCTGTCGACGAAAAAGCAGCGCCAAAAGAAAAGACCAACGAAACGTTTCGTTGGCACCCAAAACACCATTCAACTTTGGTGATTTGATATATATAAATATAAACGACGATGGATTTTCATAACTGTGCCGACATTTATATATATATATATATATATATTTGGGGTGTTCTGAGTAGACTTTCATTTCAAAGGATCAAACGGCATCTTTTTCTATCTAATTAACTTGAAACTTTAGCCGTTTATTCAGGAAAAAATAAAATTAAAAAAATTGGCCCTTAAAAGAAGGACGTGTCGTTTTTGCCTGATTAATGCTAGTCAGATTTTACACGTCTTTTGTTAACCACGATAAAAATTCTTACTCTAATTTATTTTACTCATTTAAATTTAAAATTTAAATTTTATTACAGTAAAAAATTTTTAAAAATAATTACATTTAATTTTTTTATTATAGTAAAAAATTATCACATAAAATCATATATTAACTTAAATTAAAAACTTAAATTAATAAATTAAACAGACCATTTGTATTGAGTTGTCGTTTACTGGGAATTCGAATTCATTTCCGACCGACATAAACAAGATCTTTCCCTTTCATTCAACTTAGGTGTCATTCCTTTTTTCCTTTCATTCAACAAGATCTCTTTTTCTTTTCTTTTTTTTTTTTTTTTCCTTTTATTTACCACTTCACAATTAGCTTTAGAATGATTCAATCAAAAAGCTCTCTCTAGAACAATGAGAATTCTGAGACCTCATTTATTTTATTAATTTTGGTTTAAAATTTAAATTTTACTACAGTAAAAAGTTATTATAAATAGTCATATCTAATTTTTTTATTACAGTAAAAAATTCTCACATAAAATTATATCTCAACTCGAATTAAAAATTTAAATCAATAAATTAACGGGCTCGTCTTAATCGGTATCCACCAGAATAAGGTTAAAAATTATTTATTTTAATCATTAAATTAGTTTTTAATGGTGCAATTTATAAATAGAAACATTTCGGTCTAGTTTGTTTTGCAGATTTAAATTTTTAATTTAAAATTGAGATGTGACATTTTTAAGAATTTTTAACTATAATAAAAAAATTAAATATGATTTTTTAAAATTTTTAACTATAAAAATTAAAAATTAAAAACTCAAATAGTAAAATAAATGAGATCCTAATAATTAAATTGTTAAAAAATTAATTTAATGATTAAAAAAATAGTAGTAAAAATTATATAAAAACAAAAAGGAATGATATTATGGGAACTTGTCCTTTGGAAATTCATAAAACTCGGGAAGTACTTACTTGACCATCTTCTCTTCATTCACATATTCCATTTCACATATTCCATTTCTTGTTCCCACCCCAACCACGCGTCACATTTCAACCATCTTCTCTCCACCGTTTAGTACTCAACCATATATTAGCCATGGTTAAAATCCACCCCCACCACCCCACCAACTCCCCAATCCCCCCACCGCCACCGCCGCCGCCGCCGCAGCACCGACAACCAATCCTAACACCGAAAAAGCTCTGCTGCTTCATCTTCCAGTTCTCCTTCTGCCTCTGGGTCCTCGTCTGCTTCGTCCTCATTGTCCTCGTCGTCGTCTTCGCCATCATGTTCGGCATCCGCAGCGACGTCGACGTCCGCGTAACCGACGCCTCGCTCGCGAAATTCGACGCCGCCGACGAAAACGACACCACCTCTCTTCTTCTCCTCTCCTACGACCTCGCGTTCAACCTCACCCTCCGGAATCCCAACCGGAGGATCGGCGTCTACTACGACAACATCACCGCCTTCGCCTTCTACGGCGACGAGCTCTTGGACACGACGAACTTGGCGCCGTTTTACCAAGGCCACAAAACGACAAACACCTTGCGCGCGGTTTTCGAAGGGACCAAAACGGTGTCGGTTAATGATAGTTTTGAGGTTTTTTCTCTGTTTTCTAAGGACGAGAGAAGTGGGATTTTCAGTATTGTGGCGGCGATTGCCGTTACGGTGAGGACCAAGTATGGGAAGATCAAGTACAGGCATAGCCCGACCTATATTGACTGTTATCTGAGGGTTCCTTTGAGAGGAAAATCCAGTTATGCTTTTCAGACTACCCAGTGTGGGGTTGTGCATATAATTTCGTATCCAAATAACTAGATGGGATTCTGTGTTTTTAACTTGTGTTTTTGGATGAAGTAGATTGTATATAATATATATATATATGTGTGTGTGTGTGTGTGTGTGTATATAGTGTTATATACAACAGCATTGCCGTTTACGTTTTTGTCCCCTATTTCATTTTGTTATTTCTGATAAGTATTCTTCACTTATGCAGCTACTGTTCTGGTCTGGGTCAGACTCAAACTCAGACCCATGTGAATGTCGTTTCTCTGATAATGTTGTTTTTTGTTTTTGTTTTGCCCCTTTTTTTGGTTAGAATGTTGTCGTTTGTTAGTTACTGTTTTCACGTATTGCAACTCTTGTCGTTTTCTTGGAGATCTCATCGTTGCTGTGGTTTTCAAAACGATTGCACTTTTTAGTACGTCGTCGTTTTAAAAATATTGTCGTTTCTTAGACGATTGTCATTTTTGCAAATGATGATGTTAAATTTTAGATGCCATGCGTTTTGTCGTTTCTCTGATATTGTCGTTTTTATGTTCTCTCTTTGTTGGTAAGAATGTTGTCGTTTTTAAGTTATTATTTTCACATATTGCAACTTTATCGTTCTCTTAGAATGATATTATAGTTGCTGTGGTTTTCAAAACGTACGATTGTCGTTTTAGCGGGTTGCCGTATTGTCGTTTCTTAGAGGATTGTCCTTTTTACGAATGATGTTGTAAGTTATAGATGCTGTGCGTCCAACATTACTACGTCTACCTTATCTTAATCTGTTGCCATTTTATTTTATTTTATTATTTTCTCAAGTTATTGCCGAGTTTTAATATTATTATCATATTCCAAGAACTAGCTAGAGAAGCTCGAATTTAACTTGTGCTTTTAGATGGAGTAGGTTGTATATATCGGGACTTGAAGTATAGTACTATTATAATGGCGTTCCCAATTTCCTTTTTTTGACTTTAATCGTTTTCTTCGGTTGATTTAGGGTCTATTTAGTTTACTAATTTAAATTTTTAATTCGAATTAATATGTGATTTTATGTGAGAATTTTTTACTGTAATAAAAAAGTTAAATATGATTATTTCTCAGAGGTTTTTATTATAGTAAAACTTGAATTATAAATTTAAATTATAAACTTAAATCGGTGAAACGTAGATCTGCAATTTTAAAACTATTGTTGTTATTAGTACCTTTTCGTTTTAAAAAATCATTGTCGTTTCTCGAAGTACTGTCTTTCAACAAACGACGTTGTTAAAATTAGGGTTGCTGTCGGTTTTGACATTTGACTTTACTATCTGATCTTAATATGGTGTTGTTTTTCTTTTTAAATAATACATGTTATCGTTTTAAATTAATATTTCTTTTCCTCAAGATACTGCCGCTTCGTCATATTGTCGTTTGTAAATTAATATTTTTCTTTTCCTCGAGATATTGCCGCTTCGTAATAATATCTTACTATGAAGTTTACAAAATTTTTGTCGTTTGTCAAAATGTTATCATCGCAACATGCTCGTCTTCTCTCAAATACGCTGTCGTTTTCTTTAGTGCCGCTGCTTAACATTTTAGCGTTTTTTACAATTGATGTCGTGTTTCCTTACATTCGGTTTCAGGATGATGTTTGTTTTTGAAATATTGTCGTTTCCTGAGATATTGAGGGCGTGTTTACCGAACCATAAAGAAATGTAATGGAAAAGATAATAAAATTATAAAGGAAAGTAAAGTAATAAGATTAAAGATCATTATTTTTTTTTTTTTATGTGTTTACTTAACTACTAGATAGTGTAATAGGACACATATTCATTCCATTTCTTATGTTTATTAAGAAATAATAATGTTATAAATGTAATCACTAAAATGTCCTTTTACACAATTAATTAATTATTGATTTTATAATAATTTATTAAGGGTAAATAAGTAAATTTAGCATTCATTTTCTTTGACAAAGAATCAATATTAAGGGCAGTGTAAAGATTGGTATTTCCTTTTTCTCATTTCTTATATTATGTGAGGTTCATTAAATCTCCATTATTGAATTTTGAGAGAATAATACAGAACTAAAGAGGTGAGTTAAAAAGGGCATATTTCATGATTTTCTCCACCAAATATTTCAGATTTTTGTCTATCGATAGTTTAAATATACCCTTTTTGTTTGTTTGTTTGTTTGTTTTTTTTTTAAAAAACAAACAAATAAAAGAGAAGATTTTGATTTAATTCATACACAAAAATGATACGAGTAAATAATTCGTCTTGATAAGTGGTCCAAATACAAGTCCTTTTCTACTTTTTTAAAAAAAAAAAAAAAAACCACTCTTTCCTCATTTCCATTCATAACAACAAATAATTGGTCCATAAATAATATTAGAGACCTCAATTTTTATTAATACGATTAATATTTTTTTTTGATAGAATCAATTTAATTAAAATTAAAAAGTCGTATCTACAATAAGTTAGTTAATTGATATATATTCCTTCTGTCTGTTATGTTCTAATTTCTAACTGTTATTGGTAGTAGCTGTGACATTACGGACATAACATAAATTCCCGCCTCTTTATTGATTAATCTGAGCCGTCCATCTTCCTGATTCAAAACATGAAATATCTCATCTAGAAAGAAACGGTTGAGATTACATCTCAGCAGGTGACCGATCGCTTCTATATTAACGAGCAAGCGTAGATAATATATATTTTTTTCCCTCCATTTCAATCTCTTCAAAAAACAGTTCTCGTTCTTCATTTTTTCTCTCGTTGATCATCAATGGCGGTTGATCTTAGAATAGGCTCGGTAGCTCTGGTCTTGATGACACCTCTGCTACTCTCAGGCCGATTTTTGAGCAACGAATCTAGTAAGCCGACGAAGGACGATCTGCGATTTGAAGATGGAGATCGCATTCCTCTCTTTGCCAATAAGGTTTATTCTCGCTCCGATCCTAGGTAATCTTTCAAGTCTTCAATATTTTCTGTGCAAATTACTGGATACTAACTTTGATCAATCGTTTTGTGAGCTTCTTTCTTGAATTTGATCGATCGCATTTTGAGCTTTGTTTTCTGAATTTGGTCAATCGCTTTGTGAGCTTCCTTCATTTCATCGTTCTTGTTTATATTGATCTGCGTGAGTTGTTTCGTCTTGATCGTTGTTTGCTTGCTCGGAAAATTGAGGAAAATGTGTGGAACAGAATCTTCAGAAATGCTGAGTAAATGAGAAGGAAATTTTGATCCTTCTCGTTGAAAGTAGATTTATTAGGTTTAATCTCGGAATCAAACGCGCTCACACTTTCAGCTGGAGAGTAGAGTCCTCAGAATTTCCTTTCTCTCTCTCTCTCTCTCTCTCTCTCTCTCTCTCTCTCACAGACTTTTCGAAATCAGATGTAAAACGTTTCTCATCTTACTATAATTAGATTTAGAAAATTCAGACAAGTTTAGTTCAGTTGTAATTCCAAGTTTCTAACATGGAATTTCATTCAAGATTCTTATCACAAAAATAGTTTTTACACAAGCTTTTTCCAATGTATTTCTGTTTTACTAATAAGTTACATATTTACCAAGATCCTTTCTAAAAGATTGATCAATGGGGTAACCATAAGGATATACAAGAATCTATTTTAGATATTCTTACTTCCACAGATATTATGGGTACAATTACTAAGGCTAGTCCTTTCTCCAGTACTCTCATTTATGAGTTTTATGCTAATCTGGATCCAGATATTGCGAATCAGAAATCCCCAAAGTTTTGTCAAATATATGTGAGAAAACATATTCTTAAATTTTCTCCTACTATTATAAATGATTATCTAGGATGTCCAAATTTTGAGTCTAACAGGACTAGAAAACTTGACAGAGATGAGGACATGAATGATGTTGCCTTTGAGATCACTGGGAAAAATGTTAAATGGTCTGGATTTCTTAGATCTGCAGTGCTCACTGTTAAATATTCAGTCCTTCACAAGATTGCTCGAGCAAATTGGCTTCCTTCTTTGCATCCTACGACCGTGATAAGAGATTTGGCACTGTTATTATATCTCCTGGGTACTAGCATGGTTTTTGACATGGGCATGCACATTTTTGAAGAAATTGTTACATATGCCAATGCTCTTGTGAGCACAAAATTTTTTCGTTTTCCGTGTTTAATCCATGGTATTCTCACTTCTCAACAAGCAGACCTGATTGAGGACACAGACTCTATTGTTCAACTAAGAGCTTCCATGAAGATTTCTCTGAAATTGCTGAAAGGAGAACATCTAGATGATATTAAGGGGGAGCAAGCTGCTTCTTCACATGTTGCACTTGATGTTACAACAAGTTCTACAACAGGTGATTCATCTCGTATCTACAAGTTTCTTTCTATTGAGCTGCAACAGGTTCACCTCCAAAAACAAAATCTAGCCAAGGAACAACTTCATCTCTCTGCCAAGGAGACTGAACTTAAGGCACTGCTGGCTACTTTTCATCATTCTTCATCTTCAACTGCTCCGCGGCACAGCTCTGCTCCTACCAATGCTCCCGTTTCTTCTCCTACTCAGGGTTCTCCATCATCTTTTCATACTGCTTACTGACAGTTGATCACTTTGAGCATTTTTTTTTTTGTCAAAAATTGGGAGTAGGTATAGTTTAGGGGGAGTTTTTCTTAAACTAGGTGGAGACAATTACTATTTTGCTTCTGATTTGTTTTTTTGCTGGTTGACTTTACGAAAGTTATTATGTTTTAGTTTTAGTTTCCATTTTTAAGTTCTGCCAAAACAATACCAAAGGGGATATTGTTGGAATTTGTTTCTCAAATTCTGTATTGATTCAGATCGCTTTATGATTGACATTATTTTAGTAATGATTGGCTAGTTGATTTGATTGAGAATAGATTGGCAGATGGACAGTTGGAAAGTTTCTGCAGATCTGGAAACTGAATATATTTTCTGTTTTTTAAAGTCAATTATTGATCTAAAGATTGTAAATTGATAATTGGCGATTTGATTGATATTTGATTGAGTTTCTATAGCTAAATGATCTTTCTCTGTCTCTTAAGAATGTGTCTAGATTTGTATATCAGTTTTGGAAAGATTTCAAGATTTAAGCAGATTGATTCAGACTGATTTTGTGTGAGCTGACCCTGACAGCTATGTTGCAGTTATTGTTGCAACAAGGAACTACAACAGATTTAGTTCAGCGAATTAATTGAAGAGGTCGTCAAGTTGTTCACAATTTACTTATTTATTCAAATAGTCTCTTGAGTCTTTGGACACATTTTGATTAATTTTTTCTGGGTTGTGAGACAAGGTGAATACTTATATTCAGATAGATGATTTGAATGTTTTTCAGGAAAAAACTTAGTTAGAAGGATTTCAATATTAAAAAGTTGAGGGATCTCACTGTTAAGTCTATTGAGAAATTACAAGTTCATAGGCGTCTTCTTAAAGAGAGAGTCTCGGGTAGATTAAGTCCAATTGAATTGTAAAAGAGTTCTTAATGAATTGTTAATCATATGGACGTCATCTTGCGGAGTTAATTGTGACTGAACTACAATACTAATTCTCTCGTGTTTTTTCATTTTATATCTCTGCATTATTTATATTATCTTTTAAAATATTAAAAGACTCAAATCAGTACTTATTGTCATTTGTCAAATATCATTTAGTTTATTGTTGTTTGTCAAATATCGTTGTTTTACAAAAATCTTCGTTTTCAAGAGGTTGCCGTTTCTTAAATAAATGCAACCGTTGTTTTCCGTATATTTGTTAGATACTTGTATTCAAATATGTTGTTTTTCTATAATAATTCTCATTTCGAAATTTTCTCGTCGTTTTCATTCATTATCTTATTGTCGTTTTATGGTGCTTTTTTTCCCCTCGAAACACAGTACCTTTCTTATTTATTTTCGTTTATCTGGCTGTCGTGTCGTCTATTTGAAATGCTACTGTCGTTTCTCATTCTTTTGTCAGTTTTCACTTTGTTTTCGTTTTAGAGTTCTTTTTGTTTCTAGATTTTATTGCGTTGTCGCTTTTCCTTCTGTTGCCGTTTTCTCACATTTCTATCGTTTTCATTCAAGTCTACCAGTCTGCCTGGCAAATATCTGACTTCAAATATCGTGATTTACCATCTCACCTCCGGCTACCCGTGGCAACCTTCCTACACTACCGCTTTTCACGGTGGCGCGCCACCAATGGCGTATATTAGATACAATTATACACACTATGGTTAGAAAACCACATGGCAACTCAAAAAGAAGGCAACAATTTTGCAGTTCTATGAGAAAACATAAGCGAAAAGCGGAAAAGAAATTCTAGCGTCAACTATACAAAGCACAAACTTGAGGAAAATTCAAATCCAATATATTGCAGCTACATATCAATTTCTTGTCATCTTTTTGTTTTTTTTAAGGCTATTCAAGAGGGGGTTTTTTTTTTTTTTTTTTTTTTTTTTTCAAGAGATGATCCATTTTTTATCAGACAAACTTTGGCCTACGAAATTCACTGAAAATAATTTTGTCTGTTCTTTAATTATTATTTTTATTGTTATTGTCGTTCTACAATACTTCACATCTTTTCAAGGATATCGTCGTTCTTATACTTGTTGTCAACTTGTCATCTTTTACTCTTGCAGATTTTTTTTTTTTTTTTTCCCTTAGATTGACGTCCTTTATCAATCAATCATCATTTGAAAAGGATAAAAAAAAAAAAAAATGACGTCTTTGAATACGCTGTTGGTGTCTATGGTTGCCGTGACTTTCAGAGTTTTTGTCCTTTTTAGTTATTGTCGTCTGACAATGGTTTTTATATTGTCGTGTTGACTTTTTGGTCATTGTCGTTTTTTGTTTCCGTTTATCAAGATATTGTCGTTTGTTAATACAACTGTTCATGCCCTCATGTCTCCGTCATATAGGGTGTAATTCGGCCGGGTAAGGTCGAGTTGAGACGAAAAATTGAGCTGACGGGTTGAGAAAATTTTAGGTTGTAACACTTTCTTAAGTTTACAAATCTGCAACCTTCCGGTAATTTCGAGTAGGCTTGGGTTACTCAGGTTGGTGAAAATTAATTTTAATCTATGACTTTATACTTTTTTTAACAGTTCAAAAGTATAAAATTCATAAACAGTCCATAAGCATTAACATAATATTAAACATACTTTTTAACAATCAATAAAGTTTAAAAATAAAATTAATAATACGTTAAATAAACAATCCATATAAAGATAGTCTAGCAAAATATGCAATGGGCTCTTTCAATTTTGATTATTTCAGTGATCATGTCTTCTCTCTCTCTCTCTCTCTCTCTCTCTCTCTCTCTCTCTCTCTCTCTCTCTCTCTCTCTCTCTCTCTCTCTCTCTCTCTCTCTCTCTCTCTCTCTCTCTCTCTCTCTCTCTCTGGTGGAAAATGATCATATCTATTTGTTCCTACCTCAAAGAAATCTGGTACATGGCAATAGCAACTTATTTCAAGTGGGGAAGAATTTGTTGTTTCATGTGATGGCTCCTTCTGCTTCTTATTCCTTTTCCTGTTTAGGACGTGTAGTATTCGTCTTAACTAGAGGTCGTCTAAGATCTTTACTTTGTACGTGAATTTAAAAGGAAAGTAATTGACTCTTTAGCTGGTTCATTTCATTTTTTTTTTTTTTTTTTTGTGATTGCCGGTGTGTCGGCTAAAGCAGACATTATTAACTTTGGACAAAAACTATGCCGCACAAGATGAGAAAGATACATGTATAACTTTAAGTTATAAACAAGTAACAATATTTTCAGTTATTGAATTCTCTCATTCTAAATTTTAGTGGTATTTATTCTTAAATTCCTGTTGCAATAAACGTACAAGTGAACATTTAAGGCAACATATAGTAATAGATGTAAATAGGACTTGTGGCAAAACCTAAATAATGTATATGCTTGAGCTTGTTTGTGCTTCCTGTTATCTGCTATAATGAAATCTATCTTGCAAGGAAACGTTCATGGTTCCAGTTTGGCATGAATTTCAGTTTCTGTTAATTGATTCAGTGCTATTACCGGTGCAGTATCTGATGCAGTTTCTATATTGAGTGAGTATTTAAAGGATGATCCTTGGTTGAAGCAACTTTGTAGCCATCTGAGGTATAGCGCTAAAATTATCCTACTCAAGACAACTCTTACTTAGGCCCGTTCACTTCACCGATTTAAGTTTTCAGTTTTAAGTTTTTACAGTAAAAAGCTCTCAGAAAATATCACATCTACTTTTTCTGTTATAGTAAAAAGTTCTCATAAAATGTCACATCTCAGTTCAAATTAAAAACTCGAATCCGTGGAGTAAACGAGGCCTTAATTTTAGTAGTTATGCAGTGAGATAACCTTTGTTTTCCTTCTTTTAATGTGTTAATTATCAAGTCTAGCTTATGAACACGTTTGCAGGTTAAACTTATTGGAGGTGACTAAGAAAGCATCAGAAATTGAACTTGTACCAAATGCCGCAGAAAGTAACCAAGGTTTTACTGCCTCACAGGTATAAAGTCCGGGATGCAAGGTCAATGTATATCCATACACACACACTGACACACACATATAAACCTACAAACACAAAACACAAACGGCGTCATAGACACGCGGACCAATAGAATGCCTTCCTTGACAAAACACTTCTGACCAACATGTGAACCAATCATCGCCTCCAAAACTAATTTCCGTTACGCTAATTTTCTTACAGCAATAGTGCACAACTGATTTCTGAAAAAAAAAAAAAAAAGAAGTTGAAATCATTTTGAGACAGATTTTCCCTCCATTATTATCAACGCAACCTCTTCAACTAGATTTCTCTCTCATTTTCTTCCTTGTTTTCTTCCGAGAAAATCCATGGCGGTTGAACGCAGAAAGATTATCTCGGCTCTGGTACTGATGGCTATGGCGGTGCCTCTGGTAATCTCCTCGCGACGAAGCGGTTTTGATCGTTGGAGTTCTTCCGAAAATTTTCATGAAGAAGGAGATCGACTCTACGTTTTGGCCAACAGTGTTCGTACTCTCGAAGCTTCTTGGTAATGATCATCAAACGATTGCTCACTTTCTTATTTCTGTTTTGAATGATCGACGCGCACTTTTCTTACTCCGATCGTTGTAGCTATATATATATATATATATATATATATGTATATGTATATGTACATGCGTGAGGTTTTGTATCGCAGTGTCGGCGTAATGTGATTCAAGGTCTGGAGTGGCTTTTTCTTTATTTTTCATCTTGAACTTGTTTGTTTCTGAGGAAATATTATTTTCTGTTTTCAAGAACGTGAAAGCTGATTTTACTTGGAATCTTATATGTCTGGTAAGTGTGGTGCTCAGGTTTTTTTCTTTTTAATTTTCCTAAATTTTCTCAGTAGCCAAACGGCACTGGTAGAAGAAGTAGTGATGTAGAAATCTGAAATCTAAATTCGTGCTTTTGTCGTTGTTATTTCATGTTTTCAGAAAAAGAAAGTCGATTATGACCTGGAATTATAAATCTATATGTTAAACGGAGCTCTTTGTATCCATTGATCTAATTTAGAATAAGTTTTTAAGCTTTGGTGCTCAGATTTTGTTTAGTTTCCTGCAGTTTCTTAGCAGCCAAACACAGCACAGAAAAA
Organism: Morus alba; assembly: GCA_012066045.3. Lineage (NCBI taxonomy): Eukaryota > Viridiplantae > Streptophyta > Magnoliopsida > Rosales > Moraceae > Morus > Morus alba. Next base: position 17,625,562 of record CP050226.2, on the reverse strand, counting down.
GTAATCACCGGATGCTTTGCTGCTAAGAAAAATGCTAGATAAAGTAACTAGAGCTTAACAGAAATCTAAAATCTGAATTTCTTTCAATACTTTGGAGCACAAGACTTTCTAGATAAAATCTGAAAATTCTGATTAGTTCACGTGATTAACGATTCAAATATTTACCACTTGCAGTGAGCAATATCCGTACTTTGACTTCCCATTTTGCCCCGCGGGAGGTAAATGCTTATTTCCATTGTTAGCTTGATAATTTTCTTGCAATTAAATGGTTAGATATTATGTTCCTTAAATGATCTGATTCGTTGATGCAACTGTTCAATGGTGTTATTTTGCGCTTGCTCCACATTAAAGAGCTAACTTAGGTTGTGGACTTATTTATTAACAAGGAATATGGACATATTGTGTATAAGTAACCGAAGAAATATTGGAGATTCCACTCTTGATAAGTTAATAAGGTCTTAAGATTGATACATTGTCCTTCTCACGTTGGGCGGACTACAGAAATGATAAACTACGCGAAGAGATCACTAAAACAGGTTTTAGCGGGGGATTGCCACGCCGTGACGAAGTATGAGTTGAAATTTAGGGAGGATGCCAAGGATGAAAATCCTTTGTGATAGAAGTCTAAGAAAAGATGATGTGGAAAAGTTTAAGGATGCTATAAGAAGAAAATTTGTATACGAGATGGCCTATAACAACTTTACCTTGCGGGAAAGTGTCGGATTCATTGACGATGATGGGTCTTCTCGCACACAACCAAGGTACTTTCTAGTTCCAAGCATCGACTTCCATGTACATTACTCAGAGAACCAAGTTACAGAAATGTACATTTCGGGCAACCCACACTTTAACGTCGATATAACTGAAGCTGCTGATATCAAAGTCAATTTCTCTTATTCGGTTTACTGGTACGACACTGAAGTAGATGGTGATACCAGTCTTCCGTTGAATGAGACCCTACATGAGAAAGATCACAGGTTTAAAAATGATGATGATCATAAATGGATGTCAGCATTGATGATCTGGGCAAATGTCACTGTCTTATGGGTTGGCTTGATTCTTATAGTGACTCTGCCATACCTCATGAAGTATTTGATGCGGTATGATATCTTTTTCAATTCTATGCCTAGTTCGAAGCTATCCGTTGACATTTATTCAGCTGAGATCTTCACTTGTACTGCAGGTGCTCTAATAGAGAGCGGGGACATTCAAAACGTCCACAGTACATTCGTGGTGACACCTGCATTTGTCCTAAATACACATCATTGCTTGGTGCCATCCTGGGGAATGGAATTCAGCTGTTTATTTCGTAATTGATCTTTTTCAACAATCTATTGGTTTTTGAACTGCTTCTGCATTCGAGTCTAATAAAGAGAACTTCATTAGTGATCTAGTTAATCATAAGAATCTTCCCTTTCAGGTCATTTATTGTTTACAGCTATTTAGTCTTGACACTTGACAGTATTCATTGCGTATATTAAACATAAAGAAAAGTGCAATACATGTTTACATACAGTTTAAATACTCTAGTTAGACGATTCCTAATTATAACACAGACAACGTTAAAGGACATCTAAGAAAAACACATGCGTATGTTTTAGGTTGCATTCTGATTTTATCATCAACAACTAATGGCAGTGTCAAATTTCTGAAAGTTTTATTAGATAGTGATTAACGGTGCTAATAAGTAAAACCGCCATTTTGCAGGTTTTATTAGATAGCAATTAACAGTGCTAATGAGTAAAACCGCCGTTTTGCAGGATTTGCATCTTCTTCATTTTGGCATATAGAGGTTTCCTGCATCCCTGCGATCTCGAATCACTCTGTTCTCAGATCTTGCGGACATATTGTTTTACGTCTGTGGTTGCTGGCTACAAGGCTACTTCATTTCATGGCCAGTTCACTCCAGTTGGTTGGGTAATTGCTCTACATAATTTTATTCCCAGTATACTAATCCTTCCTCTGTTATATTTCCTCGCTATATTTTCCACAACTCTGATGTTTTTTTGTTTTTTGTTTTTTTTTTTATTTTTTATTTTATTTTTATTTTTATTTATATATATATATATATATATATCTCTCTCTCTCTCTCTCTCTCTCTCTCTCTCTCTCTCTCTCTCTCTCTCTCTCTCTCTCTCTCCAGAAAGAATGCACTTTCCAAGCTGGAACAGTATACTTTATTCCAGCGCTAACAACAGCTCTTATTGCAAATGGTTTAGTAATAACAAGGTCTGGGATGTCAGCCGTACCTGAACTTGGCATCATATGTGAAAACCTTGTCGTTTGGGGACTTGTCACCGTCGTTCTCGTAAGTCTAGGCGGCACCCTTGCTCATTGTTTCAGAACAGAATCTGAACCACCTTGTACTACAAGAAGACTTCCGAGAGACAATCCTCTGGAGTCTTGGTACATGAAGACACCAGCTCAGATGCTTTTCGGAGCCCTTTTACCTTCATTCGCAATGTTCCCAGAGATGGACAATATCTATGCGAGCTTGTGGCATTTCAAGATATGCGGAGCGTTTCACCTTATGCTTACTTCATTCGTCGTGGTCATCACACTGACTGTGGTTGTAGCAATCGTCACCACAAGCTACCAGTTTGCTAAGCATGACCATCAGTGGTGGTGGAGGTATATATACACATCACTAATTGTTTCTTCATCATATAAATGGCCAAATTATTCCTAAAAGAAAGATTGCTCAATCAAAGTTGTACATTCATACACGCAGATCTGTCCTTTGCGGGGGATCACCAGCCATTTTCATGTTCGTGTATGGCATCTACTTTTTCTCCAGAGTTCCCGACGTTGGAGACGCAACGCTGCTCCGCTTTTTGGGATACAATGCCTGCATCTCTTATGCCTTCTTCCTAATACTTGGAACCACAGGCTTCTATGCTTCATATTTTGTCTTTCACAGCACTTACCCTCAGGAGAAGCATGAGTAATTCATCAATGTTTTCGGGATTGAGGAAGGTATAGCCATATACACTGTCTTGCAAGAAAAACTACTCAAGGTTGAATCTCTTTGTTGTGTCCTTGGTAAATGGAGGTTGGAGTGTAGTCTAAATGTTCAGCATTTCCTGAAGTTACATATTGTAACATTTTGCAAACTGAGCTGCTCATGTAGGAAGTAGAAACATAAATCCCACACATGTTTTTGCTCCCAATATGCCAATTGGTATTCTGAGTCTAACCAAAATTACTTGGCCATTTACCAACATATTTTTTACTACCATATCAGCACAAATATGGCTCTATGAATATTTGTAAGCTTCTTAAAAGATGCTTTACAACAAAGGTAGTTGGTTATATCTCTCTTCCTACTATAATGTGCTTTATTGTTAGAATTTTTATTTTTTTTTTTTTTTTAACTTAAGATGGAATTTGAATTTTAAACCTCTACTGTTGAGGTACTACAGATTTACAGCTAGACCGCTAAGTTGCAATCAATTATTGTTAGAGAAACTTGAACCTTAAAAGGCTTGAAAGAAGCGGTTTTAGGAAATTTGAAGTGGGGTGAATATTTTATTTTTAAATTATGATAAATAGTTGAATTTACCAATACTAAAAGAATAATTGGATTTATTCGGTAAATGTGAGATTTTCCAATTATTTAATCAATAAATATGAGCTTTACTTAGTCAATAAAGATATAAGATTTTTTCTTTAATGAAAATAAGTATAAAAATCAATCATTTCTCCGCATTAACCTTTATTCGACTCCAATCTCGTGATGTTATTGACGAAAGGGAACTTCATCTTGTGCCACGTTCTACGTGGGCTCATTCTATTGACTGCAAGCCACATCCATATGGCCTCACCCTGTGTCTCCAATCAAAACGATGCAGCTAAAAGTTATTTTTCCATGACAAAAAAACAAAGAAAAAAAATTTTTTAAAGTGTTTCAGCTTTTATTATGTACTAAGAATAGGTTTAAATATTGCAGCACTGAAGAACTATAGTTGTATCTTTAATTTGGGAGACTATCTCTCAACTATAACGATAATTTGAAAATAAGTAATGATTAGGTATGTTTATTTCACTTATTTGAATTGAAAATATGAGTTAAAAAGAGAATTTATATAAAAAATATATAATAAAAAAAGTTTAATTAAAATTTTTGTGAAAAAAACACTAAAATAAAAAATTTGAGTTGTAATTTAAAGAGCTAAACAAACAAAGCCTAATACTTCACTATCATATGGCCCCATTTTCCTTTGGTTTTCAGTAGCTAAATCAGTCGGGCCTATGAAATTAACTTATCAGGACACGAGGTTTCAATCAAAATCGTTGCCTTGTGAGCCTGCCCACATGACATTAGCTTAAAAAGTAATTTTGTTTGGTCCATTCACTAGATTTTTTATGCTCACTTGCTCTCCCGATCAACCCCACACCATTTTATCACCCCAAAAAAAAAAAAAAAAAAAAAAAAAAAAAATTATTATAATAAAAATAAAATAAAAAGGGGAAAAAAAGAGGAAAATTTGGGACACACCTGCTACCGCTAGTCTCTCTCTAGTCCGCTGCTGTCTGTCCGTAGAGAGTCCAAGTCCAAGGCCGAAGGAGCTAAACCCCATTTCAATTTTCGATCCACTTTGGGCTCAGCGCCCCCCAAATGCTCTCTGCAATTCCTATTTCCGAGGTCTCTCCAGCTTTCTCGCGTGTTTTTCTCTGAAACCCAGGTGCCATTTTCTGTTCATTTCCTTCTATGTTTCAATACAATTAATGGGGTTCTCTTGTTTTGCCAGATATTATCATCATTTGTTGCTCATTGTAACTGGGTTTTATTTCTTTTCTGTAACTTACTGCTGTTCGGTTTGAGTTTTTTGCTCTCAGCTAGTTGATTTTGCAGGAGTTTTAGTGCTTTTTTATTGGCTTGATTGTTTATTCTATGTACATTATCGGGTTCTAATGTTCTTGTTCTTGCTTCTTATTTGGGTCAATTATTTACCCTTTAGTGGAATGATAGATTATTCTTTCCTTAATCCGAGGTTTTGACTGTTTATCTTTTGTTGGCTGCTTTTTTCTTTTTTGGTAAACAGGTATTATTATTGGAGGGTAGTTTTGTGGTAGGATTTTAAATTTTAAGCCATTTGGGTCTGTAAATTTCACGGCGTTTATCAGCTTACCTTTCTCTGAGATCTGAGTTTTACTGTTATAAGATGGCTACCTATACGTCGGCCTATTTTACCCTTTCCGATACTCGAAACCCGGCAGGGGTGCTCACTGTACTTAGAGGTAGAGCACCAGCTGAGAACCATTTTGGAAGAAGTGTTTGTATGAAAGGATTGGAGGACAAGTATGGAATTTTTGGTGGAAGCCAAAAGTCACATTTGCATCAACTTAAGTGTTCTTCCAACTCTCACAGTGTTAGTCCATACCAACGCAATGACCCTTTTCTGAATCTACACCCGGAGATTTCGATGCTTAGGGAAGGGAACAACAGTGTCAACAACCCGAGGAAAGATAGTTTGGGTGGAGGTGTTACTGAGAGCTTAGGAGATGAATCCGGTTCGAACAATTACAACGAAGCGAAAATCAAGGTTATTGGTGTTGGTGGTGGTGGGTCAAATGCGGTTAATCGCATGATAGAGAGTTCAATGAAGGGTGTTGAGTTCTGGATTGTTAACACAGATGTTCAAGCCATGAGAATGTCACCCGTGTTTCCAGAAAACCGTTTGCAAATCGGTCAAGAGCTTACCAGAGGGCTTGGTGCTGGTGGGAACCCAGAGATAGGCATGAATGCTGCAAAAGAAAGCAGAGCATTAATAGAGGAATCTCTTCATGGATCCGACATGGTCTTTGTTACGGTAGGTTCTGTTGGCATCCATTATGACTTCCCAGCTGAAACTGGTATAGGTTGCTATGATGTAAAACATACTTATTTTAAGAAGTTTGTGATTATAAATCACTTTTCGTGTCTTGTGCAGGCTGGAATGGGTGGAGGCACCGGCACTGGTGGGGCACCTATAATTGCTGGGATTGCAAAGTCAATAGGAATCTTGACTGTTGGTATTGTCACAACCCCTTTCTCTTTTGAGGGACGAAAGAGGGCAGTTCAAGCACAAGAAGGAATTGCTGCTTTAAGAGAGAATGTTGATACACTGATAGTCATTCCAAACGACAAGTTATTGACTGCAGTTTCCCAGTCCACCCCAGTAACAGAAGCGTTTAACCTTGCTGATGATATTCTTCGACAAGGTGTTCGTGGTATCTCTGATATAATCACGGTATGGAGACTGATGGTCAATATGTAAGATTGCACTATTTACAATTTTTTGCTATTTTTCACATAAAATCACATTAGTGTATGGATATTTCAAGGCTTTCCTACAGTAAAAGCTTGCGAGCATTCGGCTGGTAAATACAGAACATGTTTTCGTTTAATTGGTGGTGGGCTACTTTAACTGCAGGTACCAGGACTTGTAAATGTGGATTTTGCTGATGTAAGGGCTATAATGGCAAATGCTGGTTCTTCGTTGATGGGAATAGGAACTGCAACTGGTAACCTTTTTTAGCTACCCATTTCCACTTTGATATCATGATAGAGGCATTGCTTGATTTTTTTATTACTTTTTCCTAAGACCAAATTTGTTTTCCTCTTTATAGCACCATGGTTTATAACCTTTTTTTGGTAATTAAATGGTCAAAAACTGGCATTAGGAAAATCTTGAACTTCTTTTATTGTGAGACCGGGAAAAGGAAAGATCATAATTGATATATAGGATGAAACTAAATTGGTCAAGTGGCCATTCTATTCTAAGTTTGCCTGGCCTTACATATGGCTAGCTAAAATTCCTGCAGGCTAGTGCACCTTCATTATTGCCAAAATATAGGAAACAGGTAGATTGTGGTTCTGTTGTGTTCAAATGCTCTTATATACTGATATTCATTTTCTGGTGCTTGCTTTTGAGTAGGGAAGACCAGGGCAAGAGATGCCGCCTTAAATGCCATCCAATCACCTTTACTAGATATTGGTATTGAGAGGGCAACTGGAATTGTGTGGAATATAACTGGCGGAACTGATCTGACCTTATTCGAGGTGCTTCCCACTCTCCTCGTGGCACCCCCGCCCGCCTTTCTCTCTTTTCCCACTTTGGCTCTTCTTTAACTTCTAATTCTTGGTAATGTGTATTATGGTAGGTAAATGCTGCAGCAGAGGTTATATATGACCTTGTGGATCCAACTGCAAATTTAATATTTGGAGCAGTGATAGATCCATCACTCAGTGGTCAAGTAAGTCCTCTCTCATTCTTAAGTGAGTGGAAAAAATTTTATTCGTTGAACTTATCTTCATAAGTCGTCATTCCATAGACGCAATAATACTTTGGCATATTCTTATGCAGGTCAGCATAACTTTGATCGCAACCGGATTTAAACGCCAAGAAGAAAGTGAAGGAAGGCCAGTCCAGGTATTACTTGGAACAAAGCTAAAGGGCACCACTAGTGTTCAACACCACACACTAATGGATAATGGCCACTCTTTTTTAGTTGTGGCTCTCAACACCAGTGGCGCCCCTAAGTATTTGTTTGTCACGTAACTCCCTCTTTTTTTCACACATTTTCTCAAAACCTACTGGAATGTCTCTCATTTTCTCATTACTTAACTGCAGGCACAGGGCGACATTGGCCTCGGAATCAATCGGCGGCCATCCTCTTTTATTGACGGTAGCTCAGTGGAAATTCCCGATTTCTTAAAGAAGAAAGGGCGTTCACGTTATCCAAGAGCCTGATATGCTTTATCCCAATTCCCAAATACGCCTTGTAGTAGGTAGTAGACACCTGTGCCCTCTTTGTTTAGTGGTTTGCCATGAGATATAGCAGGTATACTGGTACTGAGTAGTGAATAATAACTTGTTCTAGGTTTGTTTGTGTGCCAAAGAATTCAACCTGTTTTTTCTTAATCCATCAGATTTGAATGGATTGCCTTGTATAGAATTTGCCTTCTGAAGAGCCATGTAGAACCATTTATGGTTCAAGAATTTTCGTTTATTTACCAAGCGTTTGTGACCATTTCTTAAAGCCTAAACTCTCTTTTAATGTCTTAAATTACAATATAAAAAGGTGAACTCATTTATATTTCCTGGAGAGGTATTTTTTACAGGTGAGCAATTAATTCTGTACAAGTAAAATGGGAAATGAAAAAGTAAATTTACGCGAGAGAAAATAATATTGTACAAAAAATTAAAATTTAAACTTTTATGAAAAAAATATTATAATAAAAATTTGAGTTGTGATTTGAACTAATAAAACAATCGAGGCTGAAGACTATCTTATCTTGTAAAACGGAAGAACTACTGTCCTTGCCTACAAAAGAACAAAAAAATAAAAAACAAAACAAAAAAAATAAAAAAAATTGCTATTCTGTCATAGAAATAGAACGAATGGCATGTCCTTTCTCGTTGGCAAAGAAAACAATATTCAAAAGAATAATGCTAAAGATCCTAACTATAATTCAACTTTTTTGTACTAAGTGGCATAACATGTGAGTTTTTATTCTTTTATACATATGAATTTAAAAAAATTTCTCGTCAATTAATGATAATAAATTATATCTATCTAATAGTAAAAGGATGACAATTTCACCGCCATGTAAATTGGTATTAAAAAAAAAATTTGGGATTACATTTAGTGTTGTTGTTTTTACTCTATATAGAAATGGAGGAATAAAAGACTTTTGAGGTGTTTAAAGGGAAATACAAAATGGAATGCCTCTTCCAAGTTCTACTCATTAAGGGTCAAGGGTTAGATGTCTTTTTGCATCATTTTTTAATCATGCTTGTCGGTATTCACACTTTCCTGACCCTATTAGCTGAATAACTGTCAAAAAGACCATTTGCTTGGCAGCTTAAACAATTCAATTAGAGAACATGCTTATGGCAAAGCAACAAACAAAAAACAACATTTTGTATAAACTTTACTTATCGCCAATGAATCTCAGGCCTTCCAAAACCTTTACCACTTACCAGTAATCTCCACAAGAGCATGTTCCATCTGCAAAATGGTGATATCTTCTAGTATCCCTGACTATAATCTTTCTCCCAACAACCTTAGAAATGTACTTGATTGCAGAATGGCAATCCACACAAACCCTCAAGTTTTTCTTCACAATTATTGGTTTCCCATTTGGGATACTTAATAAAGCAAATGCAATGGCTATTCTCTCACTGTGATGATGAAGAAGCGTCTGCTTTTCACTATCATCCATATCAACTGCGACAGAATCAGTGCAAGGAACATATCCAGCTCTCTGTATCTGCACAAGAAGACTATCAAGCTTCTCGTATATTTCTTTCCGCCGAGAATGAGACCAATCTTCGGCTCCAAAAACATGAGTTTTGTTTCCAACATCAACCCAACTATGACCAGGCAATTTCTGCAGGTTTCCTTCTCTCATTTTTGTTCTCAACCTCCTCACTTCTTCCCATTTCCCTTCCTTCGCATACAGATTCGAGAGCAAAACTATAGCTCCAATGTTTTCAGGTTCAAGCTTGATCAATTCTTCGGCCGCAACTTTTCCCCTCTTTGTGTTGCCATGGACCCTGCAAGCCCCGAGGAAAGAGCACCACCCGAAAGCATTTGGCTTGAATGGCATTCCGTTGATGAATTCTTCAGCCTCTTTAAGCCTTCCAGCACGACCAAGTAGATCAATAACGCAATTATAATGTTCCTCTCTAGGGACCACTCCATATGTTTTCTCCATAGAATAGAAGACGTTCAACCCCTCATTAAATAACCCGGCATGGCTACACCCTGTCAGAAGACTGGTGAATGTTATTGCATTCGGTTTCACCACAAGAACCATTTTATAAAACAGCCTCATGACTTCTTTTCCTAAGCCATGTTGGGCAAACACATTCAGTAAGGAATTCCACGCAATCTCAGTTGGGTTTCTAGTCTCGTTAAATACTCGAATTGAATGATCAAGCAACCCACATTTCCCATACATGTCCAGAAGACAGGCAGAAATATAAGAATCCACATCGAGATTAAGTTTAACCACTTGGGCATGAATCTGGGCTCCTTGTTCAAGTGCAGCTTGGCTGGCACAAGCCTTGATCAAGCTTGAGAAAGTGTACTCATTGGGATCAATACCCTGCCTCCTCAAGTCAACGAATACGGCAAGAGCCTCATTGAACCACTGCATTTCGCAATACCCATGAAGCAAGGAGGTAAAAGACACAACATTTCTGTGCTCTGACAGAACCACAAACACATTTGAAGCACTTTCCATATCTCCTGCTTTTGAGTACATATCAAGAAGAGCATTGCCCACAACAACCTTCAATTCAAATCCTAACTTCACAACGCTCGTTTGAAGACTCTTTCCGAACTTATGATCCCTCAGTGCTGCACAAGCACTTAATGTGCTACTAAGAACATGAGGATCAATCATAACTCCATCCTTATTCATCCTCTTAAAAGCTAACAAAGCAGCCTCAAACTCGCCATTCTTTGCATATCCATCGATCATTGCCGTCCATAACACTGCGTCCTTACACGGCATCTCCTCAAAGAGCTTGCACGCTTCAATTATCATCCCGCACTTCGAGTACATATCAGCTAAATTACTTCCCACATATATATTCCAATCAAGGCAATATTTCAAAGCAAGACAATGCGTTTGCTTCCCAATCTTAATCGACCTGAGGGACACGCATGCTTTAATGATACTGGCAAACGCAAACTGGGTCGGGTCCTCCCCGACAATTCTCATTTGGGACAAGACATTCACAGCTTCCAAGAGCCTCAAGTTTTGAGAAAATCCAGTGATCATTGCTGTCCAAGAAACTATGTTTCGTTTAGGCATTTTCTCGAACAGGTTCTGGGCATAGTCGATAAGTCCGCATTTGGAGTACATATTGATTAGGTGGTTGGTCATGAAAATGCATATTGGATAATTGGCGCGTAGAAGCTGAGCGTGAAACTCTTTGCCTCTGTTTAGCTGCTTCGTTTGGGCGTATGTTTGAATAAGTTGTCCCAAGGTTTTTGAGTCGAATTTGCACAATGTGTGGCTTCTCATTGAGAGAGGGGTGTAAAATTAAAGTTTTTTTTATAAAAACGTACGGCTTTCTTTATAACATTGAGAAAAGTTGATCTTCAAAAAGAAAAGGGGTTAAGTTTGAGAAATTAAAATAGGTTTTTAAATAAAAACGCATTATTTTCATTCATAATTTATAATTATAGGTTTCTTTATAACAGTTTGGGGTAAAATAGAAAAGTTTGAACTTCGAAAAAAAAAAAAGAAAATAGAGAAAATTGGATAGGTTTTTGTTGGGAATAATATATCACCAGGCCCATATACTACAAATGCACCAAAGCCCAAGAGCTAGAGAGAGGACTTATGATTCACGAGACATATGACTTAATTATGTTTGCGAAATTAAAATATTACTGCAATTTTTGAATATTTACATTTGGCTTAATGCATATATATGATGACATTATTAACCCTTATAATAATATTATTTTGTACGAATCAGATTTAAAGGTAATATATAAGAAATTAGGTAGATATTTTATCCCATAATATGTGGGACCATTAACCTTATTTAAATGAATCAAATCCCTAAAATTCTCACATCACTTGCTCAATATCAAATACATAAATATTGAAAAAGTAAGATTTAAAATTTTTTCTTTCTCAAAGTTATTAACATACTAGCAACATAATTTTTTTATATACTAGCAACGTAATTAAGATACTGACAAAATTATAATTGTAAGTCAGTTATAAAGAAAAAATAAATAAATAAGGGATGATAATAATTTTTACGGGGACTGAGTTTCACCCTGTTCATAATTATTGAGGATGGGAATAAAGATAAAGATAAAATCTAATCCTCAATTCTTGACAGAGTGAGGACGGGAGTACTTACCACCCTGCCTCTCTGATATTAATGTATTTTTTTTTTTTAATGTAAATGTGTGTGAATATACACACACATAATCTCTTTAAATTACTTTTTACTTATAAAAAGGTAACTGCATTTTTTTTAATTAGAAAAAGGAAACTACCGATTATAGTTCATTGTACAGAAAAAACAAGGACAATTACTAATCTTCTCCTATATTATATACACACATAAGGACGCACTGTCTAGTGCCTTCTCATCCTCCTTTGAATCTATTAGGAATAAATAAGGGTGACAATGTTCGTGGGTCGTGTTTGTATTAATCTATTTATTAATTATGTCAAATAATATTAACTCAAACACGACATATTTATTAAATGTGTCAAAAATGTCAATCCAAACATGACCTATTTATTAATCGTGTTAACCTGTATAATCCGTTTAAATAAATATATTGAATAAATAAGTAATATAATAATGATTTATTTATTACGGTCAAGACAGGTATAACATGTTTATTAGTCAATTTATCTTTTCTTTTAAGAAAATAAATGAATTTTACCTACAAATATTAAAATTCACACTATTTATATTTAATATGTCTAGATGACACATATAGCTAATCGTGTTAGGAGATCAACCCTAACCCAATCTATTTATTAATCGTGTTAATCGTATCAACCCGATTATAACCCAAACTCATTTATAGTAAACTCAAACCCGCTAACTTCGTGTGAGTTTCAAATCGTATCGTCTTATCGTTACCCGGATTGTCAGCCCTAAGAATAGAGGAATAGGTAAGAAAGGATAATTTATATTTTTCTTTGATGTTTTTAAACTTTTTTCGCTTATGGATTGGTTATGACTAATTTAGTTGGCAAAATGTTAAGAATTTTGTTTTCATTATGGAACCTTTCGTTTTGGTCTAAAATTATAATTAATTTTTACTCTATTTTAATTTTAAAATTGCTATAATTTTGAAAATGTATAGTCTTATATGATGAGGAATAAGGAGGGTAAGAAAAATGCACTCCCAATAAAAAATCTCCCACTTTGACTCTACCCCTTCTTATGTGGGGATGAAGACGGAGATTTGAATAATTTAAGATAGGGATAGAAAATAATCCTCCGCTCCCACCTTGCCCCATTACTATCCCTAAAAAAAATGTCATTATAATAATGAATATTTCATTATAAAGAGCATAACAAGAATAATTAGAATGCGAACACAAACATATGTGAATTTTTGTTTATTATCATTACAAGAATGAATAATATCATTATAATAAAAGTATAAGAAGAATAATAATTAAGATACAATCACAAATGAACGTTATTTTTGTTTATTATTTTAATAATGGATAAATCATTGTACTAAAACAGATTGACATCGTCTACACAAATGATATACAAATTTGAAAACAACGATTAAAAAGAAAAAGATGATAAGTGCACACACACACACACACACATAAGAAATTCAATTGTGAAAATAACATGAAAATTAGTTACCAAAACTAAATATAGGATAAGTCAACTCAATGGGTATTTTTGGATTGTCAAGAGACATAATTCAAAAAAAAAATCATAAAAGTGATATTTGTAAAACTAAGTCAATTTTTATCCAACCCTAAAGAACGAGTTTACTTATCATTAGGCATGCCAAAAGTCTTCAGTTTTACCGTATCGTGTATTTGACCTTTGCCTAGTTTTTTTTTTTTTATTTTTTTTTTGTGGCATTTCAAATTCCAATAATATCAGAAGATCAAATCTTTTTGGCATAAATTTGAAGAATTAGTTTAGTTTTTTTTTTTTTTTTTGTTTTTTACTTATAAATACATTTCTTAAAATCTCTCCTTCACGCTTTTATAATTATAAGAAGATAATTATTGTTAACTTTAATAAATAAATATGTACTTTTTTTTTAACTTAAAATATTATTTTATTTTTAACCTTTTTTTATTTTTATTTAAAAAGTCTCATTAAATAGGTCCCTTTAAATTTTTTAATCCAATTATTAAAAATAAATTATGATTAAAAAAAAAATACCTAAAATTAGTAATTGGAAATTTTATAGTGAGTAGATGGGAAAAAAATTCCCAATTCTATCACTAAGTAAATGACTTATTCGACTCCGATTTCTCACTCCGAATCCTATCATGCTCATTCTAATTACGCGTTTAAAGATTATTCCTTTTTTTTTTCTCAAAGAGTTTCACTATAGGTCCCTAAATTTAACGAAAGAGAAAAAATTAAAAGAATTTGAGTTTTTATACTACAGTAAAAATGCTCAAAAACTCTCATATAAAATCACATCTCAACTCGAAAAACCATTAACTTTTTAACTAAAAAACTCTCACATAAAATCACATATCAACTTAAATTAGCAAATTAAAATGGGCCCGTACTATACAATTATAAGAAAACAAATCTATATAATTTAGTTGGCCATACCTCCTATTCCTAACCCTTCACTTTGGAATATTAACATGAATGCCTAAGGAACTGCTGATATTTTAATGCTTATAAAGAATTATCTTTTATTTTTTTGTATTACAACTTGATTTTTCCATTTGCAACTGTCGACATTCGCAGACAAACTAAATTGATTTTTTCTCTATCTCTCTTTTTTTGAATTTATTCTCACAACCACATTATTATGAGTGGCTGGATTCCATTAGCCTTTTTTTTTTGCTTTGCTTTGCTTTTAGCATATGGTCATATAGTAATGATTCAGCTTGAAAAGAAGAAATGTGATGGAAGAAACTAGGCTCCACTTTATGTTGTGATGTTTAAGTATGACTACTCTTCTTCACAGTAGACCTTTTGGGTGCGTATGAAATTTTTAGTACATTTTGGCTGTCACATATTCTCCAGAGAAAATAAAACCATTGGAACATTTTGCTCCACTTGCCGCAAATTTCCAAAGACAATAAACCATAGAAATTTGTACATATATACCATACCGAAAAGAGTAACGTTCAAGAATGATTTCATTATTCCATTATTTGGTGAAGTCACTATAGTTCCTTTTTTTGTACTTAATACTTTTCCTTTTAGTCTATGTTTGCCTTCAGAAAAGATGTAATCTGGGGGAATAGAATAATTAATTAATAAATTAGTGAGTAAATTATAGCATATTTTTTAAAAATAGTAAATTATAACCTAATTTGATATTTAAAGTTTTAAATATTATTAAAAATTTTAAATATCTCTAAACCTCTTTTTTCACCTCACTCTTCCCCCTTAAATATCTATTTTTTTAAATAGAAAATTATAACATATTTTTTAAAATAAATAGATTATAGTCAAGTCCACCATGACCGGGACTAGTGGCCGGCTCCGGGGATCAACTCCATGTTAGCGTTTATGCCCTTAGGAATAAATGTAACAATATTCGTTGAGACATTTTGACTATTAATAAAGATTTATTTATTTCATATATCTATATATTGTCCTCTTTATGTTCATAATAGTTGAATGTATGATAATCAAACTGAAAATCTGAGACTGTCATTCTAAATCTTTAGGTCATGCATGTAATGTGAAGAACATGCGGAAGACAAGAATCTAAAGATGATAGTCTAAATCTTATGATCCACAATCGAGGGAATAAAGTTGGGCGCTTTATTCATGTTAAGATTGTTATGTTGTCTACTTCTTAACGGAGACGGCTTGTCTGGGTTATCAGAGGTGGGACTCCATGAGTGGAGACATTGATATAGTTTCTAATTGTGAAATCTATATTGGATCGGACCAAAGTTAAATTGTTTTAATTAATAAATTTGTTTGAATAAAACAATTCACTTTTGACAAATTATATGTTGTCATCTTAATCCTGAGATGGATGATGAACCCGTATGCTTGACTTGTATCCTTTGATGTACTAAAGGGAGACATCCTGACATTATGTAAAGGTATGCTTGCCGGTACATTGAGGGTATGACTCGTGTATGAGTATATTCGTTATTCATAGATAGTGGAATCCATAGCTCCTATAAAGAGTCAATGATATCTTCTTATGCATTATCAGTGGATTGAAAAATATGAGCGCTCGGCCATTAGACTACTCTGTGTTATCTAATGGTTTACTGTTTGTAATGGTACGAATAGTGTTTTTCCGATGGTATGATAATGGAACATAAGATAAATGTAATTGGGAAGGTAAAAGGGAACTTGACCTCAAGTCGATTATGGATATCCTATGGAGATGATACACTAATATATTGAGTCATGGACTAGAGCTAATAAGAGCTTTGTAAATATGTTATATAAATCGAGAGTGCAGCTCTAGTCTTTTAGTGGAATAGCGCTAGAGTTTTATAATCATGAGATGGATTTGTTGGTTTACAAGTAACGTTGTGATTATAGGAGCTTGATTTATATATGTCCATCGGGTCCCTTTGCTAGCTCACATAATTTCCTGTAACGATACGGCGTATTTCCTACATATTGGTAACTTGTGTTATTTCCATAAAAGATGTTCAAAGTTAATATGGAAATGGTTAATTCATGAGTGATTTATCGGGTGAATTAATTGATAAATTAATTCTAGATAATTTGGTTGAATTATTGTTTTAAGAGTTGTTTAATATGAGAAGACTATTATATGACTATTTTGATCAAACAATTTCTCTATTGGGTTGCTTGAATCAAAACTAAGGCTCTATGCAAGTTTTCCGTGTTGAAAAACTAGGAAAACAACTTTTGTCAGTCCAGACAGGTTGACTGGTTGGGTAGACCGGTCATAGGTCGACCGGTTCGTGAAGCACAGGTCAACCGGTGAGTTATAATGTCTCTGTCACCGGTCGACCGGTTGTAACGTAAAATGCATGCTGACGTGACAAAATCGACTCTGGATGCGATGAAGACTTTGGGAAACCTAATTATTATGGAAGTATGACTTCCTAAACACTATAAATAGTCTATTAAGTCACATTACTCATTAGATCATTTGAGAGACTTTTTGGAGGCTATTGACAAAAGATTCCTGAGAGGAAAAATTGTTTAATTCTCAAGAACAATTTTTTCTTTGGCTCTCTTGTGATTGGAAGGAGATCAAGAATACCAAGAGGAGATTGAACGACGTGTGCCTACCCACACTCCGATCGTGGAAACGAGAATAAAAAAGAAGACCAGTTAGTTGAGGCTTTTCCGGTTGCTATTTGAAACGCTTTGATCTGTCAGACGTGCAGTTTCTTAAATCTCAAAAGGCATGATTCAGATCTTTAGTATTTATGTTATATAGCATCATGAACATGTTCTTGATTGGTTTTGGCATTGATTTAAATTTTTTAAAATTCCCCACGCACTCGATGCCATTATTTTTCAACACTCTAGCGATCGGTGACCGTTTTCTGGTGATTGTGTTTCCGACGACCGTTTAATACTGTATTTACCAGTAAATACTGTATTTACCATTTAATCTCATTTTTACTAGTAAATATCATATTTACCCAAAAAGTCGACTACCAACTCCTGCGACCGTTTAATGTTGTATTTACAAGTAAATACTGTATTTACTAATAAATATCATATTTACCCAAAAATCTGACCACAAACTTTGGTGACCGTTTAACTCTGTATTTATCGATAAATACTATATTTACTAATATATATCATATTTATCTGAAAATTCATGCACCAAATTCGACGATCGAATACAATATTTATCATATTCAAACTCAAATTAGTGAAGTATTTACTGATAAATACAGTATTTATCATATTAAGAATCGAATTTAGTGACATATTTATGGCTAAATATAATATTTATCACATTAAAAATTAGATTCAGTAAAGTATTTACTAGTAAATATAGTATTTACCAAATTCAGTCTTGAATTCAGTGAAATATTTACTGATAAATACAATATTCACCATATTTAAACTTGTAACTACTATGATAATTTCAGAGTATTTACCATAATCAATCTAGTAAATATTTTACAAAAACTCACGTACACAGATCAAGATAAAATGACAAACTCAAAATCAAACAAACAAAAACCTTGCAAATCAAATATGATGACAAATGCTATATACAACCATTGTGCATCAAATAGTTTACTATAAACAAAATTCATCTTATTGTTACTTCTTTTTTCACAAATTTATATATATATATATATAATACATACTATAAATAATCTAAAGGAGAGTTGGGGCTTTTCCAATTTTTCCCTGTTCAAGCAGACTCCCATCTTTTTCTTCATTTCCTCTTTCATTTCTTCTCTCTCATTTCCACCTTTTCTTTTTCTCTGAAATGACCCCTCGACTTTTTTTTTCATTTCCCTTGCCCTCCCTTTTGGCTAGCGTAAGGGTGGTTTGGTCTTTTAACCAGGTGTGATGGGTTGCTTTTCTAATTTTTCCCCTTGTTGTTTCTCTTTTTTTGGATTTTTTTCACTACCCCGCTTGGGCTTTGGTTTTTGGTCATTTTTTGCTGGAATTCATGCGGGTGTTAGAGGCGGGCTGTCGAGAGGCTTAATTTTTCTTTTTTTTGTCCTCGATTCCCTCATTCTTTGTCTTTCTCCTTTGATTTTGGAGGAAATTTTAGGCTTTTCTAGTTTTTTTGATGGAGCCCTAATTTTTCCTTTTGGTTTGCACACTCTCTCATTTCCTCCGCCTCTTTTTGCATTTCTTCTCATTTTGTTTTACTTTTTTTGCTCTTCTTTTTGTTTTTGTGCTTTGGTGTTTTGGTTTAGCATTTTTTTGCCTTTGCCATTTTTTCATTTCCCTTTTGCCCTAGCCTTTCTTGCCTCTTGATGTCCTCATTTTTCTATCTTTTTTGTCAGCCCCCATTTTTTTTTTTTTTTGCCCGGTTTTAATGTTTTGCGGATTTAATTTCTACAGAAAATGGTGTTACTTTTTTGTCGTTCTTTTAGTCTTTGATTGGTCCTTTTGTTCCTTTACAACTAAGATTTGCATTTTGGTTTCTTCAAATCCTTGTTTTATCGAACGTAAAGAATTGGCCAAAAATGGCTTTGCTTTGATTTTCCCCAATGGTTTTGGTCTCTGGTTTTAACTTATGATTTATTTCTCACCTCATTTGAGCTTTGGCGGAGGCTTGGATTTATCATGCATGCCCCTATTTTTTCCTTTACATCATTTTCTTTGTTTGCCTCTATATTGGTTTGATTAGTGATTTTGATTTCACCTTTGAAGCTTCGTACCATAGCTTTATGTTGGGTTTTGTTGTGGGGCTATTAATGTCTTTGTTTATCTTTTATTACTTTTATTTTACGTGTTCACTTCTTCTGTTTATTATCTTTCTTGGTTTTCCTCTTGCATTTGTTCAATTATATGATATTTTTTTTTTCGATTTTGGTGTGATTTCTTCTTTTTTTTTTGGATCGGTCTTTTGCATTCATTCGGTGTTAGGGTTCAATTTTTTCCATTTATTTTTTTTTCCCTGTTATTTAACAATGTTTTCCTCGGTTGGTTCTATGCTCGCTTGATTTATGGTTTTGGGTTTGATTTTTGTCCGACTTTGGGGCATTGCATGTTCAGTCATTTTTTGTCTTTGTCTTTCTCCTTTGATTTTGGGGGAAATTTTAGGCTTTTATCCCTTCTTTCTTCGACATTGTTCTACCATTTTTATTTGTGGCTTGATTTTGTGTATCATTTGTTATGATTTTTTTAATGCTCATTGAAGTTTGATTTGGGTTTTGGTACAGGCCTCTTCGGTTTTCCTAGATTGCTTCTAGGCTCGATTCATTTTTTATTTATGGTCTTGGTTTCATTCATTGTGCTTTTTCCTTTCTCTTGCTCTTGTTAGGTTTTTATCCTCTTTTATCGCTTTGAGTGACTACATGCTTTTACTCATGGCCTCTTTTTTTTTTTTTTTTTTTCTTGGTTTTAATGTTTACTTACATTGTCTCCTCTAGTCTCTACCTAAACTTTACCTCTCCATTAATTGCCCATGATTAGTAATTTGACTTGAGCGTTCTTTCATCATGGAGTGCCTTTGTTGTTTAGCTCTCATTCATGACACCACACCAATTTCTCCGATGTCTCCCCCTCGCCTCCGTCTAGCCATCTTTCTTACTCTTTTTCAAGTTATTTAGGTCTCTTAATATATTGCTAGGGATCCATCTCGAACAATACTAATGACCTAAGAAGAATAGTATTAAGGATTCGTCCCAAACAATGCTAAGGATCCAACCAGAGTAGGTGGAGTAGGGAAGTCTGATCATTGTACATCACCACAGGTGGTGTTGTGCCAAATTTCAGTAATCAACATGTATGTTTTTTTTTTTTTTTTTTCTCTTACAAATAAACTAAGCTTATAATAAAGTTCAATTCATTTTTTTTATATTTATGGTCCCAAATTATGTAAATTTATATTTTGGATAATGAAATTATTATTTATTCAGTAATTTAATTATCATAGGTATACTTAAAAGTCAAAATTTTGACGTTCCTAAGAGAGAAAAAGTTAGAGAGAGAGGCTCTGCAATAACAGAGAGAGGATGCATTATGAAGTTGGTGGTCGGAGTTTTAGGTGGGCTGCCAGCCTCCAAAATTGTTTGGAAAGATTGTAGAGGTAACCGACGTTAAGTTCGTACTGACGGAAGTGTGGGTAGTCATTGATGGAGCCATTCAGAGGAAGAAGTCGTCGTTCTTCTACTGTAGATCTAGGACGCATTCGCCGCGAGATTCTATTAAAACTCCGGGAACTAGGTTGCAAAAGGGATGAAAGGAAGGTAGACCGGAGCGTGTGGCAGTCTCCTGTATCTTAACTATTTAGTGGCTCTTTAATGAATTCTCATTGTTGATTGATTATAAAAAAAATAAAAATAAAAAATAAAAAAAAGTTTAAATTTCGGATATAATTAAAATAGATTATATATATATATATATATATATGGTTATATCAATTAACAATTTAAGTTAATAAGCGGAAATTGTAATGAGTTTTTTAATGGGGTAAGTTAGACGGCAACTGCTCTGGTTCAAAATAGCTCCGCCCCTGATTCTACACATGCAGGAGAAGTTCATTGTACTTGAAAACCTCCTCTTCTTAAGAGTCCTTTTAACATAATTAATTACCATCAAAATTAAGACAAGACTTAAGTACTCTTTGTTTCTCATGTTTGTTTGTTCATCAAAGGATGAAAATTTGATTAGACATAGTAAAGCAGCTAGATGTGACACTAAATAGGAACACCGAATCTATTGCAGGTGTGGCGTAGCCTTCATGCAAAAACATGCCCATGTGAGCCATTCCATAGGACAAGAGTGGGATCAACTTTTGCTCGTAGTATTACACTAATTTGATCGGCAACTCGCGTGAGTTTCTCATTCTATTTTCACATCAGGCAGTTAAGGCATTGTTTTCATTCCCTTCCTAAGAAAGAAAATACACTATATTGAAATTTGCGTAATTATTAATCGTTTAGTTTCTTAATTTTAACATAAGTTTTTAATTTAAGCTCTCTTTGTTTCTCATGTTTGTTAAGATGTGATGTTATGTGAGAAATCTTTTTGTGGCGTTTTTCATGCAAAAACATGCCCATATTCCAAAAAAAAAAATTAAATTTGATCATAAATCGCTGAATTTCTCATTCTTTTTCACTTTTTATTGCAAAGTAAAATTTGAATTCTAAACTCAAATCGGTCTCAACTCCAATTACTTCCATCTCTAAAACTTTAAAGTTCTTCATTTTTTTTATTTATTGTTCCCAAATTATGTAATCTCTAACTTTAACGTTTCCTAATTTAATTAGAAAATATCTTTAGTAGGTTTGATGTGATGTCAACCAGATCAACAGTCAAAAATTATCATTATTAGTAAATAGGTCGTATCAAAGAAAGTCCCATTTAATTACGGAACTAGTTTCCGAGTTTATTTCTACCATAAAGTGTCTTGTTTATCTTATGAGGTAGCTGGTAACTAATTCGTGGTAATTAAGATGCTACGTGAAACTATCTTCTTACGTGTGTGACCGAGAGAGAGAAGAAGATAAGGGCTAGAGAAAGAGCAGAGGGCTTGAACACAGAATTAAATTTGTTCAGCTACTTGAAAACCATGTGTGAAGGAGAAAGAAGGAGGTTGACGGACAGAGAAAGAAACAAGGCGTTAAGAACCAAAAGAAAAAGTATATGGTACTAATGGTGTACACGGAAAAATTGAAAAAAGAAAGCAAAAAAAAAATATCTACTATTGAATACCCCAAACACGTCTCCATCACATTTATATAAGAAAATAATTATCAATTGGCATTTTTTTCCCTTTTAATTATTTGGAGAATTTTATGGTGGGGACATTAAGGGTTGTTTGTAAGTTATACTCAAATTTAAATCATGATTATGATATAGTATTATTTATCTCATAAAGAGTTTGAATTCTAAAATTTCTTCTCTCATAAAGTTTCCGCCAATAAACTTAAATCATGATTTGAGTATACCTTCCAAACGGGTCCTAAATTTTAGATTTGAGAAATAGAGAGTTTCTCTAATAGTCCGCCTTATTAGCAGTCCCAATTTTTTATCGATAAATCTAATCAAAATCACATCAGATTAAAAAAATATACAAAACTGACAGATTTTGATACAAATTTGATGGCTGAAAAGTAAGATACCATCGGTACTAGTCTATTTTTATAAAGACTATGAGAAAAAGTCCCTTAAAAATATATGTTACTTAATCAATTTCGACGGATCAAAACTGTATGTTAGTTTTAAGCTTTTTCTTCTGTCCTAACACAAAGTTGACTTAAAAATAATATAAATGTTGATTTTTATTAGTATGATATGATTCTAACATGATTTAATTAATAGGTAAAAATGTGTCCTATAAGTAGAGTATTTATTCATACACTAGTGAAGAATTGTCATTCTTTTTCTATATCAAATTCTTCAATTCCATTGGCAGAAGCCAAATCCACTATTTGTGCCTACCCAAAATCAACGTCAACCTCACAATCCTCCAAAAATCCTTGAAAGTTCAAAGGTTGAGGCTCTCTCTCTCTCTCTCTCTTCCCTGTCTCTCTCTCTCCCTGTCTCTCTCTCTCTCTCTCTCTCTCTCTCTCTCTCTCTCTCTCTCTCTCTCTCATGCAATAAATAATTATCAAAGCACATAACCAAGCCACACAAATTGGAATCCAAAATCTTTAAACAAGACACGTACCTTTGTCACTTACCATACAAAAAGCGCTTAGCCCAGTTTGCGGTGGGTGACGTGTAAACTAATTTCCCACCCATTTCCCAACTTTGCTTTGTTCCACACATAAAAGAAAGCCTTTCCTCATCATAATCCCCCACGCACCAACCAAAAACCCTCCTTTCTTCTATCAACAAAAAGATAACAACAAAGACACAAGATCAACAGAGAAGAATGAAGAAGAAGATAGAAAAGTAGAAGCGAAAGTCTTTCTTATTGTAGTTTTCATTTCACTCCACTGCATGATAGAAGAAAAAAGTTTACCAGTAATGGCTCACCAAGTCTCTTCAGATCATATTCCTTCCATTAATGATGATGAGAGAATTCCACTTCCACCATCACAAGAAGAGACTAAGTCTGCCGTTGATGATCACGTCGAAAGACGGCTTTCATCACCGAAAACCCGACAAGAAGACAGTATTGAAGGAAATAATGCTTTACAAGACGTGGGATCTTCTTCCTATTATTCTTCTTCTTCTTCATTTTTGCCTTGTAAAGAAGTACCGAGTAGTGCTACTTCTTGTGAGGCTTCAATGGAAGAGGATAATGAGAGAGAGAGGCTGAAGAGACATCGGATTGAGGTGGCGGGTCGGGTTTGGATTCCGGATATTTGGGGTCAGGAGGATCTGTTGAAGGATTGGATTGATTGTTCTGCGTTTGATGCTTGTCTTGTGCCTAAAGGAATCATGTCTGCTAGAGAAGCTTTGGTTGAAGAAGGAAGAAGAGCAACATCCGGTCGACTAAGAATAGAGAACAGGTGTTAAACACTCCCTTGTATTCTTATATGTTCTTGGAGATTTTGTGTCGGTAATTTTTCATACTAAATATTGTACGTGAAAATCGAGGATTTATTGTTCATGAGATTCAAAAGATGATGTACAATGACTTTGTCTCATAATTGTTATGATGATGGCTGTCCAACTCGATCAAAAGCTAGTTTCTTTCACTTCTCAATATTTTCTTGAAACTTATTCTTGATTTTGGTAGGGATTAACAACCCTTTCTCATGTTTTAGAAAAAGAAACTTGGAATTAGTCAGTTCCCAACTGACTTTCTATTTCCTTTAGGGAAGCTTATAGATCGAATGCGAACCAAAAGAAAACGAAAATCGGGAATGAGGAGCCATAATGAGGGCATTGTTTAAACTAAGGCCTAAAATCCATGGGCTGTGCTGACTGTGAGAGTAATCTGGATGAAGAAAAGGAAAATGGAAAGTCCCCAAGGTTCTCATCACCAGGCCATGTAACTTCGTTCACTATAATGCTGCTTTAAAGTTTTAATTCTTTCAAATATTGTTACTTGGTTCCAACTTGCAAGATATTTTTACATTAATAAAACAGAAATAGAGATTACATCACAGAGAGAGAGAGAGAGAGAGAGAGAGAGAGAGACGACTAGTCATACAGATGCCAACTGACGAATAGTCATACAGATGCCAACTTGTAAATTAACCAAAAATTTGTGCACTAAAACCTTTAGCTATCATTGTTCTCATAAATTGTCACATAATTGTTATTGGCGCTTACAAGAGACAAGTTACCCAAACAGAAATAGAGATTACATCACAGAGAGAGAGAGAGAGAGAGAGAGAGAGAGAGAGAGAGAGAATAGTCATACAGATGCCAACTTGTAAATTAACCAAAAATTTGTGGACTAAAACCTTTAGCTATCATTGTTCTCATAAATTGTCACATAATTGTTATTGGCGCTTACAAGAGACAAGTTACCCCACCAACTATTTTTTGTTTTGCTGATTGTCAAAAATAGAGAACAAAATAGAATAGGACTACTACAATTACACAGTTGATGAGGAAATTTTGTAAGTTTCTTCAGGACGGTACAGA
Organism: Morus alba; assembly: GCA_012066045.3. NCBI lineage: Eukaryota > Viridiplantae > Streptophyta > Magnoliopsida > Rosales > Moraceae > Morus > Morus alba. Next base: position 17,600,696 of record CP050226.2, on the reverse strand, counting down.
TGCCAGCTCCCATATTTTAATCGTCCCATCATCACTCGCAGAAGCAAGTAGTCGTTTCTCCTGACAAATAAAAACGAAAGTACGAGGGAAAATATCAGGGCAAACAGGTGAAATCATAAACAGAAGAGAAGCAAGCAAAAAACAAAGGACATGTTCTACAACTAATAACCAGCTCGTTAGCTACAGATGCTTTGATGTCTAACATTAGGGTCGAATTCGAGCCGCGAACTAAGCAAAGTGGGCCAAAGTTGTAATTTCTAGATAGAAGTGAGTTTTGAATACCTAGAATATCACCTTCCGAAAGTTCATAGTTATAATCATTTTTCTTAAAGAGAGCGTTAACATCATTTATTTCAAATACCAGACATAGAGCCTGTTTGGTAAAGCTTTTTAAGTTTTGGTTATTTGAAGTTTTAAACAAAAAATGCCTATAAATCGATTTCACACCCCCACATCCAACCCTACACCGTTTTAACATAGTTTGAACCAATTGTTTCAAACTTTCCATTTCAAACCAGAGAATTCAAACCTTACTAAACAGGGCCCATAGATTTCTATAAAATTAAGCTCTCAAGTTTTACTTTTCAATTTTCAGTTTCTACACATTAAATATGCCCAAATGCAAGAATACTGAGAAACTAAATAGTAAACACAGGCAACAAAAAAAGTGATTAGATAAGCCCCTGCAGAACCCCCAATTTTCGGGACGCATGAAATTAGAGGAATACCGCTTTTAGAGAGTTGGAATTCAAATGTAAACTCGTCGAGTAATGAAAAATTTATACGGCAAAGTGTAATTTATCCAAGCAATTAAACCACAATCAATGAGGGAGACTAATTCAACCATAATAGGAATTTGATTCCCCACTTTTGAAACAAAAAACAAAACATAAAGAGAGAGAGAGAGAGAGAGAGAGAGAGAGAGAGAGAGAGAGAGAGAGAGAGAGGAGAGAGAGAGAAGAAAAGAAAAGGTAACCTCAATCTTAATCGGTAGGTGAAAATTACAGAAAAAGTGGTAGTCATAACAACAATGGTGGAATTCGTGTAAGTTTGCATTGGCGGTAAATATTGAACGTTGTGGTGGTGGCTATTGTGGCTAAATGTGATGGTAGGAGCAGACCCAGTGACAAAAACAATGGGCATGGTCATATGTACAAAAACAGTACTAGAGGCAGCAGCCAAAAGTAAAAACCAATAAAATACAGAACTTTCTATCATTCAAAATTTCAAGCCCAGTAAGAAGTGGTAGTTAATTAGATTTTTAGGAATATAGGAAACACGCTTTCAGTTCCGAGATAGAAATCAGAATCTCATTAGAAGTATAACATTCCTATAAAGTTATCTTACCCCAGGGCTCCATTGCACTGAATTCACATCCATGTCGTGAGCTTTTTCCTCCTTCAGCAGAAGTTTATACTTGGGTCCATCAACCTTTAGAGCTATTTTAATCAGTACTTTGAAAAGCAAATAATAAACTAATCAAACGGAAAAGAGACACCTGTAGCATTCTATGAGATCCGAAAAGCAACTACGTTTGAACAGATTGAGATTGGAATTATCATCTCAGGGAACTTTGTATTTACTTTAAAAAATAAAATGGAAAAAGAGAATCATCCACATCACCAACCAACATCGCAATATCTAGAAGCAGATTTACTGAAAATGTTGTACTCAAATAAATGAGCAAAGATAAAGAATATACCAAACCATCATTTTCATTATCCTCCACAAAAAATCGTATGGCATCATCAGCTGCGCCACTGGCAATGATACCTTCCCTTCACATATAAATTAACATTTGTGATTAGAGGTTTCATGGAAAAAGGAATTTCTGAAAAAAAATAATAATAATAAACAGAAAAGAAAAGAGCAAATAGATAGATATTGAGATAGAAGAAACTTGAGCAGCCAGATTCGAAGGCACGGGTATAAGGGCAAGGCAACTAACAAAAACAGATAATTTGCCCACATAATTTTTGTCTAGATCATTTATTTTTCGATAATCTACTGATGAAACATGAGAAAGTCAACTGCAGACCATAGTTCATCTTGATTCTACCTTGAGTACTGTTGACTACAAGCCCAAACAATTTCAGTATTTCATTTCACTTCTACTTGTTTACTTAAAGATCTGACGGTTCAAATACATGTGAGATCTACCTCAGGAAAAGGAAACTATAGTCTACTAAACCTGCAAAAAAGAAAACCGATAAAACTTTAACAATATGGACAGTCAATACCTTGACCACTGAACAGAAAAAATTGTCCGATCATGATAACCTGCAATAGTACAAAGATGTCTCCTGCAAAAGCCAAGGAAATGTTTTATTACAATGCGTAAATTTGAAACGTATCGCTTTTCTTTGTTCCAAAAAAAAAAAAAAAAAAAAACCCTTCAAACTCCAGAAATTATAAGTGATAGTTGGAAGAACACTGTTCAATAGGATAATATCTATTTTCATAAGCTTCATGCTGGTGCAGACATATGTTATGAGGACATGTTATTCTTTTCCATTCCTGCATAATGATCTTGTAAATTTTATTTAAGTGAAACTCAGGCCTTCCTCCTAAACAGATTTCTTAAAACTTTTCAATTAACACATATCTTAAATGGTAGTTTGATATAGCAAAACTTTGCATAAATGCTATTGAAACTACTAAAATACTTCAAATGTGATAATTTTCCTCACCAGGGAGCGTAACCATCACCAGAGTGCATCCTTTCCAAGTCCGTTCCCCATATCTTGAGAGTAAGGTCATCACTGCAAAACCACTCCAATACTGTTTTAGGTTTCCTTTTTTGTAGTGTTCGAGTTACTTACGAAACACTTGTGTTTTAGTACTAGGAAGAAATACCCAAATAAACTTGAAATTGAAAGATTGAAGGACACTTTCCTTACCTGCAAGTAACCATTTTGTCTCCACTAGAATTGAACGAGAGAGCCCAAACAGTAGAAGTGTGACCACTGGCAAAAAAAAAAAAGTAACATTACTGGACTAAATTTCAAGCATATAGTTCATAAAAATGTTAAAGTAGAAGAAGACAATAAATAAGGCAGATGAAACAAAAAGGCTGAAACTGCAGATAAAAAACAAGAGCATGAAGCCAAGGCATCTACTTGCTGGGTTCATCTAATGTTTGAACGCACACAAAATCATCATCATCGCCTTCATCTGCCCAAATCTGAGACTAACAGTGTATGCATCAGAATAATCAAACCGACAAAATCTTGTTGCCACAGAAACAGAAAAACGAACAATCATTTTAGCAGGATGACCGCAGAGAAACAAGAATGTGGTCATTATTTCACATTACCTTAATACTGTTATCATAGCTACAAGAAAACAGAACATCCACGGTCGGATGCCACTGAACCATTTTCACGTCTTGTGTATGTCCTTGCAACACTGCAGCACACTCGAACTCATTGCCTGGAAGTACTTCCCAAATCCATACAGTTTTATCTCGACCACAAGTCGCAAGTAAAGTCCCAGATGCATTCCACGAGACACTTTTAACTTCGTTTTCATGACCCTATAGACAAAACCACCATTGACAGCAGTTAAGAAACATGAAAAAAAAATTACACTAAATACAAAACGAAAAGAAAATATTTCTTGAAAAACATTGAATTGCCCTATAACAATGGAAAATTGATCATACAGAACCACTAACACGAAAATCAAACTGTCGAACTAATCACAAACTGCATCTCAAGGATTAGCAATACCTCCAAAGTGGAAACACATTCAAAATCACCCCCAACATTTTCCCAAATAGCAGTAGTGGCATCAAAGCTTCCAGTGGCCAAGAATTTCCCCGACGGTGACCAAGCGCACGAACGAACCGTCCTAGTGTGCGTTTCTTCAAGAACTGCCTGCATTATTGCATCAGTTCATCAAAAGCTAGATCAACACAATAAGCATTCTGCTAAAACAAAGTTCACAAATTATACCCAAGAATCAAGAATCTCAGAAAAACAAAACCAAAACCAATTCCACTTCACTGAAGAAAATCGAATTGAACCAAAGCCAGCAGCTTCATTGTACTAAAAATCCTTGAATCAAAACAACATTTAGCATTCAGACTCAATACTTTAAGCATTTTCCTCCAAGTTTCTACTTCATAACCACAAATACGAAAAAACACACAGCGAAATAACTCAAATTTCTCGGCAACCAAACAGAGCGCGGATCAAAATTAAATACTAACCTTGCATTCCCAGGAAGCGGCGGGGTGACTCTGCTCCCAAATACGGACGGTCTTGTCGCCGCTGCAGGAGGCGAACACGGAGGGAATACCGGCGACTCCGGTGACCGGATTCCAGGCGAGGCTCCAAACCCTATCGGTGTGGCCTTCCAGCTTCTGAATCTCCCTCAGCTCGAATCGGCCGTCCACGAACTCCATCGCAGGAGGAAAAATCGCAGACTCTGAGCAACCGATTTGGTACTTCAGATATGTGGGTGTGTATGTGTATGTATGTATGTATGTATGTGTGTGTGTGTGTGTGTGTGTGTGTGTGTGTGTGTGTGTGTGTGTGTGTGTGTGTGTGTGTGTATATATATATATATATATATATATGCGTGTGACTGAGCGGTATTCAGGGAGTGATGGGCTTTTCCTTATGTTTTTTTTTTTTTCTTCTTTTAGGTCAGGGAGACGAAGCGGGTGGCGAGTGCACAACACGCGCCGAGCTGTCCACGGGTCGGGACTTCAACTTTCTGGCGGCTGGATCTCTTTGGTCATCAATTGGACTGACAATACAGTTATTTTGCTCAGTTAAACGAGATTTCTAGAGTACTTACTAAGAACCCGGTTCTGCCGTTCACGGGTTCCAACCAAGGATACTCTTGAAATTGAAATTTTTTATAGAAAAAATATACTTTAATTGAATTAAAATCATAAATTTATGTTATAACACAACTCATATACTAAATATACACTAATAATTTTGGCATGTTCTTTTATCCATAAAATTAAAAAAAAAAACTCACAACTCATATTCTAAAAAAATTATACTCATTACACTAAAAAGAACAAAGTAAGAAATGTCTTTTCTTAATAATTTTATTTTATTATTTAGGAAATTGCTAAAGTAAGAAATGTCTTTTCTTATCCGTAAAAACTGTTGTTTGACTATTGGGCTAACTCTATAGCGGTGTAATTAGTTGTTTTTTTTTATTATAACTTAAGTGTAATTTTTGAGTTAAATTTAAATTATAATTTGAACTGAAATTAGAATTTAAATAAAATTGAGTAAAATTGAATAAAATTAAAACTTAAAAGAACATAAACTTTAAATAAAGTTAAAATTTAAATTTTTTTTTTTTTTTTTTTTAGACAAAAGAACATGCCTTTTAAGTTTTTATGTTAAAAATTTATAGCACATAGTACACAACTGTTTTCTTCTAATATCAAGTCAGTAAAAATCAAAAAAAATTATCTATTAATTAACCCTAGTAACGAAGCATGTCATTCGCTTAAAAAAAAAAAAAAAAAAAAAAAAAAAAAAAGACTTAAGAAAAGGATAGTGCTGAGTTGAAGATGTGTCAACAAGAACTCGTCAGAGTTGGCATAATATAAAGATTTAAGCAGTGGTTTTTTTTAGGGATGTTTTTAATAAATAGCTAAAGTTTTGTAAAATTATAAAAAATAATTGTTTTCATTAATTTATTCGCCAATCATTGATTGACTTAATAATCAATTACCAATTGGCTCTAATTTATCACGGATTAACTCAATTATTCATATTATTAATTAACATTAGTTAATCAAAATTAATTAGTAATTAATCAATTTTATTTAATAGTTAATCAAAATTAATTGGTAATTAATCAATTTTATTTAATAAATTACATGTTTATTAATAATTAATAATTAATAAATTAATAATAAATCAGTTAATCATTAATTGATTGTGGTTTATAAGTCAATCACTGATTGACTCGTCACTCATGTAAGCAAAACGGTTATTTTTATAAAATAAAAAAAGTTTGGCCATTTATAAAGAGAGATGGTTAAAAAAGGCCACCCAATGCAATTTCCTTATGTAATTGGCCGTCCTTCCTCAAATTTATCCATCCCAAAATACTAGTCTATAACATTCTTGCAAAAATTCTCACTATAGAAATCATCATCTGAGCATATTGCTCATGCTTTACTTTGAATGTTAGTTTCAAAATCACGAACTTGTAACTAGCTTTAAGACCAAAATTTCACATACACATACTTCATGTTTCCTAGCTAAAATTCTAGCTTTAAGACCAAAATTTCACACACATACTTCATGTTTCCCAGCAAAAATTCTAGCTTTAGTCACATTCATTCCTTTTAAAGAATTGGTCCAACCATTTTGCCTTCTGATTGTGTATACATAGGTGAGGCGGTTATACCTGAAGATAAAGCATGCTTTTATGCTAGATATTGAGTCAGAGATGGCATTCCTAGCATTTAGCAAAGATACTCATCAAAAAAGCGTCCAGTTGCATTTTTCCTTAAATTCTTTTAGTTGTAACTTTGATCAATATCACGTTAAGAATGACACTTTTTTTAAAGGAAAATTGCATTCAATAAAAAACTGAGAAACATACAACCTGATACAATACTAATCACCCCTTACAGAGATAGACGCACACCTGAGACCCAAAAAGAGTATTTTCACCCCCATTTTTTTTATTTTGGCTTGCCGTCGCATTTGAGTACGATATTGATATTACTTAAAATATTCCAAACAAAGTCAACCACCTGGTATTATCAATAGCATGTCATAGCAAGCCAATGTCAACTATCAAATATTTAAATTTATCTCAAGCTATTGTCAATGTTCTAAAATTAAAAAATAAAAATAAAAATAAAAATAAAAATCCATTAAACTTGAGCCCGCGTAGTAACATGTAGATAATCTAAATTCCCAATTTCAATCTAATTTGGATGGTAGCTCAACCATGAGACAAGTACCAACAGGAAAAGTATGAAAATATCTCAACGGCTAGTTGGTATAATACAAGCCGCTTTTGTCACATGAATAACAATGTTAATGAATAAGCATATGGGTTTTTTGACTCTCTGTTACTGTTATTCTAAAAAAAAATCATGTCAAATAATAGGTATATTTTTTCCTGTCGAGCTGAACCTAAATGGCTTCTTACCGCTGCTTGAAAAAGATTATTATTGTCAGTTACTTGCAGTGCTACTGCTTCACCATAAAAGAGCTTTTACAACTGCACCCGCCAACTGCACTTGGATTTGTAGTTACCTGTTCATGAAACCATAAAAAGTTTATACAAAGATTTTGGCAATCATGCAAGATGATCCCCAATTTCAAAAAGAATTAAATGAGCCAACAAAATCATACTTGTGGACAACTTCCACACGCAATCTATTGATTTTGTAAATAGGATATATTAAGTTTGAATTTTATATTTTGTATCCCTAGGATTAAGTTAATTAGTTAGTTTCCTGATATCCCATGAATAATGGGATAAGGTGTAATCTAGGAGATTCTACTTTTGTGTATAAAACCCTAAGAGGGCCGGCTGTATAAAATTAATTCAGAGAATAAGAAATATTTTTTCTCCTCCTATTTTCTTACATGGTATTAGAGCGGGAGGTCATGAGTTCAAACCCCCGTAATTGCACTCTTTATCCCCATTTAAAATTGTCATCATTTGATGGGTCTTTAATATATCTCAGACTTAAATATTCAAGTGTTGGACTTTTTAATTAATTTACTCACACGATTGCCCATTATCCAACCCACAAGAGAGTGTTAAAGTATAAAAACTATTGTTGGCCCACCTTCAAATAGCTTAAGCTTTTGGGAGAGATTGGTAAACTAACAATACGCTATACCACAAATGCAGATTGAAATATATATATATATATATATATATATATATATATATTAGTGACCTCAAGGAGGTAGAAACTTACGACCCTCTATAGGGTTTCTGTGATTTTCTCCATTTTGCCAACAACCCAATATAGCGGCACTTTTATCTAAACTAGATGGATCTGTGGCTTAAATTCTGAAGAGAGCTCATCAGAATCATATCTGTGATAGAGATTCACATATAAGCCTAGGTGGGATCCTGTACCAAAATTAGGGGTTCTACAGTTGACATGTGAATTTGTGATTGGTTGAAAAGATAATTATAACAATGATGTGCTGGTCGAGGAAAAAAAGGATGATTTTTATTAGTATTATTATTATTATTGTTTCTTTCCCAAGGGGCATGACACTTATTGGTCTCATGAAATCTGACTGGGGCGATGGCACAGCGCATTTGCAGGCCAGGAAATGCCAATGAAGAGTCTAAAACGATCACCACTTTCCAGCCTAAACCAGTTACAGACATAAACAAACTAATGAAGCAACCACAAAATACGTGCAATGGTTTATTAGTTGCAGGCCACTACATTAGCATTGCCTAGTCATATTTTGGCAGTGATCTAACTTGATTCAAGGCAATGTGCATAAACGGAATGCAACAGTTAGTTAACAGGAGATGTTTTTTTTCTCACCAAAGTAGTTCATTGAAAGCACTTACTTACAACCGTTAAATCTCAATTCATGTATCTACATGAAAAAAAAAAAAAAAAAAAAAAAAAAAAAAAAAAAAAAAAGTCTAAAATACAAAATGATAACCAAGATGAACTGACTTACCACAAAAGCTGAACGAATAAGCTCCTCAACATAATCTACGGTTGCCCCTTTTACAAAATCGTATGAAATATTGTCCACAATCAATTTGACTCCTTCAGTCTCAAAAACCCTTTTGACATTTACAGAAGAAGAAGAGGAAAATTAGGCAAAATAAGATTTTAGGATTTCGAATACCTCAATCTCTAATCCAATAACCAAAATAGACAAATAGGCGTATTCAAAGTTAAAATTAAAAATACCTGTCATCACCCTCAAAAGAAAAAAAAAAAAAAAAAAATACCTGTCATCTGGGTTGGCTTTGTCATCCAAATCGAAAACATATTGGAAACCAGAGCATCCACCAGTTTCTACACTCAACCGAAGCATCTTCTCATTTGATGATTCTACACTAGCTTGTAGTTCCTTCATTCTCTGTAAGACATGAAATGAAATTTCAACAACAACAAAAGGTAAAAACTATGAAAAAATAATAAAACACAAGTTTTGCGCCAAAAATAAAAAAGAAAAAAAGATCTTAATTGAAACTAGAACTGCAATCATGAAGGTCATGCTCAACTTCAATGAACAGAAATTTGTGTATTTGAATATCACAATATTACATACAGAACAAAAACCCTTATTCATAATGATAAGTGTTAAAATTAGGCCAACAAAAAAAGGTCCAGTTTTTAATCTGTTTTACTATGCATATTATTTGCAACTTTCCAGCACAACTCAAAAGGAAATTTCAGAAAGAATTGAACTAAAAAAGCGAAATTTCACATCTTTCCTTTAATTTGTTTACCTAAATCCGTTTTCTTCCATTTTCCTCGCACCCAAACGAAACGAAATCGGCAAAATTGCAAATATATAGAACCTCCACCGAAAGTGAAAATCCATCCACAAAGATCTCAAATTTACTAAATACAACAACAAACCAATCACACGAAATTGATGATGGAGAAGAGGGAAAAGTACCCGAACACAATTCTCTGTAATATGAACGGCATCGGAGGCAGACGGAGACGGAGAAGAGGCTTCGTGAAGAGCGGAGGGAGAAGCTGAGCTGAGGAGTCTGCGGTTCCGTCGGATTTGCGCAGTGAATTGGGACGTCATGCAGCGAAGAATCGACGATCTCGACGACGCCATAGATTGATATCTTACGCCATCAAAACCCAAAACTGTCACGCCCCCAAAACGAGGCTTGTTTAAAAATTTAAGCCTATTAAAAAGTAAATAAATAATTAATAGTTTTTAAAACTAAAATATTTAGGTATTTTTAAATAAATCTCATTATTTATAAGAAATTAAGAGTCTGTTTTTTTTAGTGTAACTTAAATATAATTTTTAAGTTAAATTTGAGTTATAACTTGAATTGAAACTTGAGTTGAAGCTGTAATTTGAATAAAGTTGAGTAAAGTTGAATAAAGTTAGAATTTAAAAGAACGTGAACTTAAATAAAATTATAATTTGAATTTTAAACTTTTTTGAGTTTTGTTGCAAAAGAACAACTCCTAAGTTTCAAAAAATGTGGTGGAAATTCCAATAAAACAAGTTTAAAATCTCACCTCTGACATCGTATTAGGAATCCCTACATATTTCGCATACATGAACATAAACAAGAAAGTAAATGTTGACATTAACCATAGTCTAGTAATATTTAAGTTTACAATCTATAGCTTTATACATGTCTTAAAGAAAATGGGTAGGGAAAAGAAAGGAACATGCAAATCTTCACTTCTTGGAGTCAGGTTCACCTCACCGCTAGTAGCTACCTATTCAACACTACTTCTTGCGTCACTTAGTGGGGTTAAATACATTTAAAATAAGAAAAATGAGAGAAAATCAAATAAGATATACTTTTAGAAAAATTTAGTTATTAAAAGTACTTATGGTATAAAAACATACACCCAAACCGATCATCCTTTAAACAAAGGAAATACTAACATAATTGAAACAAAACATCTGAATAATGAAAATATGCAAAGCCATAGTATCACCACTAATCAAGAAATGGCCCGTACGGATTCGGGACTTGCCCCCAAGTATATGAATCTTATTTCCCGATCTCTGTGGCCATCAAGCATTTTATCATTTTTTAAAATAACTTATTTTATGAAAATATTCATATAAATATCTCTTAAAACCTTATTTAATACTATGAGAGTTTAATAGCATAAGTCATGTTATTTCCTCAAAATAATTTTTCTTTAAATATGTTTTGTTTTTAAAACATTTTCATAGGCTAAAATCATTCAAATCATGGCTATTAAGGATATGAACAAGAATATGCTACCTCTCGGATGTCAAACATATGACTAGCCTTTCGTTGTCCTAGCATCCACTTTCCTCAAAGCTTTTAATATGATCCCTCAACTAGCATTGTCATAAAATAACGTTTTAGGACACAATCTTCATTCCTAAAACAAATCAAGTTCAATCATGTCTAATTATTCTCTATTACCGTGTCTTGACTCAATCCAAGTTTAAGAAACAACTTTACAATTCAATTTGGAGTTCTTTAAAATTGAAATTTAATCCATTTGTTTGGTTTTCCCCCTTTGAATTTCGGCTAAATTTCGACAGCATAACAACATAAATGAGGAAAATGTCAAACCTGCAATTTAAGTTCACTGACAAAACAAATCCTCCATAAATCATTAAAATCAATTTCCAATCACTTCAACAAATTCAGTAACTAAAAACCCCAAATTAAATCTAATTCCAACAACAATTTGTCCAAATCTAAACCCTAACTCAAAATTATTGGGAATGGTGTCCTAGAAGCATGAGATGTAATAGGATATTTATTATTTATTTAATAAAATAGTTTTTTCATTATTTTATGTGTATATATTTATGAATATTTTATGAATATCAATGAAAATTCCATGATTATTTATGTGACCTTGAAACATTGTGTATAAGTGTTATATACGAGAGAATAATGTTTAAGGATAATAATAAAAAAATATTGTTCATAATGAATTTAATTAAAGTTCAAAATCTTTAATTAAAACATTATTAATACATGTTATTCCTATTTAGAATGGAACGGTGTTATCCGCACTGTTAATATGGTGAGATATTGAATTAGTATATTTGGCATAATGAGATTACGTGGAATAAGGACACAGGCACAATATGAATTTTTAATAATTTTCGTTATGTATAGAAATTCTAATTGAGTCTACCGATGGTCATATATAGAATGATCTTAATCCTGAGTTTTTAACAGACTCCTATTTATGGATTTGTGTCTTTTGATTTACTCAGTGCGGATTCTAAGATCCTGAATCCTATTCCTTGTATTTTGGAGACATGATGAAGTAGGTAGCCGGGAATGTTATTATACGAGATGGAATCCATTCCTTCTTGAGAAAGAAGTAGATAAATAATTCTCTTAAGGGTTGATTCGGTACTTGGACCAGTAGGAGCTCCGATTCATGAATGTGTTTTATGAATCACTGTCCATTAGAGAATCAATGGTACTCAAGAATAAAGATGCAATTAAAGAGGTTAACAGATTTTACCTAACTCTAATTATGAATTATTTATAGATGATTGATCTATATGCAGTGACTATATCAAATTGACACTTCACAGTTTAAAAGTAATTTATATCTATAATTTTGAGAGTGCAATTCCAAGTTTATAGTGGAGTAACTATTGAAATTAATAGAATTAATTAATTAATTAAAGTGTTTAATTAATTGTTAATTTTATTGGAGCTCGAGATTATAGGTCCATTAGTCCCCGCGTCGTTCTAGTAATTCTACAAGACACAAAGGGCAAAATGGGAATTTTAGAATTACAGAATTCTAAAATTAAACACTCAAAAATAATTAATTGATAATTAATTATTATTTAAATAGTGTGATTATTTAAATTTGAATTTGAACATATCTAAATTTATCCATTTAAACTTATTTGATAAGTTGTTCAATTTAAAATTCAAATTAATTTAAGTTTGACTTAAATTAGAATTTGAATTTGAGTCAAAATTAGACTGCAGGATAAATGATGATTTTCTCTTCCTTTCCTATCTGATATTGATGCCTATATAAGGATAAAATCCCCTATCTTGGTCGGCCTTAATGGATAAAGGAAAAGAGGATATTTTGTTTCAAATTCAAATAGGAGATAATTAACAAGCTTTATCTTGAAGATTCCTTCTAGAAGTTTGACTTTTACTCTATAAATAAGAGAATAGTAAAAATTGTGGACACAATTTTAGATACAATTCTTAAAACAAATTTTCCCTAATTTTAGAGGTGGCCGAAATTCTCATAGAGTGAGAGGAAAATTTTTTCTCTAAAAATTCCACATCGTGCATGTGTTGGTATTTGTGAAAATTTGAGTATTTATTCTAGCCCATTTTCTCTTATGTGTGCCCACAAATACGTCTTCGTAGATTGTAAGAATTAACGTGAAAGACATTGGTTTTCTAAACAAAAGGTTTTGGAGCAAGGATTGTTCGAGGTCAAAAACTCAAGTTATCATCTTAATCGGCCTCTAGGTATTTTTTCTAATTGAGTTCTTAATAAATAAATTAATGTGATTAATTTATTCATGCATAAACTAATATAATCTATAGAGTATCTCAAAAGTTTTATGAAAATTTTTGTTATAAACGATCCGCCATCCCTCCACGCTTCCACATCCGAATTCAATTCGGTAACCAACAAAAATTTATCAAATCTAATCAAAATTAAAAATTTCTAAGTCAATAATTCAAATTAAAGTGTGGGTTTTCGAGGAATTCGTTCCTCAAAGTGATTGAAACCCCTTTTTTCCTCTATTTCTCTTTTTTTTTTTTTTTTTTTCTTTTTCCTGCTTCGGCAGGAACCAATAGAGAGAGCTGGGGAAGAGAGGGAAAACCGACGGGATAAGGAAGGGGAAAGGTGCCCGGCGGCAAGAGGAGAATGAGAGAAAAAGAGGGCCGGTGGTGGGAGAAAGAAAAGAAAGAGAAAAGAGAAAAAGAAAGAAAGAGAAGAAAGAGAGAGAGAAAAGAGTCTACAGGGGTTCACGAGAAGAGAGAAGAACGAAAAAAAAAGAAAAGAGAGAAAGGAAAATAAAAATAAAAAGAAAAATACCCTAAAATTAAGTGTATTTTCAAAAAAAAATTTAGAGTGAAAATTTTTAAAATTAAAGTAGGTAAAATTTTTAGAAATAACCTAAAAATGAAATTTTCAATGACATGATTAATTAAAAATTTCAGTATTATACATACTAATATATCACAATTAATATGATTAAACTTACTTCATTCTTTGAGTTGCTACACAAAACAAAAGCTAGAAGAGTTTTTTTTTTTTCTGTTGTTCTTTATAAAAGAAATAAAAAAAAATTCTCTTTTCCTCTGTAAAATGACGTCATATAACACCGTATCCATACTCCTTGAGATTCTCACTCTCTCTCTCTCTCTCTCTCTCTCTCTCTCTCTCTCTCTCTCTAAAACCCAATTCAATTTTTAACGAGGCAAGTGCAAAAATTGAATTTTACCTTGAAAAATACTTCTCTCTCTCTCTCTCTCACTCTCAAAAACCCAATTCAATTTTTAACGTGGCAAGTGCAGAAATTGAATTTTACCTTGAAAAATACTTATCAAGCTACATAAAGTATTGATGATTCATTCAATTTTCCATTTTTGGTTCTTAAATTTGATTTTTTTTTTCCAATGAACAATCCAGTGTAATTCATTACTTGCTAATCATATATTCAAATGGTTTACCTGACTAAATATGGGAATCATTCATAATTTACTCGTGCAAATTCATGAAAAAATCACCAGGACCAGGATCTCTTTTTATTTTTTATTTTTTGCTTTGGGTCAAATTTTTTAATAATCCCCAAATTGGTTTTGCCCTGCAAATGATCTTTCAGAGAACGTAAGATTTGAGGACTTGATATATATTTTGTGGTTCTATGAAAGAAGGAAAGTACAGTAACTTTCTAAAGTTGCCTGGACAAAAAGTTGTGTTATTAGGTCCGTTTGTCTTTGGATTTTCTCTTAGTTAGAACTTTTTCTTTTTGTAAATTGAGCTAGTGAATCAGGATCACCTATTGAATTTAATAGAACTCCATTGACAAAAAAAAAAAAAAAAAAAATCTTACACACACATATAAAAATTAGTTATTGTTAGAAATAAGTGTGAAATTGTCCCTAGGATAAGCTTGTATCTAGAGCTTCATTGATCATTAAACAACAAAATTGATCTAATGGGAGAAGGAAATAGGTTTCCTCCAACATATAGTGCTTAGAAAGAGATTTTTTTGTTACTTGCACACCATAGTTTATCTCTCTTAAATTTAGCTGAAAAATTGGGTTTTATCAATTGTAAACAAGCTTGGTTTTTTCAATTTAAACAAGCAGGGATTGAAAATGCAATGTAATGATTCTTCCAGCGAATCAGAACGGTTTTGAGTTCGAAGATTAGAGCTGTTAGACAAAAACAAGGGTTTTATAGAGTTACTGCAGCAGCTAACTGTCTGTAATTCTGTGTCTGACAAAGAATTCGAAGAGAGGTTTTGAGAGCTCAGGCTCTTGGAGATGATCATTTGATTGGAGTTATTGAAAATCAGTCCGGAAAGATGGTTGCAACCGGGAATAAACTATTCAAAAAATAATAACTCGCCCTACCTTCTTTAGTATTATAGTATAATAGGGCAGGGTCATAGTCTGAGGTTTGTAACTACATCTTCTAGATATGGAGTTTATTGTTTCCTTTTAAAATACTTAAGTCTAGGGTAATTTACATAATTTTAAGGAATAAAATCATTTTAGTACATTCTATTATAGCGAAACATTTCGTTAGTATCAAAATTATTTCTTAACTTTAATACTCTCATTTTTTCCCTCTTTCTTGCCTCTTAACAAAATAATGTTTTGAAAATTATGTGTCTAACTAATACATTTTTAGAGAAAGACATTCAATAAACCCTAAATCTCATGCATAATTAATGGCCATAACAAATTTCTGTTTAAAAAATTAACAAAATCAAGATGATAAGAGAAAAGTTGATGACATATCCTAACTCGAGGTGCACAACAAGTGCATTTTAAAGTTCAAGGAGCATGTTGACATATGTGACAAAATTTAAGGGAATTTATTAACATTTATGTTAAAAATCTTAACAGAATCAGATGGAGGAGAAAAAGTTCGATACATGTCATAATTCAAGGGCAAAACATGCACATTTAAAATTTAGAAAGTAAGTTGCACAAGTGATAAAATTCAGGCGAAATTTATAAAATTTAACCTCATTTTTTAAGTGTCATATGTGGAATGAGGTGATTCTAACATATGCAACTTTATTGATCCAATAATAAACCTTCGTTCTAAGACACCAACTACCCAATTCTTTTAAAACATTTACTGGAGCAATCTCACACTCGCAGGATTAGACCTCAATTCAAACATAATATTTTTCTTATAAAAATTTGAATTTTTGCTCAACTATGTCCAAACCTACGAAAAGAATGGACTTACACAATTTAAGAATACAATTTAGGAAAGCAAAAGCAAATAAATGATGTTTAAACAAAACACCAAGAGCTAGTACTTTTGCAAATGAATGATATTTGACATAATAAGAGCCAGTTCTTTGCAGAAAATACGTTAACGTTTTTTCTTTTTTACTCAGAAGTTAATCCTTGTCAAATCAAGTACTTCACCATCTGAATTTCTTTCTGCTTGAAGCCACATTTTTCATAGAATGATCTATTCTCAATGCTGCAGTCAAGAATCACCTTGTAACACCCAACCGAACGGGCATGATCCGAGAGGAATTCAACAATCTTCTTTCCCAGTTGCATCCCACGAGCGCTGGCATCGACCACAACATCTTCAATGTGCCCAACTTTGCCACAATTCCTTATAAACTTCTTCTCAATGAATACACTCCCAGTTGCAACAATCTTTCCGGACTGATCTTCAATAACACCAATCAAATGATCATCTCCAAGAGAGCTGAGCTCTCGAAATCTCTCTTCGAATTTTTTGTCAGACACAGAATCACAGACAGTTAGCTGCTGCAGCAACTCTATAAAACCCTTATTTTTGTCGAACAGTTCTAATCTTCGAACTCGAAACCGTTCTGATTCGCTGGAAGAATCACTACATTGCATTTTCAATCCCTGTGACTCTAACTTCCGACCAAGCCTGTTTACATTGAAAAAACCAATTTTCAGCTAAATTTAAAAGAGATAAACTATGGTTGTGCAAGTAATTAAAATCTATTTCTAAGCACTATATGTTGGAGGAAGCCTATTTCTTTCTCCTTCCATTAGATCAATTTTGTTGGTTAATGATCAATGAAGCTCTACAACTAGTACAGATACAAGCTTATCTTAACAGCAATTTCACACCCATTTCTAGCAATAACTAATTTGTATATGTATGTGAGTGTGTAAGTTTTTTTTTGTTTTTGTTTTTTTTTTTTTTGTTTTTGTCAATGGAGTTCTATAAAATTCAAAGGGTGATCCTTGATTCACTATCTCAAGTTATAGAAAGAAAAAGTTCTAACTAAGAGATTTTAGGATTTCGAATACCTCCATCTCTAATCCAATAACCAAACTAGACAAATAGGCGTATTCAAAGTTAAAATTAAAAATTCCTGTCATCACCCTCAAAAGAAAAAAAAAAAAAAAAAAAAAACCTGTCATCTGGTTTGGCTTTGTCATCCAAATCGAAAACATATTAGAAACCAGAGCATCCACCAGTTTCTACACTCAAGCGAAGCATCTTCTCATTTGATGATTCTACTCTAGCTTGTAGTTCCTTCATTCCCTGTAAGACATGAAATGAAATTTCAACAACAAAAAGTAAAAACTATGAATAAATAATAAAACACAAGTTTTGGGCAAAAAATAAAAAAGAAAAAAAAAATCTTAATTGAAACTAGAACTGCAATCATGAAGGTCATGCTCAACTTCAATGAACAGAAATTTGTGTATTTGAATCTCACAATATTACATACAGAACAAAAACCCTTATTCATTATCATAAGTGTTAATATTAGGCCAACAAAAAAAGGTCCAGTTTTTAATCTGTTTTACTATGCATATTATTTGCAACTTTCCAGCACAACTCAAAAGGAAATTTCCGAAGGAATTGAACTAAAAAAGCGAAATTTCACATCTTTCCTTTAATTTGTTTACCTAAATCCGTTTTCTTCCATTTTCCTCGCACCCAAACGAAACGAAATCGGCAAAATTGCAAATATATAGAACCTCCACCGAAAGTGAAAATCCATCCACAAAGATCTCAAATTTACTAAATACAACAACAAACCAATCACACGAAATTGATGATGGAGAAGAGGGAAAAGTACCCGAACACAATTCTCTGTAATATGAACGGCATCGGAGGCAGACGGAGACGGAGAAGAGGCTTCGTGAAGAGCGGAGGGAGAAGCTGAGCTGAGGAGTCTGCGGTTCCGTCGGATTTGCGCGGTGAATTGGGACGTCATGCAGCGAAGAATCGCGATCTCGACAACGCCATCAAAACCCAAAACTGTCACGCCCCAAAACGAGGCTTGTTTAAAAATATAAGCCTATTAAGAAAGTAATTAAATAATTAATAGTTTTTAAAACTAAAATATTTAGGTATTTTTAAATAAATCCCACTATTTATAAGAAATTAAGTTTCAAAAAATATGGTGGAAATTTCAATAAAACAAGTTTAAAATCTCACATATGGCATCATATTAGGAATCTCAACATATTCAGCATACATAAACATAAACAAGAAAGTAAATGTTGATATCAACCATAGTCTAGTAATATTTAAGTTTACAATTTAAAATTTTATACGTGCCTTAAAGAAAATGGGTAGGAAAAGAAAGGAACGTGCAAATCTTCACTTCTCGGAGTTAGGTTCACCTCAGCGCTAGTAGCTACCTATTCAACACTACTTCTTGCGTCACTTGGTGGGGTTAAACACATTTAAAATAAGAAAAATAAGCAAAAGACCAGGTAGGATATACTTTTAGAAAAATTTAATAATTAAAAGTACTCACGGCCTAAAGACATACACCAAAAACTGATCATTCTTTAAACAAAGGAAATACTCACTAAATAATAAAAATGTGCAAAGCCATAATATCACCATTAATCAAGAAATGGCCTATACGGATTCGGGACTTGCCCCCAAGTATACGATTCTTATTTTCCGATCTTTGTGGCCATCACGCATTTTATCATTTTTTAAAATATCTCATTTTAAGAAAATATTCATATAAATATCTCTTAAAACCTTATTTAATGCTCTGAGAGTTTAATAGCATAAGTCATGTTATTTCCTCAAAATAATTTTTCTTTAAATATGTTTTGTTTTTAAAACATCTTCATAGGCAAAAATCATTTAAATCATGGTTATCAAGGATATGAACAAGAATATGCTACCTATTGAATGTCAAACCTGTGGCTAGCCTTTCGTTGTCCTAGCCTCCGCTTTCCTCAAAGCTTTTAATCCGATCCCTCAACTAGCATTGTCATAAAACAACGTTTTAGGATACAATCTTCATTCTTAAAACAAATCAAGTTCAATTATGTCTAATTTTTTTTATTACTGTGTCTTGACTCAATCCAAGTTTAACAAAGAACTTTACAATTCAATTTGGAGTTCTTTAAAATTGAAATTGAATCCATTTGTTTGGGTTTCCTTCTTTGAATTTCGGCTTAAAATGAGTTTTTAAAGAAATTTCGCCAGCATGCCGACAGAAATGAGGAAAATGTCAAACCTGCAATTTAAGTTCAATTCCAAAACAAATCCTCCAGAAATCATTAAAATCATTTTCCAATCACTTCAACAAATTCAATAACTAAAAACCCCCAAAGTAAATCTGATTCCAACAACAATTTGTCCAAATCTAAACCCTTACTCAAAATTTATCAAATCTAATCAAAATTACAAATTTCCAAGTCAATAATTCAAATTAAAGTGTGGGGTTTCAAGAAATTTTTACCTGAAAGTGATTGAAACCCTTTTTTCCCTCTATTTCTCTTTTTTTCTTCTTCTTCCTACTTCTACAGGAGCCAAAAGAGAGAGGGAGAGAGAGAGCCGGGGAAGAGAGGGAAAACCGGCGGGAGAGGGAAGGGGAAAGGTGGCCGGCGGCAAGAGGAGAATGAGAGAGAAAGAGGGCCAGCGGTGGGAGAAAGAAAAGAAGGAGAAAAGAGAAAAAGAAAGGAAGAGAAGAAAGAGATAGAGAAAGAATCTACAAGGAGGCTCACGAGGAGAGAGAAGAAAGAAATGAAAAGAGAAGAGAGAAAGGAAAATGAAAAAAAGGAAAAAAAAACACATTAAAATTAAAGGGTTGTTTTTTTGAGTATAATTTAAGTGTAGTTTTTGAGTTGAATTTGAGTTATAATTTGAGTTGAAGTCAGAACTTGAATAAAGTTGAGTAAAATTGAATAAAGTTGAAATTTAAAAGAAAGTAAACTTAAAACTTAAAAGAACGTAAACTTAAATAAAGTTGAAACTTGAGTTATCTTTTTTTGAAGTTTTTGGACAAAAAAACATGTAAGTGTATTTTCAAAAACTTTTTAGAGTGAAATTTTCAAAAATAAAAGTAGGTAAAATTTTTAGAAATATTGTAGAAATGAAATTTTTAATGACATGATTAATTAATAAATTCAGTATTATGCATACTAATATATCACAATTAATATGATTAAACTTACTTAATTCTTTGGGTTGCTACACAAAACAAAAGCTAGAAGAGTTTTTCCTTTTCTGTTGTCTTTTATAAAAGAAATAAAATAAAAATAAATTCTCTTTTCCACTGTAAAACGACATCGTATCGCGTCATATCCATACTCCTTGAGATTCTCTCTCTCTCTCTCACAAATGAAAAGGCAGACGATAATGGAAGAAAACAAAATGCAATGAAACTTGTTCATTTAATCGAACAGGTGCAGATTGCCGATATTTCCAAAACTCGATTCAATTTTTAATGAGGTAAGTGTGAAAATTGAATTTTTACCTTGAAAAATACTTATCAAGCTACATAAAAGTATTGGTGATTCATTCAATTTTCCATTTTTGGTTAATCACCAAGACCAGGATCTCTTTTTCTTTTTTTTTTTTTTTGGTCAAATTTTTTGATAATCCCCAAATTCGTTTTGCCCGGCAAATGATTTTTCAGATAACGTAAGATTTGAGGACTTGATATATATTTTGTGATTTTTTAATGTAAAAAATAATAATAATGAAAAGAAAAGGATATGAAAGAAGAAAAGTACAGTAACTTTCTAAAGTTGCGGACAAAAAGTTGTGCTATTGGGTATATTTGTCTTTTGATGTTCTCTTAGTTAGAACTTTTTCTTTTTACAAATTGAGATAGTGAATCAGGATCACCCATTGAATTTTATAGAACTCCATTGACTAAAAAAAAAAAAAATTCAATCTTACACACACATATACAAATTAGTTATTGTTAGAAATAAGTGTGAAATTGTCCCTAGGATAAGCTTGTATCTGCACGTAGTTGTAGAGCTTCATTGATCATTAAACAACAAAATTGATCTAATGGGAGAAGGAAATAGGCTTCCTCCAACATATAGTGCTTAGAAATAGATTTTAATTACTTACACAACCATAGTTTATCTCTTTTAAATTTAGCTGAAAATTGGTTTTTTCAATTGTAAACAGGCTTGGTCGGAAGTTAAGAGTCACAGGGATTGAAAATGCAATGTAGTGATTCTTCCAGTGAATCAGAACGGTTTTGAGTTCGAAGATTAGAATTGTTCGACAAAAATAAGAATTTTATAAAGCTGCTGCAGCAGCTAACTGTCTGTGATTCTGTGCCTGACAAATAATTCAAAGAGAGATTTCGAGAGCTCAGCTCTCTTAGAGATGATCATTTAATTGGTATTATTGAAGATCAATCTGGGAAGATTGTCACAACCGGGAGTAAACTATTCAAAAAATAGTAACTCGCCCTACCTTTTTTAGTATTATAGTATAATAGCACTGGGTTGGAAATGGCCCGAGCTTTGCAACTACATCTTCTAAATATGGAATTTGTTGTTTCCTTTTTAAAATACTTAAATCTAGGGTAATTTACATAATTTTAAGGAATAAAATCATTTTAGCACTTTCTATTATAGCAAAACATTTCATTAGTATCAAAATTATTCCTTAATTTTAATACTCTCATTTTTTCCTCTTTCTTTCCTCTAACAAAATAATATTAATATATTTTGAGGGAAAGACATTCAATAAATCCCAAATATCATACATAATTAATGGCCATAAAAAATTTTAGTTTAAAAAATTAACAAAATCAAGATGATAAGAGAAAAGTTGATGACATATCCTAACTTGAGATGCACAACAAGTGCATTTTAAAGTTCATGGGACATGTTGACCTAAGTGACAAAATTTAAAGAAATTTATAAACATTTCCGTTAAAAATCTTGACGGAATCAGATGGAGGAAAAAAAGTTCAAAACATGTCATAATTCAAGGACACAACATGCACATTTAAAATTTAGAAAGTAAGTTGCACAAGTGATAAAATTCAGGCGAAATTTATAAAATTTAACCTCATTTTTTAAGTGTAATATGTGGAATGAGGTGATTCTAACAGATGCAACTTTATTAATCCAATAATAAACCTTCGTTCTAAGACACCAACTACCCAATTCCATTGCTTTTAAAACATTTACTGGAGCAATCTCACACTCGCAGGATTAAACCTCAATTCAAACATAATATTTTTCTTATAAAAATTTGAATTTTTGCTCAACTATGTCCAAACCTACGAAAAGAATGGACTTACACAATTTAAGAATACAATTTAGGAAAGCAAAAGCAAATAAATGATGTTTAAACAAAACACCAAGAGCTAGTACTTTTGCAAATGAATGATATTTGATATAATAAGAGCCAGTTCTTTGCAGAAAATACATTAACGTTTTTTCTTTTTTACTCAGAAGTTAATCCTTGTCAAATGAAGTACTTCACCATCTGAATTTCTTTCTGCTTGAAGCCACATTTTTCATAGAATGATCTATTCTCAATGCTGCAGTCAAGAATCACCTTGTAACACCCAACCGAACGGGCATGATCCGAGAGGAATTCAACAATCTTCTTTCCCAGTTGCATCCCACGAGCGCTGGCATCGACCACAACATCTTCAATGTGCCCGACTTTGCCACAATTCCTTATGAACTTCTTCTCAATGAATACACTCCCAGTTGCAACAATCTTCCCGGACTGATCTTCAATAACACCAATCAAATGATCATCTCTAAGAGAGCTGAGCTCTCTAAATCTCTCTTCAAATTCTTTGTCAGACACAGAATCACAAACAGTTAGCTGCTGCAACAACTCTATAAAACCCTTATTTTTGTCGAACAGTTCTAATCTTCGAACTCGAAACCGTTCTGATTCGCTGGAAGAATCACTACATTGCATTTTCAATCCCTGTGACTCTTAACTTCCGACCAGGCCTGTTTACAATTGAAAAAACCAATTTTCAGCTAAATTTAAAAGAGATAAACTGTGGTTGTGCAAGTAATTAAAATCTATTTCTAAGCACTATATGTTGGAGGAAGCCTATTTCTTTCTCCTTCCATTAGATCAATTTTGTTGGTTAATGATCAATGAAGCTCTACAACTACGTACAAATACAAGCTTATCTTAACAGCAATTTCACACCCATTTCTAGCAATAACTAATTTGTATATATATGTGTGTGTGTAAGATTTTTTTTTGTCAATGGAGTTCTATAAAATTCAAAGGGTGATCCTTGATTCACTATCTCAATTTATAGAAAGAAAAAGTTCTAACTAAGAGAAAATCCAATGACAAACAGACCCAATAACACAACTCTTTGTCCAAACAGCTTTAGAAAGTTATTGTACTTTCCTTCTTTCGTAGACAAATGAAAACATCAACAATGTCCTTTTCTTTTCATTATTATTATTTTACATTAAAAAAAACCACAACATATATATCAAGTCCTCAAATCTTACATTCTCTGAAAGATCATTTGCAGGGCAAAACCAATTTAGGGATTATCAAAAAATTTGACCCCCTAAAAAAAAGAGGTCCTGGTGATTTCTCATGAATTTGCACAAGGAAATTATGAATGATTCCCATATTTAGTCAGGTAAAACATTTCAATATATGTCTAGCAAGTAACGAATTACACTAGATTGTTCATTGGAAAAAAAAATCAGATCGAAGAACCAAAAATAGAAAATTGAATGAATCATCAATACTTTATGTAGCTTAATAAGCATTTTTCAAGACAAAATTTCAGTTTTTGCTCTTACCTCGTCAAAAATTGAATCGGGTTTTGGGAATATCAACAATCTCCACCTGTTCAATTGAATGAACAAGTTTCACCGCACTTTGTTTTCTTCTAGTATCGTCTGCCTTTTCATTTGTATGAGAGAGAGAGAGAGAGAGAGAGAGAGAGAGAGAATCTCAAGGAGGAAAAGTGGAAATGAAACGTTACGTATATTGGGGCCCAATTTTTGTTTGGAGGTGCGGATACGGCGTGATACGACATCGTTTTACGGAGGAAAAGAGAGATTTTTTCAGTTTTTTTCTTTTTATTTCTATGATGAAGAACAACAGAGAAAGGAAAAACTCTTCTAGCTTTAGTTTTGGGTTTTGATGGCGTAAGATATCCATCCATGGCATCGTCAATTCTCCGCCGCATGACGTCCCACTTCGCCGCACAAATCCGACAGAACCACAGAATCCTCAGCTCAGTGATAAGCCTTTACTCAGGCAAGTTTATATTAGGAAGAGTAAGATGACTTAAGAAAGTTTAGAGATGAGAATAAAAGGAGGAGGACACGTTTAGAGGTAGGAAAAGGTTTCAGTAATTGTACAAGGGAAAATCTGAATATGTGCTGCCCTCCTAGCAATGGACCTTCGCAGGCGACGCTCAGAATCGTTAAGATTCTCAAGATACTTACATCGTTTGCATGCCTCCATGATAACACGGCTTTGACGGCGACGACGTGACTACATGTCTGATTTTGGGGACTCCTTAGGGGTTGGGTTGTCAAACACTGGTGTTGTCATTTCCGGCGAGGATGGTGGTTCAGTTTTGATCACGACGTTGCTCATCGGGAACAAATTTACGGGCTTCATCATGCTCCCTTAGGCTACAAATGTGTATGTATTTGAATCTAGGCTAATTTGGCCACCTTTTTTCTAAATTCCTCTTTCAACTAAATCAACTAATATACTGCCTATTATCCTCGACAAACATCTTCGGTGTCATCGTTATTCAAAAAAATAATAAATGAATCCACTTCTACTGCATGTATATAGGTTTTCTACTAACACAGTGCTATGATAGTATTTCACCGTTGCTTAGTATAGTCGCTTTCCCAATAGCTATTTGGTTTAACCACGTGTACAAACTAACCACATGTACAAACCCTATAACTACCAATTCGAAGTAACGACTCCAAATTAGCTTCAAATAACCACAAATTCGACCCACTCATAGTGTTTCTATCTTCCAAAACGTCCTCTCTATTTACAATTTTCGGCCTAACCCCATTGATGGAGAACATGCCACTTTTTAACCATTTTTTCCAATTTCGGCCAAACCATTTTATATTTGAGTTCAAATGCTGTCAAATTTAACGACTCCAAATTAGCTTCAAATAACCACAAATTCGACCCACCCATAGTGTTTCTATCTTCTAAAACGTCTCCTCTATTTACAATTTTCGGCCTAACCCATTGATGGAGAACAGGAGACTTTTTAACCTTTTTTTTTTTCAATTTCGGAATCGACGTATAATTAAGTTCAAATGCTGTAAAATTTAAAGTGTTTGGAAGATTACCTCAGGAATATCTTCGTCGATCTTCACACGAGTCGATAAAGTGGCGGCGGAGAAGATGAACCCGTGGTGTTTGTGGGTTTGGTTGTGGGAGTGGTCCTTAGGCGGCGGGTCTCCTAGTCGTCCTATCGGAAGTCACCTACGGCAAGATCCCGGCGGAAGCGATCGAGGAAGCAGCGACGGAGACAGAGGATGCAGTTGTCGTCTTTGACGAGAGAAGAAATGTCAGGGTGGAGGAGGAGATACAAGTGGGTGGGTTTGCTTGTGGGAGTTGTCGGAACATGGCCTCGTCTGCCTGTCAGAACTTGCGGCGCCGGTGTGGATGCGGAGGACGTCAACGGAGCTCGAGGAAGGTCGAGGGAGGTCGAGAGAAAATTTGGTGTGGTGCTCGCTTGTGCGTTTGAGAAAGAGGATATGGGTTTTGAGAAACAAAATTTCATTTACACCGTTCAAATTCCAATCAAACGGCCATAATTTTTTACCGATCGATCACCATTTTATAAGTGCGGACTTAAAGATTTAATCCTATATATATATATATATATATATAATATTTTCATATCGATCAGCTTTAACTATATATCCCCTCAGTAGCCAAAAAAAATGAAATAAAAATAAATTTATCAACTGAACTGTTGTAAAACTATTTTTTCTCGTGTTGGAATTTTATGTTTTATGTATCACATGCTCATTTCTCCAAAATTTCATTTTCAGCATTATATGGAACAATTTATGGTGTGAAAAGTATCTGTTTTTCGTTGAAACCAATGGATTTGTATGGTTTTTTGGCCTTAATTTTACTAGGATGGAATCAATTTTCCGCCTTCTGTTGCACAAGCTGAATCTAGTTCAAGGCAACCATTCGGACCTGAATCTGCTTACGTATATAGATTTTCATAGGCGTGATCTTGCGACGATACTCGAAACGACAAAATGGCAGGTGTTTCATCATTTTTACCCTTTTTCAATAGGAAAAAAATTCGTTATCGGTTTAGTAATCTCGTTGTAATCGTCTCAGTTGGAGGATTTTCAAAGAGCGGTTAACTTGTCAGCTACAACGGAGAAGTCGCAGATGAAGGAAGATGTGATTTCTAGGCACAGGCAGTTCATCCGAGCGATTAGGGAACAAATAGTTCGTGTGGAGAAAGGCTTGGAGGACTCTTCATTGGGCAATCCTATGAGAAATAATGAATGGGTCAACTTGAATGAAGAATAGATATGGATTGGCATTGTTTCTTTTTGGTGGAAGCCTCTCTGAACCGTCGGGTTTTAATGATGCGAGGGATAATGGTGTATATTAAGAAGATATCTTGAATCAACTACGGCAACTAGTGCAAAAGAAGGTACTTTGCTGGATGCTGGGAATAGAAGTAATGAACTTGAAACCTTGAATGGGAACGGGGTTGTGCCGATTAACTATAATTTTGACTATAGGAAGGATAACAACTTTGAAAAAGTGGGATCTTATGGTTCTCTGAGATTGGGTATCCAAGAAATCAATTCTCTACCAGAGACATCTTATAACAGATGTGCAGATGGGGAGTTGGGATCTGGAGGCCAATGTAGCTGAACCAAAAAGCTTCTTTCATGAGAACAAGTTGATAAGGTTAAATAGCAGAATGAATGTATTTGGGTTCTTCAATAATTTATGGGCTACTTATGGGAGTAGGGTTGTTAGAAATTACATAAATAAATTAAAAGATGGAGAAGAACAAAGGGATTCTCCATCAGCCACTGATACTTCAAATGATGCACAGGTATAGAGATTCATGTGGTTCTATATATGATTAATGATTATTCTGTATAAACTTTTGGTTTCTGGTTTTTGACAAATGTAATGTTCTTGAAGAACTGGCTGGGGACATGTCGGGCAAGATATCGAAGATCACAAAACCCTACTGAATTCAGTCGGCATTCTATTAAACTGATATCATTATTGATTTTTGCACTTAATTATTGTAGGTGAGTAAACTTCCCTTAAATTTTCAGTACTCTTGCTTTATTTTTCTTTGGATCATTGTGGTTTCTCATTAATTTTTCTTTGTTTTTGTGGCACTAGTAGTTTCATTTCTGTGTAACTGAAAAGAAAAAATTGGTTATCGTGTTTGTAACTTCGACTTTTGCATTTTAGGCTTCAATTCTTTGTCAATATTAAGTGATAGAGAACACTGTCAAAAGATTAACTGTTTTCTGACTTTGAGAACTTTCAACATGTAGAATCTTTTCACTTTCTTGAACCGGAAAGCTTTGAATTCTGTAAATCAGATGACAATTCAGGCATATCACAGTTAAATTTTTGAAAAAGCTAATTTTCTTTCAAATCCCTAATGTTTCTTCAATCATCTACTGAATGCAGGCATACTGGTGGCCCAGATTGCTTAAAAGAGGTTCACTAGATGATTATGAACTCTGTATATTGATTACAACTTGGGATTTTCTTGCAAAATTATTTCGTGGGCGAGAAGACCAATTGCGAAACAGGCAACTCTTCGCCTATTTGCGGATGCATACTCCCCTTTCATGACCTGTTATTCGTATCTCTGTATCGTGTTGTTTGGCATTGTGAGTTAGAGCGTGGTCAAAATAATATGTTGGCAATATCATGTAGTCAATTGTGGATGGTTGTATCAAAAAGTGCCTGAATTCTTTTTCTTTATTTGGGCTGGGGTTTGCATGATTTGATTTGCTTATTGGAGAGCCCGCAATGGCAACTTATGTGATGTTTAGTAGAGAGATTCGTTCTCTAATTCGAATCATGATTCGTGATTCGTTACAGTATTTTTTCTCATAAAAATATATGTAAATCAAAAATAATTTTAATCACATGATTCTAATTCATGAACTAAACGGATTCATGGTTAGTTAGAAAAAGTCTTGAGATTGTTTTGAGCTGAAATAAATATTGTATTGCTCTCTTACCAGAGCGTTGGAGACGAACAAAATAAAGAATTCATTCTTGTGTATTTGAGCTGGTTTTTTTTTTTTTTTTTTTTTTGGTGGGGTAGTTGAGTGTGAGAAACAAGTATGAAAAAGTTTAGGGCCAAATGGTGATAGCATATTAAACTGAAGGCTTGTTCATGCTTTAGCCGTTTAGACGCAAAAGACAGAAAGCAAAAGGTTAATGAAACCGTTGATGACAAAAGGGAGATTTGCTGGATTATTAGGCTTAATTTCAAGGTTTACAAACAACCAATTTGACGCTAGCATGTTCCCCTTCCATACTCTTGATCAAATTATCATACAACCAAGGTATAAAAATAATATCATAACAAAATTCCCCCAAACATTTAAGGCACATCATTTGAAATAATGCAAGTGTAAGCTATTTACAATGTTAAAAATTCTATTCCGGCGGCAAGAAATGGGATTATGTAGTCCACCCTACAGTTCGGCGAGTGAAGACTGAAATATGAAGGTTGGGATCTTAAAGCTGTGAAATTCTAAAATTTTCAACGGCATCTGCTTCTCAATCTGACCGCTCTATCTCTCGAAATCGTCTATCCCATTCACGAGCCTCGTTGTCTTGCTCAAGAAAATCCCTGTCCGTACTATATATGATTTGATCCTGTCCTATAACTGTTTTTTGAGCCATATCCCGCGCACTCAGGAGCTGAATGAGATCATGGAGCAAAAACATAAGTCCCTCATTTCAGTTTCTAATTCTGGTATTAACTTTGATTCCATTTTGTTCAAACATTATTGAAGCACATTTGAAAGCAGGTGCATCTTATCATCAATAAATCCTTAAAAGAGCAATATAGCCTGTTCCCCAATCATGGGAATATACTACAAAAATCAGTCAAAGTTTGAGAAAGCACTTGGGTAACAATGGAAGGAAAAAAGTTATGGAGACAGCAAATATGCGCACCTTTCGCCTTAGCGAGATATCTGGAAGTTCAAGTGCTCGAGCACGTTGTTCTCTTGCTTGGTTTCTCTTTTCTATTTCAGTATTCCTCTTCCGCAAGAAAAACCACCGGAACAAAGGAATTGCAAAGAAAGAACCAGCATAAATCTGCAACAAAATGAATCATAGTGAAAAAAATTTGGACATTTGATGTCACAAGTCTGAGAACCTACGTTTTTAATCAAGGGAAAAAAATTAGAAATATCACTCAAGATGGTAAAAAATATTATTTATGCACTCCACTAAAAAATAAATAATTGACATTCAATCAATTAATAATGAGAAAACAAAAAGTCACAATGACACTCATCTATTTAAAATGATGTAAATAATAAGTCTGAACAAAACCATAGCAAACCAAATACTTTTCTCTTCAATCAAATCAAACAGAAAAAGAATAATGTTTACAACGTTGAAGAAAAAGGAAATAATGAATCACAGAGAGGAAATTTTCTTTTTTCTAAGGCAGATTATTGAAGCGGACCTGAAGTAGAGGAAATATGTCTGATACAAATTTAATGAAGCCACTTGGTGGAATTGCCATTTCCCTTCAAACAAAAAAAAAAAAAAAAAAAAAAAAAAAAAAAGGACGCAGAAGGTATTAGAGCCATGTTGTAATTGTAAAGACAGCTAAATAGCAACTAATTTCATGTAAAACTTACTTTAACATGGTTCCAAGAACTATAACTCCGAATAGATTAAGACCACCCAGTCCAATGACCATTGCTCTTTCAGAAGTGCTAGTTTTACTGCCAAAAAAAAAAAAAAAATGCATCAAGTTATATATAAATGATTTGACCACATAATTATTAGAAAAAAGCAAATAGAATGAGGAACCTGAATTGCAATTTCTTCTCCTCGAGAAATTTCTCAACTCCTCCAACCCAATCAGCCCATCTTCTCCCTACATATTCCTTTCTTCCACTCCTTGGAGAAGAAGCTGTGCGTTGGAGAGATGGAAACCGATACAGAATATTTCCCTGCATAAAAAAGCAAAGATGCGCTTCAAAATGTTCTCTCTCTCTTTTGCCACACACCACAACACATGAGAATTACATCAATGACGTCTCAACGCAACACAACATAAATATTGGCAAATGCAATGGTTTCATAACTTTTGAACTATACCTCTTCATCAATTTCGGGCTGACCATCAAACCGTAAAAGAACAGGTAGGATGTATGATTCATCATCCTGTAACCAGCATAAGGAGATGATTTCAAGCAGTACAACAAAATGGATAAAGAACCAGCATGGATAAGAAATCCTTCAGAATTCCATAAATAAAAGAGACTAAAGTAAAAAGTGCTGGCAGCAATTTTTTAAACTTCAAAAGGGTAAAAAATCTGATGAAAGATGAGCGAATCTAGCGTTTCTGTTCATTATGGTTTCGATTCATAGTTAACTTTTTCATGTGACTGCGAATTGGGAAGGAAGGATGTTGATAAAACCTCCCACAGTGAACTGCGTCCGTACCAAATTAAATGTGAAAACGGGAAAAAAATATTTCTACCATACTTGAGAGGAAACTAAGGGAAAAAAGGAGGGACTAATGAAAATTTATAGATCAGATCAAATGTAGAACCTACAGTGGACGCCCCTGAAGTTTCTACATCAAGATATGGAGCAAGTTCCTCAGCTGTGACGACACCACCATTTGATGATATGTATTGGCCAATCTGCATATTCGGCGACAAATGGAAAATCCATTACAATTTTATGATGGAAGAAATAGGAATTCATTCCAAGTAACAACCCGTTATCAACTTTGAGACAGAGAAGGCATGAAAAAACTAACACCCTAAAAAGCAGATATCTATAACGAATATAGTTTAAATTAAATGTTACAAGCAACGGACCACTGAACTCAGTGCTCAAGTATTACCAACTTCCATCTCTCTTCTTCGATTCCTTGATTTGGATCACCATCCCCAAATACAAATGAGAAAGTCTGAAATGCATGATTAATAAAGTCAACAATCAACATACCTTTTATTCAATGATAATAATAATAATAATAATAATAATAATAATAATAATAATAATAATAATAATAATTTTTTTCTCCAAAAGAGGGGAACTGCCATTTAGAAAAGTAAAGTAATATTCATTTGTCACATACAGATTCAATGAAGTTCATCTTGTCATCATCTGTTTTTACCCTTCGCCTCCTGTAGTAATATGGATCCCAGTACCTTACATAAAGCAATGTAGGAAACAAATTAGCCAGAGTTTCTATCAAATTCTAGGTTTCAATTGGTGAAAACTTGAGATCATACATGTTGAAGAAGAAAGGCCAATAAAGCATTTGCATGACTGGACATACATAATATGTTCAGAGAATTTGGATAAAACACCATTTTAATTTCCCAAGTATAGAAGACATTACCAAAAAAGGTCAGTTGGGCTGAGGTAAAAAGTAAATCCTGTATCATATGACCTTCCTCGTCTTCCCCGATTATCCTCATCACTGTAACCAAAATCCCATCATCAATGCCTTGCTAATGTTAACAAAAAAAAAAGGCAAATAATACTAGTATAATGAATATCAATATGACTATAAAAATTTGACAAATTAAAAGCATTTGTGTCAAGTTCGGAAAATACCTCCTACTAGAAACAATGGCAATGATTGTGGTATAAACAAGAACGATGGAAGCAATTAGAGCAGTCCCAAATGAAACCCTTATTAAATACTCGAATGCAGCCTGTCAAACAGTATGGTCATCATATTACTAACCAACATAAAGTTACAGGGCATAGGCAAATCATTAGGCAAGGATTAACATATAAAGTACCTTCCCCTTTTCAAAAAAAGGTTCAAACTTTATCCTCAATGATTTGGTCGCGAGCTTTGCACGGTAATCTTTAGGGAAAACATAGAGAACATCACCTTCGTCAGACACCTGTTAAGACAATCTTGAAGACATTTGTACTCA
Organism: Morus alba; assembly: GCA_012066045.3. Lineage (NCBI taxonomy): Eukaryota > Viridiplantae > Streptophyta > Magnoliopsida > Rosales > Moraceae > Morus > Morus alba. The sequence goes on along the minus strand of CP050226.2, from coordinate 17,568,383 downwards.
CAAAATAACGAATTTAAAGATCCCACTATGAGAAACTTCACAAAAAGCTAAAAACAAAGCTTCAACTACCAATAAAATTTTCCAAACACACAAAGTATTAATAACATATACCACAAACTATGGACATAAACGTACACGAACAATGAGTCCTGGAATTGTGAAAGACCCGTTGAGACCACCTTGAAGTTTAAATAAGCCCACTACGAGAACTTCATAAGAGAGCTCAATTAAGCTTTGATTCCCTAAACTTTTCCAAACACACTAAATCTAATTCCCAGTAACATATACGAAAAACTGTGCTCATAAACATACCTGATTTTCAATTACCCACAGCACATTACAATTACATGTACAATGTTAAGTTTTGGATATGTGAAGACCTGTTGAGACCATCTTGAAAAAAAAAAAAAAAAAAAAAAAAAAAAGGAAAAAAGAAAAGACATTTGCACTCTGGAAATCAAGAATTCAAAAAAGACTTAAGAGAAACTCACGAAAGAGCTAAATTCAGCTTCAATTCCTATTCGAAACACACCAAACCCAGCAATACATACCACAAATTATGTTCATATAAAACATACACGAAGAAATACTCAAATCACATTACATTTACTTAAGACTTTCAAGTCTAAGTCTAACAAATGAAAAAGACCTGTTTAGACCATCTTGAAAATATTAGCAGTGGTAAAATCATAAACTTCAAAATAGAAACTTTATAAAATAGCTGAATTATGCCTCAAATCCCACTAAAATTTCTAAAATACACAAGTCCTAATAATATGATGTACGACAAACTATGCTCATAAACATACCTGATTTTCAATTACCAACAATATATTAAAGTATTGGAAATGTAAAACACCTGTTGAAACCATATTGGAAAAAAAAAAAAAAAAAAAAAAAAAAAAAGCGTCGGCAAAATCAAAACTTCAAAGAGAACACTAGAAGAAACGGAAACTTTATTCAATAGCAAAATTAAAGCTTAAAATCCCACTAAATTCATCACACTTTCGACGTCTATAATTCATAGAAATTATGAAGATAATAAATTACCTCCAAAAATCCATTTAGTATAAATCCTAATAACATATACCGAAAACTATAAATATAAAGATGCATGAACAATTGCATTTTTACAATTTAAGTAATGGAAATGAAGATCTTACTAAAAGAAACCTTATAAAACAGCTAAATTAAGCTTCAAATCCCACTAAAATTTTCCGAAAACAAGCTAAATTTTTCACAATTTTTAAGTCTATAGTTATATGAAGACAACAAATTACCTCCAAAAATCCATTAGTATCGGCAGCGAGAGCCTGCAGAGCTCTCTGAGCTTCGTTTAGCTTGAGCCCTGCTCTGCTCGCCACGTCACCCATGGTGACCCTCCCACCACAGGCGTCCACGGCCTCCATAGCTCGCTTCCTCACGTCACTCGGCAGCTTGTCGCTCTCCACTGCGCCTCCGGGCCGGATTCCGCTCGGCAAGTCGATGCCGGCTCTCACCGCCGGCGCCAGAACCCTCGGCCCCCGACATTTCGCCGGATTTCCAGGGAGAAAAGTCGGCGTTTGGTAGGCAGGGAAATTTTTGCGGAGGTTTGGGAAAATCGAGGGCTTTGGGCAGAGGCGGGGTTTGGGTGGAAGTGTGAAGCATGTGGATATGGAAGCCATTAATAAACTGTGATTTTTTTTTTTTAGGTTTTGGCCATGGAAATTGAAAGAAGATTTTTTTTTTTTTTTTTTTTTTCAGAGAAAGGAATTTGAAAGTAATATAGGCGAGTGGCTGAAGATTGAAGCCTGAGATTTTTTTTTTAATTTTTTTTTTTCCTGCTCTTTGTTTATTTTTCTTCTGAGCTTGGTCAAGGTGAAGACGAGATGGGTGAGGGTGACGTTGATACATTTACTATTTTGCCCCACTGGTAGCATTAGTTTGGACGATAAAAAAACGACACGGTTTTTATAGGGTAATGTTAAAAAAAAAAAAGATATTTAGATTAAAATTAGATTGATCTAAAATTAGTATAAAAATGAGTTAATTTTAAGTTGAATTTTTTTAATTTAAATATGATATGAAATTTATAATATCATAATAGTTATATTTAAAATTTTATATTATTATTTATTAATTATTATATTTTAATGTGTTATGAATTTTAAGTTATTTTTAATATGTAAAAAATAAATAAAAATATATAATTTTTGTGTTAATTTTAAGTTCATAAGTTAATTTTGTATTATGGATCATTTTAGTGTCGTGTCGTGTCAATTGTTAAAGTGATCGTGTCATATCTTGTTCATGTATTGTGATTTTTAAAAATTTTATATCACGAATTATTTTTGAGTTGACTATAAATTTTTTTAAAAAATAAAATAAAATATAAACATGATATAAACAAGAATTCTCACCCTTAGTATTAATATTATGATTTTGGAATTTGGATCATTTGTAAGAATGCCCCGGAGCTATGTTGTTAATGTAAGTTTGAACCCAAGTGACAAAAATTTGTAAAACGAGGAGAAATTTTGAAACTCTCTTAGCCCGGACGACAAGAAAATAACAATACGTAATAGGTTTTTTTTTTTTTATTTATTTAGAGATTTTCTAGTATATTAATAGATTAAATTTTTTTATTATTAAATTTACGTATTTTTATTTTTTACATAATTTTATATAAATTTAATAATTAAAAAATATGATTTATTAATATATTAAGTGTTAAAAAAGATTTGTTTTTTTAACTCTTTGTTTTATGATAGGAATTGAATAATGCTTTTTAACTCTAACCGTTGAAATTGTTATTTTAAGCTTGAATTAATTTTTCAACACTTTCAAGAGTCTACACATTAAAATTTTCAATATACAATCTCTTTTTTTACCTTAAGATTTATTTATTTCTTAATTGATCATTTTTAATACTTTTTTATTTTTATCTTAAAATTTTATTTTGTTTTTTTGTTTTAGTTCTTTTTGCATTAAAAATTATTTATTTCTTAATTTTAGTCATTTTTACCTCTTTTTTTTAAATTTTATTCTTTTTTTATTTTGGTTCCTTTTGCCTAAAAACTTATTTATTTTTTTTAGTTTAGTCTTTTTTAACTTTTTTTTTTGATTCATTTTGTCTTAAAACTTATTTATTTCTTCATTTTAGTTTTTTTTGACTTCTTTTATTTTTGTCCTAAAATTTTATTTTTCATCTTAATTTCTTTTGTCTTAAAAATTTATTTTTCTTCACTTTTTATTTTTTATTTTTGCTCTAAATTTTTTTTTTCTCTTTTTTTACCCTTTTATTCTAAACTTATTTATTCCTTTATTTTAATGTTGTTTTAACTTTTTTTTCTTGTCTTAAAACTTTGTTCTTTCCATTTTTTTGTGAATTTATATTTAAATTTTATATGCTTTTAATAATAATACTATAAATAAAATGTAAGACACGGATTACTTCTTGTGCACCTTAAGTTCAACATTGAAATGTTTTTTTTTTTTAATAATTATTGTTATGAAATGGATTAAAAATGTTTAAACGACAGCTTCTATTGTTCGACAGTTCTTCTTCTTCTAAGCTAAAGCCGCAATTTTAGCAGCGGCTCCAAAATACCTCTCTGTAGTCTGTACAGCCACAAAGCCAGACTAAGACAAGACCCTCTGAAACCTGAGCTCAACAATGAAGCTTCAAACCCTAGATTTATCCTCATCCTCGAAATTCATCAATCTCGACACAGCTCTCTCTTCTTCAATTCATGGCCTAAACAAGCCTAAGTTCGTCACAGCTTCTTCGCCTTCTCTCACTTCCGGTGAGCTTCGCTTTCCATTTTCGTTTCGATCTTTTTTTTTTGGGAGCTTTCTTATTGATTGTTTTTCTCTGAAAAAGTTTGTTTGTGTGTGTGTGTGTTTAGGATTCAAGCGGCTCTCGATTCAATGTGCGGTTAGTTTCCGACCCTGCATTGATATACACAAGGTATTTAGGATTTTTTTTTTTTTTTTAATTTCGTTTTCAGGGCTTGATTTGCATTTTCACATTTCTCTTTCTGCAAAAGTTACGTTTGAGTTCTCCAGATTTTGTTTGTACAATAAAGGTCTGAGCTTTTGCCTGTTTTATATTATAGGAGAAAAAAAAGTGATTTTTTTTTTTTTTTTTTTGTGGTTTTGAAAGTTATATTTGCTGAAGCAATTTGATTTAAGTTTAATTCTTGCAATGGTGCTTTGTTTGGGTTTGATTAAAGTATATACAATCTTTGATTTTGATTTACTTGTTATTCTTGCAAAACGTTATTTTGTAAGGATTGGCACTAAAGGAAAGTGTAATTTTTCATATTTGTTAGGTTGTTTTATGTCTAAACAATTGATTCTTTCCAGGGAAAGGTGAAACAGATTGTGGGGTCAACCCTTCGGGATTCAAAGGATGACGTGTCGAGTCTTGTCACCAATTTTGAATCCGACAAGTCAGCTGGAGAGTATGCAAGTTTGTACAAAGAAGATGGACTTACAGGTGGTCATGTCATCATGCTTGGAAGAGATCCGTTGAGCAATGCTGCAGCCATCGAAGCATTACATGCCTATCCTGGTAGGTTTATAGCTGCCTTTTTTTTATGCAGTATCAATTAAGTTCGTTGAATATGATATTTTATCTGCTTTCTTTCCTGAAAATTTTTCTGATTTTCATTTGATACAAAGTCCATTTCCAAAATCACAGTCTATGAATTAGTCCTCTAGTAATTTTATTAGCTTGAAGTCAAATTGATTTATTATCGTATGATGTTTGGAGTATGATGCAACTGAATTTGGTAATTTAACAAGTGGTGTTAATTTTCTGGTTTTTGATTTTCCTTTTCATACCAATGAATTCTCATGCCTACAATTTCTTGCTGCCTTGAAAACAGTTTGATATCTTCGGCTCTAGCGCACGGCACAGCACATATGTTCTCTTTTTGATTATGCGTAATGTACTTTGGCTTGGGAAGTACTAGCATTATAAAGCTGTCTATTTTTCTCTTCAACAGACAAGTATTCTATTTGGTTAATTTGTTTTGGAATCGAGGCATGTCAAATGTGTTAGGGATGAAAATATAATCATGTTCCTTATGTGAGCAGGTTCATGAAAGTTTACATAGCAACCCTTTTTAGAAACCCACCAGATTTTCGTTTTCATTTCACGTACTTTTAATTCAGTTGAGTGCCTTTAATATATGTTGATATATGTTTAACAACTTACAGATTTTTCCTCTGCTGAAATTACTGCGAGGACAACTTCTAGGCGGTTTGCAAGTTGGAGGTGGAATCAATTCCAATAATGCTTTGAGTTATATAGACGAAGGAGCTAGCCATGTGATTGTAACATCAGTATGTTTCATTTTTCTTTCTAATCTTCCCTCTATGCAAGCATTTAATTCTTAATCCACATGTGAGTTAATGGTCTGATGTAGGACATAGGATCATCGTTATGATGGCATATGGCAGTTAATTGTCTGTAATTCTTTTGAATAAATGATTTCTCTATCGTGAATATTCTCCAATTTTGTTTCCTTGTAGTATGTATTCAACGATGGAAAAATGGACCTTGAGAGGCTTAAGGATCTTGTTCGTGTTGTTGGAAAAGAAAGACTTGTCTTAGACCTTAGCTGCAGAAAGAAGGTATGTGATTAATTCACTTATGCTTGTAGTTTTTGCATTCCTAATGAGGTTTTAATTGGAATTTCCATCAGCCATATTTTCTAGACATATTTGTACCTTTTCTTTCCCACCTCTTTTGCAGCTAAGCAGAGTTTTTGGACATCTCTGACGAGCTTTTGGTGCTCTTGCCTCCCATGCATTCGCCAATCTTGAAAGTTATATGTTTTCAACTAACTCCTTGATCATGTATCTTCTTGGCTTTGATGTGCAGGAAGGTAGGTATGCAATTGTCACTGATAGATGGCAGAAGTTCAGCGATGTGTATCTAGATGATAAAGTATTGGATTTTCTTGCCAACTACGCAGATGAGTTTCTGGTCCATGGTGTTGATGTTGAAGGGAAAAAGTAAGTTTTATATTCATGCCGGTAATTTGTTTATCTCATTTTAGTACTAAAATCCTTCATAGGATTTTTTTTTTCTTTAACGTTGGTTGAATTCAGAAATTTTAAAAATCATTACTATAGGATGCTTGTACTTCACTTTGTCTTACCAATAAGTTCTCCTTGGTCTGTGCTATTGCTCCTGCTTATCCGATTCCCGTACAGTTCTCATGTGTTGTTATCCCACTGAATCTCTTCTCAGTTATAAGACAAAATGAATATATATTTAAAGAATTTGAAAGAGTGAAATCTCAAGGTAGGAAATTCGTGCACTAATAGGGTTTAGAGTCTAGACTGTGCTATAGGAGGTTTGGACTGTGCTTGTTTTTGGTATGGTACCTTCTCAACCAAAAGAAAAATATTTAGCATAAAAGGGGAAAATATTTATTATAGAAAGGAAGAAAATGAATAAAGAAATAAAATAGTGTGTTTTTCTTCAATTACATTTAAATTCAGTTTTTTTTTTTTTTTTTTTTCCAGGTTGGGCATTGATGAAGAGCTTGTAGCATTGCTTGGAAAGCACTCACCGGTGAGCTACATACTATAACACAAGTGACTGGTTTTTAACAGATTTTTTTTTTTTTCTCGTAACATCCTTCAATCAATGTAGTCGATGCACACAAACTATGGCACTGCCACGTTTACCGTCACTTAAATAGTTCTTATACCATGTCAAGATTCAAGCGACATGAATGCATATTATACAAATCATAATTTGGGCACTTTAAAGTTGTTCCGTCATGCTATGAGTATGTTTGAATCAAATACTAAGGGCCCATTTAGTTCTTGTACTTAAACCCATTACTATGATCTTGCTATAGTGTTTTTCTCTTAATAAAATTTGAATCAAGAAAGTTCCCACCAATATTTCTCTCACAAAATTTGAATTTTAAACCAAAATCATTGACTTGAACTTATGAATCAAAAGGGGCCATACTTCATGCTGTGGATTTTGGTGTGCCAGATTCCTGTGACTTATGCTGGTGGGGTCACTGTAATGGCTGATTTAGAGAGGATAAAAGAGGCGGGAATGGGACGCGTGGATGTTACCGTGGGAAGCGCTTTGGACATTTTTGGGGGCAACTTGGCATACAGATATGTGGTCGCTTGGCATGCTCAGCAGCAAGCCTTGACAGTCTAGTGTCTTTAGTCACTTTCTTTTATTTGTTCTTAATGGCTTTTGTTAGATCTTTGGAATGCTTGACCCTGACTTGTAACTCGAATTTCCCTCTTCAACTTAAGACTTGTGGGAGAGATTTTGGTATACGGTCTTTTTTTTTTTTTTTTTTTTTTGAAAGGATGTTTATGGCAAATTTTAATTAGAAAATTTCGCCAAACTATCATGAATTTAAGACCTTTCCTATTAAATGTATTGGAGAAGAAGTATTTAATAATGTCATTGTAAATAAATAGTAGAAATGTCAATAACAGGAAATATAATTTGGATTGAATGCTTATTAAACACTAATTCAAATTGTGATCACTTTCAAACTGAGTTGAATTGAGTTAAACTAATGAGAGAAATTCCTTAAATTTGACTTACCCAGGGAGTGAGACTTTCATTGATGAGAGCGTGCGCCCGTTGTGGAGCTAGCTAGTTGTCACCAATTCTGACAAGAGAAAGTATGGAATCAGGGAATTGTTATAGTAAGAGATAATTACATTACATGGTAAAATTTTATAACTTAAAATTAACAAAATTTTCAAAAGTAATGCAAATACAAAAATAACAAAATGATTAGTGTTGAAATTTTAGACGGGTCACCTTCGACCATTGAAATTTTAAATTTTTACCCGATGACTGAGCCCGCCCGAGCCTGAATTTTGGGTTGCCCGACCCAACCTGAAAAACATCTTGGACAGGCTTCGGGCAGCCTTTGGCTGTCCAAGCCCGACCGAGTTGCCCGAATTTTTTTTAAATATTTTTTATATATTTATATGTTATTTTATATATATTACAATTTGAAATTTGAAATGAACACACGAACTATATAAAAAAATTATTTATTTATTAATTTTTAAATTTATAATTCATAATTGTCTTGTTAAAAATCTTATCAAGAAAAACTCAATTGCGATAAAAACTTGATAAGGAAAAAAGTGCAATCATTGTGGGACGAATTATAAATTTGACGAACTTAAAAAGTCTACACAAGATTATAATAACACTGTACAAAGTAAATAAATATTTACAAATTACAATAATTTAATTTAATTTAAAGCAGAAGGATCATCTTGAAAATTAAAAAATTCATCGATCCATTATTGGCTTGCCGGTGAAATTATATCGTATAAGCATTAGTTGGAACGATCCCAATCTTTGATGCACACCAAAGTCAAAGCTTCAACAATATCTTGTTGCAATGCGTTTCTCCGTTCTTCAAGTATTTGGCCGGTTGTACTGAATGCTTGTTCGGCTGAAACAGTGGAGACTATTCGAAAAAATATCCATTGCCAGTTGAGTTAGGATTGGCCAAGCTAATGCTCGTGCCCTCCACCACTAAGCTAAATCAAACATTTCACTATTGTCTCCAACTAAGCCCTCACTCAAGTACGCCATTAACTCGTTGAAGCCGCCGATGTTGCCGCCACCTCTTGATGAATATTCACTCCCAGATTCTTCTTAACCTTGAGTCATCGTCGTCGTCGTCTTCTTCTTCTTCTTCAACCCGAAAACATTCAAAAATGAATGTAGATTGTCGTCTCATTATTGTAGTTGTTCTACATGAGGTGTGTTTCTAAACCTACTTTCATAAGAGCTATAGAGAGATAATATTTTTTCCTTTATAATAGGAAATTGGTTAGAAGTGTTGATATCTCAAAAGTCACAGAAGTTTTCTAATCCACTTTCTAAACCATCTAATTTTAATCTAGGGTCAAAAATAACATGAAACTATACAACATTTGTAATTTAGACCAATATTTTTTAAACTTCTTTTCCATAGAAGCGATAGGAACTCTTAAAATCTCGTGTGTCACAAATTTACTAAATAAAATAGTCATTCTTAAAAGTTCTCCTAACGCTAATGGTGACGTTGGGTAATAAGTTCCATTAATAACATTGTGAAATCTGCCTAAAAAGTTATACAAGAGTTCGACAATTTGCCAATCAGTTTCGTTTATAAATCCTGGTTCTAATTTTGCACTAACATAGTTTGTTATAGCATCTTTATAGGGGATGCATTGTTCAAGCATTATATAAGTGGAGTTCCATCTTACGGGCATATCTAAGGCTAATGCTTTAGGATTTTGATTACACGCTTGTAGAAACCTAGACCAATCATTTATTATTTGATTACTACCTTGAATCCAAGCAATATTATCTCTAATTCTTTTAATATGACCTGCCATTGATTTTAAACCGGATTTTACTATTAAATTAATTATATGACATGCACAACGTTGGTGAAATATATCATTATTACTTGAATAAATTTAAATTATTTTTAAGAAGTTCTATTACTTTAGTATTTGTAGTAGCATTATCTATTGTTATGACTATTACTCTATCCCTGAAACTAAATTCATCAATGACAGATAAAATTGTATTATATATTAAATTGGCGGTATGTGATCCTATAACACATTTAAAACCTAATATTCTCTTATCTAAATCAAAACTTTTAAAATAATATCCGGATACAGTTAAATAATCTTTGTTGGCAACGACAGACTAAATATCTACCGTTAACACAACATAACTACTAGTAGAGTGTAAAATGTTGATTAAAACTTCTATTTCTTGTTTATATAATTTTATTGCATCTTTCCTAATAGTAGTTCTTGAAAAAAATTGTGCATTAGGATTATGTACAATTTTAATATAACGCTATCAATTCCTTTGTTCGGTAAAACTAAGTGGTTGATCTAATGTGGCTACAAATTGTGCCATTTATATACGATCGAGTTGCGGATCATATTTCCTAGTTAGACCGCCGGTTTGGCAGTCAAATGATAATTGTATTTGGCAGAGATCGGGTTCACCTCCTTGCTTTTGAAGACACTTTTCAAAGTGTCTTCTCAAGTATGTAGTGTCGTGAATAGTGTTATCTTATAATTTATCACCACAATATTTGCATTGAGCTATGTATTTAATGTTACCGTTATTGTCGACCTCCTCGAATGTGTTGAAGTGCTCTCAAACTGTTGAGGTGCGCTTGTATTTCTTCTTAGAACTTGCAACACTTGTATTAGCACTTCTGCTTATCTCTCCTCCACGCCCACCACCATTACGTCCACGACCTATAGCACATTCACTAGGGCTCGGATTTGTAGTTTCCTCAGCAACTCTTTCTGTAGTTTGCGATTCCTGCGTTTGACAAACATTAAGAAATTGCTCTTCTTCGATGTTGAATTGGGCATCAATAGGAATATCATACTATAACCAGAAAAAGTCATTATGAAAAATAAGAGAAATTGAGAGCGCTTTGAGAAAGATTAAGAGAGATTTAAGCGAGATTAAGAGAGATTAAGAGAAATTAAGAGAAGATGAGAGTTTTTGGGTAAGAAAAATGGTTAGGCGATGGATGGTATTTATAGGAAATTTTTTGGCTTGAAAAAAAAATTTTTCCTCAAATTTTTGGTTCCAACAGATTAACACACTCGGGTTGGGTCGAGTAAATCGAGCAACGGTAAAATAAAAAAATAATAAAAAAAAGAGTTGTTGAGGTCGGGCAGGTCAAGTGGCGGGTCGGATCGGGCACAAAATAGCCGTTGCATTCAAAATTGGGCTAACAAAAAAAAAAAAAAAAAAAAAAAAAAAAAAAAATCGAGTTGGGCAAAAATTTAAAAAACTAGCCGCTTTTTTTTTTTTTTTTGGGATTTTGGGCAAAATTCGAGACAATGAAGTGGGCAACGGTCGGGCTACGGGTTACACAGGAAAATTTTAAAAAAATTCTGACGGACGACGATCTCGACTTCTCCACCGGAGGCAGGCTGCCGGTAATGGTTTTTCTTCGGGTTGCCTGAGCCCGAGCCCGAGCCCGGCTAAAATAATTGGATGGGCGGCAAATGGTGCCTGCCCGCCGAGCCCAAAAATTTTTGAGCTTCGGGCAGGCCCGCCACCCGAAGTTTCAATGCATGATAGTAACGTAATCATTATTATAATGATACCAAGTTTTACTATTTTTGTAATATTTCAAAAAGTTTACTATATTTCAACTTTATTATTTAAATTTTGCAGTACGTGTAATGTGGTGGAGATGCAGACGAAAACAAGCCAACCCAATACCACGAGATTGATTGCTGTTGACAGTTTAAACTCAAAGTGTTCAAGCGCATAGACTAGCAAAAAGGGGGAGAGAAGGAGAAGAAGAAAAAGAAAAAGAAGTGTCCAGGTACGTAAAATAGCAAATCACATCCAGCTCCATTCAGCCTCAAAGATAGGCTTATTCATAAGACCGAACAACCAAAAGACAAAACATCTAAAGCAGAAGGAGTACAAAACTCAAAACACATTGACAAAAATCAAGATTAGCCAAGATTAATTACTGAGCACCATCTGTAGTCAAGAAACTAGATATACGTAGTGGGAAATATTTTTGGCCCCAATGAGACAAAGGTATTACATAATCCATAGATCCAGTTAACACTCAATGCAACCAAATAATAAGAGGCTATACATATCATATGGTGTCTCTTTATATGAACACCAAAAACCACCTACGGACAACTACTATCTACCAGAACTAGGTTGAAGTGTTATTACTTATTATATCTCAGCTCTGCCGCTCCTGTGAAAGGAACAAGGAAAAATACTCAGAAATGCCATCCGATTGATTGCGGGGTGACCCTTTTCCTTATCAGCGTCTCCACATTTGGATACTTCCTTTTCCGCCCACCCCTTGGCCGTGAACGGAACTGCTCATCAGACTCTTCAAAATCCCTCTAAAAGAAAACAAAGCTCGTTGAGAGAATTGCTTTATCCCCAACGTACGAGATAATGTTGATTGATTATGACCACAAAACTCACATGGGTGTAAACATGGCGTTCGGTCGTCTCATGGCTATCTCTCACATGCTTGTACGCAAATCTCATGCCACAACCGGCAAAGCCACAGGCAAAAGGTTTCTGTTTCAGGTGTGCAGCCTTCACATGTTGATTGAGATTCGATTTCTGCAAAAAGACAAGTTAAGTAATTAAAAAAAGGAACATCCAACATCAGGTGCAAATTATCAACAGAAGAAACAACATCATTTATCATGGGCGCGAATTCTCAACTCAAAAGAGTTCAAAACATAAACTCTCTCTAGTGTTGAGGCATGGAACTTACAGTTGAGAACGTGTGATCACAACCCTTAAAGTTGCATTTAATGCTCTCTGGCGAACCTTTTTCTTCATCCGAGGTGTCTTTCAATGTTCTTTTTAGAGCTGCTTGGTCCCACATATTTCGCAGGTGACATGCTGGTGGTATGATTGAATATGCGACTTGAGACATTGCGTGTTGGTGAATGTTTTCATACAACCTGGTTCAGCACATATTGTCTCGACTGTGTTCAACTTAACTGCAACAGAAAGGTAACAGAAAGGTTTCCAATGTATATCGCTCATCAATATTTAGTATTTATGCAGACGAAATCGATCTAATTGCTAAATTCTCTGCAAATTCATTTTTGCATGGAATCAAAAACATATTACTCGTAAATTATGAGAATGAAATTGAAAGAAACTTTTACAACTTCATGGCAACTGATTAAAGGGCTGAGAAGGAGAAAGCAGAAACCTTACGATTGGTGAGGATATGAGAGGCAACGCCCCAGTAATCACAGAAATACCGCCTTATGTCCCTGAATATCGGCATCTTCTCTCCCGCTTCCTCCATCTCCCCCTACCCAGCCAACTACTGCAGAGAACAGAACGGCACAAGCAAATGCTTTGTTGAGAGAGGGAGGAGGAGGATATAAGAGCCCTGAATATGGCCCATTAGTTAATCAAGGGTGATGATGTGAATGTGGAAAAAAAAAAAAAAAATTAAGCCTGTTCATACCGATTTAAATTTTTAATTTTAATTTTATTATAATTAAAATTTCTTATAAAAAGTTAAATTTAACTTTTTTATTATAATTAAAAAATTATTGCATAAATTTATATTTTAATTCAAATTAAAAATTTAAATCGACGAAATTAAATGAGATAAAAAAAAGTCTTTCCAACAATCAGGCTGTAATGGAAAACTAGGCAAGATGATAAAAGGTGAATATGAGCCTTCAGAGCAAACAAAAAAAGGTGTGGGAGAGAGTATATAACATAACATAATGTTATTAAAAGCGGCATCCTTTCGTTTAAACACTTTTTAAGTGAAAATTCTACTCTAGAGTATGAAGAAAAAACAATGAATGTAGTAGTTTATCAACAATTTATACATCTAGATTTTAGTGCTGAGTTGTCTGTTTAACATTTTCTTTAACTGTCTTTAGCATTCGTTTTAGCTCATTCACGAGTTACGGTAATATCATTACTACCTCTATTTATACCATATATTCAGTTAGTATCATCACTCACAAGTACCATTTTATTTCATTTTAGTTAACAAACTAGTTGAAACAACGCGCTTCGCGCATATGAGACTCTGTGTGGGGGACAATTGCAAGTGTGCTTACAAATAAAGTAGTTTACTTCTTACTAACAACAGTTTATATCAAAGCACACATTTCTTCCCTTACTTCCTGGAATAACAAAAATAGTGTTATTTCATTTGCAGTAGTCATTACAATTAAAAGCAAGCTTCAAGTACTCATGCAAGGAGGAGAAAGGAAAGAAGAGAAAATATATTAGAAAAACAAGCCAATCTATTAAAAAAATAAATAAGATGCAATATGAAAGATGTTGTGTTGTGGTATCAAAATAGAACATATTTAGGATCAAAGAAGAATAGCCTCTTGCTTTATAAAGACCTCATTTATTTTATTTATTTAAGTTTTTAATTCTAGCTTTGATACAATTAACAACACTAACAAAATCATATCTCAATTCGAATCGGCGAACTGAACGATACCTAAAAAATCAAAAAATTATGCAATCCATAGAGATCCAAAAGCACATCCACAAGCCACAAGCACATATCTATTCATGCCGTAGTCTATACAAACTTCACAATTAAAAAAAAAAAAACAACCAAAAAAAAAAAAAAAAAAAAAAAAAAATCCTGCAACATACTAAAAATAAATACATTGAGAAGGTACATAGTCTATCTTCCTAAATCAGAATGGATACAGCCTAAAGATTCTTGGTCTAGCAGATGGTTTCAACGACATCAAACCCACATCCTACAGTGTGTGTGTGTGTGTATATATATATATATATATATATATATATTTTTTTTTTTTTTTTTTTTTTGGCAACCAACTTCAATCTTTCCGCCAATCCATTTTCCTTTTGAATTAACTAATCTTGGAGAAATTATTCAGTATACCGAGTGTACTACGTCATATTATTTATATGGTATACCCGTATAATGAGATTGTACTATGGATACATCCATTCAATGAGATTGTACCATTTGAACATTTTGTCTATGTCAACTTTTCACTTTTATAAATTGAAAAGTTGACATAGACCAAATGTACCATTTAGTGAAAAATTGACATAGATAAAATGTTTAAATAATACAATCTCATTAGACGGATGTATCACATAAATAATATGACGTGGTACACTTAATGGTACCAAATAATTCTTCTTAATCTTGTATACATATTCACGTGTGATACCTAAGACCCCTGAATTGCTCATACCAAACAAACCAAGTTTGCACACTACTGCAAACAAATACAAACTATCAAAGCACATAGACAACTGTTCAAAGGTCAAAAACTTGTTTTATCAAAATCAAAACCAACTTCTTTAAAACATGGTTAAGTGTAGGAGAGCAAAATTGAAGTGCAATCCACACAATAGTTCCCAACATAATCCTTAGATGCTCCAACAACTATCTTGTAGATCTTTCATATACATCGCATTAGCATGAAAGAATCAAAATTGAGAACACCCAAACTTAAATGATAGTTGCCAGAGAAGAGAGGAGAGGTATAAAGGTATGGAAGGCAACAAATTTCTTCCGACAAAAAAAAAGGGATAAGAATAAAGAAGCAAAAAGACGACAGACATCTAGAAAAACGTAGACGTTAGTTCATTTGAAGCCAACTTCACCTAACAACTAACAGCAATCCATCAATTTTTCGTCAAAAAGCTATGAAGTTCCTTAATTTGGCTTAGATACTAAGAGATTACAAAGACATGGGCATGAATACTCAGCTTAAAATAATATATATATATATATATATATTTATGTAAAACTAAAAGCAACTTATTTCATTCCTTACCAGTAATTTTTTTTTTTTTTGGTCTCAAAACAGAAGAACTTGTAGTTCAATCTTTCCCCTTGAATAAAATAACTGAAGTCCAAAGGAAAAACAAAAGAGTTACTTTAAATAAAATAAATAAATAAAACGAAAGGGGAAAAAAAGGGTCATGAGGAAGAAACATTGAAGAAAAAAAAAGTCAGGAAGAATTCATTTCGCTGATTCGAGTTTAGAATTCGAGTTTTGCTACAGTGAAAAGTTCTCACAAATAATCACATCTAACTTTTTTTATTACAGTAAAAAACTCTCACATAAAATCACATCTCAACTCAAATTAAAAACTCGAATCAGCGAACTAAACAGACCCGCTTATATAACAATCAATACATATATAACTTGCCCAAAATCAGTTGTTTTTTATACGACAAAGAAGAGTGAACAAAACTAATAACTCGTATATATATATATATATATATATATATCATATTATCCCAAAATAAAGAATTTCAACATGAATATCGGCTGCTTTCTGCAATGTTTTTGCCCTCTTTCTTTCTTCCTTTCTGGCTTCTCTATTACGTTAGACTATTGAAGTTCAACCTGAATAAACGCAGGTTATTTAAGGTTCGTTTAGTTCCTAAATTCGAATTCCTGATTCGAATTATGATTCATGATCGTTACAATATTTTCTCTCACAAAAAATACACGTAAATCAAAAATAATTCAAATCACATGATTTAAATTTATGAACCAAATAAACTCTTAAAGCGTTTAATTAAAAATTTTAAAATTATATTTTTAAATTATTTTTAATTTACATATATTTTTTATAAAAAAAATACTGTAATAAATTATAAATTATAATTTAAATTAGGAAACGAATCCTTTACTTAACATCTTCTTGCAGTCGAAGGAGAACGAACAGCATTTGAACAAACGGGATGGCATTTTTACGATTCAAACGACATGTTGTAAACTATAAACGACATGTCGTTTATATTGAATAACGTCTCATGTTTTGTCTTTTATTTTTTTCGCATATCGTGCTAGAGTTTTTTTTTAAATTTTTTTTACGTGCCTTTTTGTCTTTATTTATGCATGTGGCCTCTCTCTTTTGGGGAAGAAAAAAAACAAAGGCGTTTAACAGTTAAACGAGAACAAAAACGACGAGTCGTTTTACAGTTCAAGACTCATAAACGACATTTCAAGAAAAAATAAAAAGACAAAATGACAAATAAAAACAATAAACAAAAAAGCGTTCCAGGAAAAAAAAGAAAAACCATAACCACCACTCTAGTCAGAAGTATCTTCTCCAACAGAAATTCAAAACCAACAAATGCTTCTCAGCAAATCTTCCATGTTCGCCCAAGGAATTTCTCCCACCATCCCAACCATTTCCTCTCCTATAAGCTTCAACACACCCATGGCCATCTCCTCCATGGCCGCCAACAGAGCCACGGTTCCTTCTCCACCGTCGCAGCAGCAAAGAAGAAGAACCATGTCCGCTCTCGAAGCTCGAATCTCCCTCGTCTTCGCTCTCGCTTCGCAAACCTCATCAGTCTCTCTGCGACGTAAATGTTCATGAGTTTTGATCCCAAACTTTTTTTCTCTAATTCCACTTTTTGTTTGATTTGTTCAAGGTACAGTAGACTAATTCGGTTCGAAACTCTGTCGCAGTTTTGGCGGATTTGGTGACCGAGACCTCGAAATACGTGTTTCCGAAAAGGTTCGAGTCACGGACTCTCGAGGAAGCTCTGATGTCAGGTATTGTATCCGATTGAAGCCTGAAATTTTCTCGGTTCTGAATTCTGATGGAATTTACAGACGTGATTTTCTCATTGGAGTTTCTTTTGTTTTCGGTGTAGTTCCGGATCTTGAGACTGTGAATTTTAGGGTTCTGAGCAGGACGGACCAGTACGAGATTAGGGAAGTTGAGGTATCGAATTTGCCCTTACCCTCTTTTTTTTTTTTAAAAGAAATTCTTTTCTTTTATGTATGTTGCAAAATGGTCTAAATTCTTCTTCTTTTTTTTTTTTTTTTTTTTTTTTTTTTTTTTTTTTAAATTTGGAAACAGCCTTATTTTATAGCGGAGACGACGATGCCGGGGAGAACTGGTTTTGATTTCAACGGAGCATCTCGGTCTTTCAATGTCTTAGCTGAGTACCTGTTTGGTAAGGTAGTTAATCTATTTTAGTTTTTTTTCTTCCTTTCTTTTGCTAGTGAATTGGTTTGTTATGCATGTAGAGCTAGATATTTAGAATTAATCTGCTTCTTGCGGACATTGCATTATTTTAGAACACAACAAGGGAGAAGATGGAGATGACCACTCCGGTTATAACGCGAAAGGCTCAACCTAATGGGGAGAAAATGGAAATGACAACTCCTGTAATAACAAAGAGGGTAACTTCTCTGCATTGATCTCGTGTATTTTTTCTCTGGTGTAGAGTGAAAACAACCATATCATATGATGATATGCATTTGATTTATTCGATTATCAGTTTTGTCTTAATTGTTGGTCTGATCAAAGCTATGATACAACATTTCTGATGAGCTTGCCTTTCTTCTACTACAGTCTCCAAATATTCAAATTTTCCCATATCTAACATTCTCCAACACTTTCAAATCATAAATAAGACTTGAAAAGACTGGATTTCATATGCTCAATCATGAATTTTGTGCAGTTGGGTCGCTGTAGCCATAGTAGTCTCATTGCATGATTCAACTCTTCCAAGAGAGTTAATTTTTGGGAACTGAAAGTAGGGTGGTTACTTTTTTTATTAATATTCATTTATCATCATCTTTTTTTTTTTTGGGTATATTTATATATAGGTTGAAGATCAGGATAAATGGCAGATGTCTTTTGTCATGCCCTCAAAGTATGGTGGTGACTTGCCATTGCCCAAAGATCCATCTGTGAGGATCAAAGAGGTTCCAAGAAAAACTGTTGCGGTTGTTGCATTTTCAGGTTTGTCTTTTGTTAATCTGTGAGCTCTTGAGATTTGTAGTGTCGGTATGTGTTTGGAGATCTGTTATTTTTTCTTCCCTGTAATCTTTTTAGTTTGCTTGATTCATTACACAATCTAGGAATTCCTTAGTCACTTGTAATAGACTTTCGAGGTGCACAGCAAGTGATGCATGAATCAAATTTTATTGAAACTCATTAAACTGTATTATGACATTGTTATATTCTCCTTCATAACAAGTCAGGTTTTGTTACTGATGAAGAAGTTAGGCAAAGGGAAAACAAATTACGAGAAGCGCTGAAGAATGACAGAAAATTTCAAGTGAAGGAGGGCGCCTCGGTGGAAGTTGCACAGGTAAGATCATGAATGAAATATTGATGACAAGTCTTAAGGGATATGAGCTATTTGCTTAACATGAATTTTATTTGACTTAGTTCTTGACTTCCCTTGAATTATGATTACTGTTATCATCATCATTATGATAAGCCTCTGCTTAGGCAGGTTTACGTAAGGAAGGGTGGGGGTATTGGTAAGGGGACTGAGAGTGTATAGTGTTGTGTGTGTATAGGGTTACGGGGCTATTATGTGGGGAGGTACAGGGGTGTTAGGACTCCCGTGGAACTACCACCTTAGAACAATTAAACTAAGGAATGTAACAGGAAATCTGGAAATTAACCAGGAGATTAGCCTGGATCCTTTTATTGAATCTTAATGAAGTTGATAATAGGGAAAAACAATTACAATGCCAGAAATAAAAGATAGAAGGGAATTCGAGGACCCCTCCAAACCTCCACAGACTCTCTTCTTACTTAATTCTCGATACCCTCTCCTTAGCCTCTATGGGACTATTTATTTCCATACTCTAACTAACTTCCTTCCCCAAATCTACCCTGGCACACAGCCTGATAACCATAACCGTATCCTAACAAATCGCCCCTTACCCCTGCCTTGGTTCCATGTTACGTAAACCCCCTTTCTGCCCTTGCATATTCTTACTCCTTCTGGCATACACAAACCTGAGGCTCGGAGGTCTAACATTAACCCCCTTCCCAAGCTCGAGCTTGTCCCCAAGGTCGAAGTCCGAAATTGTTGTGCAACTATTACCGACGGCTCCCACGTTGCGTCTGCCAATGGTAACCCCTTCCATTGCACTAGCACCTCTTGTACCTGACGTCCCCCAACATCCACGGTACGAGAATCCAAGATTGAGGCCGGCTGGACCAGGAGTTCAAGCTCATCAGTCAACTGTTCTGGTAGGGCCAAACCCGTAAAGTGTTGTCCCTTAAAAGCCTTTAGCTGAGAGACGTGGAAGACCGGGTGGATCTTGGAGCTGTCTGGCAATTTAAGGTGGTATGCGACCTGGCCAATCTTGGCCAAAACCGTGAAGGTCCCATAAAAACGTGGTCTCAGTTTTTCGTTGAGCTTCCTTGTCATCGACTTCATGACATAGGGCCGCAGTTTGAGTAAAACCAAGTCCCCCGGGGCGAAACTGACCTCTTGCCGGTGTTGGTCGGCAAAGTGCTTCATACATTGCTGTGCTATGAGTAGGTGTTCCTTGAGAGTGTCCAGCATGTGGTTTCGCTGCTAGAGCTGAACCTCCACTTCATGAACTGCCGTTGACCCCTCGGGAAAGTGATATAGGGGGGGAGGAAAGCGGCCGTACAAGACTTGAAAAGGAGAGTATTTGGTGGAAGCGTTATACGTTGTATTAAACCAATACTCTGCCCATGGTAAAAAAGATAGCCATTGGCGTGGTTTGTCGCAGGCGAAGCATTGAAGGTGCGTTTCTAAACAGCGATTTGTAACCTCCGTTTGGCCATCCGTTTGGGGATGATAGGCTGTGCTCGGGTGCAGCCGAGTGCCCTGTAGCTTGAGCATCTCACGCCAGAAATGACTCATAAAGGTGGAGTCCCGGTCACTAACGATGGAATGGGGAAAACCATGTAAACGTACGATCTCGCGAATAAACAGGCTAGCCACCTGGACAGTCGTGTATGGGTGCGCCAAAGGGCTGAAATGTGCATATTTAGATAAGCGATAGACAACCACTAAAATGGTATCCATTCCCTGTGATTTTGGGAGTCCGCCAATGAAGTCCATCGATACATCCTCCTAAATCCGAGCTGGAACAGGTAGCGGTTGTAACAACCCTGCAGGCGACAAAGCTTCCGTCTTTGAATGTTGGCATGTCTCATAATTGTCCACATACTCCTTTATGGCCTTTTTCATCCCTTCCAGAAGAAGACGGCTGCTATCCTTTTGTATGTCCGTAGAACCCTGAGTGCCCCCTACCACCGAATCGTGGAAAATCATGCAATACCCGTATGATCCAGTCCGACGAGGGAGGAATAACGACGCGGTCCCGGAAGTAGAGCAAACCTTGGCAAAGCCCGAATCCTTCGCGCAGGGGCTGATCCTGATGCACGGCAGAGATAAGCCGGCCACAATATTGGTCGGCCTGCTGCTCCTTTTTTAGCTCCTCGATGTCAAAATGATGGGGAATAAACAAGGCGGCTAGAGAGATGTCCGCTGCGGTTCCTCACCTAGATAAAGCATCGGCGGCCTTGTTTGCCGTCCCCTTTTTATATTGAACTTCAAAATCGTATCCGAGCAGTTTGGCCACCAAATGAAGTTGCTCGGGAGGAAGAATCCGCTGGTCAAGTAAAAACCTTAGGGTTTGTTGGTCGGAGCGCACAACAAAGTGTCGCCCCAGTAGGTAATGCCTCCACTTCTGCACAGCGAGCACGATGGCCATGGGCTCGTGCTCGTATACGGACGACAGTCGGGATGTGGCCGATAGCTCCTTACTAAAATAGGCCAGGGGTCGGCCTTCCTACATTAAGACCACGCCTACTCCCATACCCGAGGCATCCGTCTCGACCACAAATAGTTTAGTGAAGTCTGACATGACCAAAACAGGTAATTCTGTCATCGCTATCTTCAACTGGAGGAAGGCTGCCTCCTCCAAGTTGGTCCAGAGGAACGCCCTTTTTTAAGCAAATTGGTGAGGGGGCGGGCCAGGGCACCGTACCCCTTCATAAACCGCCTATAGTAGCCTGTGAGTCCCAAAAATCCACACGGTTCCTTAACGTTCCGAGGAGTAGGCCACGAAAGCATGGCCTCGACCTTTGAGGGATCGGCAGACACACCCTCAGCGGAGATGACATGGCTTAGGTATTCCACTCTCTTCTGGCCGAACACACACTTCTTGAAGTTTGCAAATAGGGATTCCTGCTGCAAGACCATGAGGACCTGCCGCAGATGGCTGCAATGCTCCTCCCATGACCTGCTGTAAACTAATATGTCATAAAAAAAACGAGTACAAATTTCCGGAGATAAGGGCGAAATACCGAATTCATGAGCGATTGAAATGTGGCTGGTGCGTTTGTGAGGCCAAAGGGCATAACGAAAAACTCGTAATGCCCTTCGTAAGTGCAGAACGCCGTTTTTTCCACGTCGCCTTCCCGCACACGTATCTGGTGATAACCGGCTTTCAAGTCCAATTTGGAGAAAACCGTGGCTCCATGTAGCTCATCCAACAGTTCGTCGATGATCGGAATCAGAAATTTATCCGGGACTGTGAGCTGGTTCAAGGCGCGGTAGTCGACGCAAAATCGCCAAGAGCCATCCTTTTTCTTAACCAACAGGACTGGGCTGGCGTAGGGACTGCTGCTAGGCCGTATGATGCCTGAAGCCAGCATGTCCGAAACCAACTTCTCTATCTCCCCCTTTTGTATTTGAGGGTACCTGTAAGGTCGAACGTTGGGAGGAGTCGCTCCCTCTCGCAAGATGATCCAATGGTCCCGTACGCTACGCGGTGGTAGCCCGCTTGGGGTATCAAAGACGTGGCACAAGTCCTCAATCAGACCCCCAAACTCCGGAGGCAAGATGTGTGCTGCCTTGTCTGGCCGTCCTTCTCTTACCGAGTTTAATTCCAGGAGCACCCCCACCTCTTGCGCCTGACAACAACGAGTCAAAGAACGAAAACTTACCGGTGAATAGCTGAGGGTGGGGTCCCCCGTCCATTGGACCCAATTCCCTTCCTGTCGGAACTTCATGGTAAAGTTCGCCCAGTCAGCTCTAACCTCCCCTAAGGTGCGTAGCCATGTGATCCCCAGAACGACCTCCGTGCTGCCCAATTCAAATGGAAAAAAATCGTCGACCACCCAGTGCCCTTGTATGAGCAATCGAACGCCTCGGCAAACCCCGCTCTGAGAGAAATTCATGTCGTTGCCAACTTGAATTTTGTGTCGTACAGTCAATTCTGTTGGTAAGCTCAGTGTTCTTACCAATTCAGCAGAAATGAAACTGTGGGATGCTCCACTATCGATCAACACGACGACTTCCCAATCGCCGATAGTTCCTCGCAGCTTCATGGTTTTCGCAGAGGCAAATCCCCTAAGGGAATTGAGTGACAGATTAACTTGACCGTCAATAGGCTCCTCCTGTCTGGCGGTTGCGTCCGCTGAGTCTTCCGGTTCTTCTCCTTCCCGGTCGGAGTCTTCCCCGGAGACCAGAAGGACCTGGAGCTGGCAGAGTTTGCAGTGGTGTCCCGGACTAAACTTTAAGTCGCATCGGAAGCAGAGGCCACGTGCTCGTTTCTATTGTATTTCCTCGTAGGAGAGCCTCTGGAAAGATGCGCCGCCGGTGGCCGTCGCACCCACTGACCCTCCGAGTGCATCTTGGTGTTGCAGGGCCGTGGGGGTATCGCGTGGAGTTTGGGATCGAAGGGAGCCCTTTGGAATGTCTGAGAAGCTAGGGCTATTATTAATACCCAGTTTGTTCCAAAAATCTACCCGGGTGCTCCGACCCGCACGACCCCTTTGTACTCGATCCACAGCCTCCAGCCTGTCTTCCACTTGCTGGGCTAAATCCATAGTTTCGGGCAACCCAATCAGTCTGTGCATTTTCACCTCTGCCCGGATGTCTTCTCTCAAGCCGTTGAGGAAGGCACTTCTGTATACCTTCTCCGGAATATCGCTCAGCGCCGCTGCCAAGGCTTCAAACCGTTCCCGATACTCCGCCACCGTTCCCCCTTGACGGAGAGCCATCAACCTCTCGGTGGGATCCCCATCCCGTGACAGACTGAACCGCTGCAAGATGGCTGCCCGTAGCTCCCGCTAATCCTCAAAAGGCTCTTGCGAATCTAACCACTGGTGCCAGCTGAGAGCTCTTCCTTCCATGCACACGGAAGCAGCCAGAATTTTCTTGTCGTCATCCACCTCGTTGACGGAGTTGTAACGCTCAACCCTGAAAATCCACCCATGAGGATCTTCCCCGTGAAATAACGAAAGCTCCAGCTTCTTTCCGCGGTGATCGCCCTAATTTCGCATTCTCTCCGGTGACCTATGGCGAGGATTTCCCATCCTTCCTCTCGCCGGTTCCCTCCTTGGCGGGCTGAACTCGCCTCGTGCAAGTCGCCCTGCCTCCCTCCGTGGAGGCGTCTGGTCATCTCTTCCTCGCACTAGAGAATTAAACTCCCCACGCTGTCGTCTGGGCGGTGACGGGTCGATGCGTGCTTGCCTGACCAAATATTCCTCTAGTCTAGCGATAGATCCCGTTGATCTTAGTTCCCATCGAGACCACCTCTCCTTGGACCTTTCCTAGGCGTGCCCCCATGGTGACCACGTCTTCTTAGAGGCGAGGAGCGGGGCTCACCATATCCCCGAAAGACTGCAAGGAGTCCTGGAACCCATTCAACCTCCTCTCCATCAACGTGAATCGATCCGGTTGGTTGGCCATGGATCGGTGCTAAGGAATATAACAAGAAATCTGGAAATTAACCAGGAGATTGGCCTGGATCCTTTTATTGAATCTTAATGAAGTTGATAACAGGGAAAAACAATTACAATGCCAAAAATAAAAGATAGAAGGGAATTCGAGGACCCCTCCAAACCTCCACAGACTCTCTTCTTACTTAATTCTCGATACCCTCTCCTTAGCCTCTCTGGGACTATTTATTTCCATACTCTAACTAACTTCCTTCCCCAAATCCTACCCTGGCACACAGCGCCATAACCATAACCATATCCTAACAAATCGCCCCGTACCCCTGCCTTGGTTCCATGTTACGTAAATCCCCTTTCTGCCCTTGCATATTCTTACTCCTTCTTCTGGCATACACAAACCTGAGGCTCGGAGGTCTAACAAGGGGATTATGGATGTAGTGAGGAACCGAAATAAATAAGATGACAGGCTGGAATGTGAGTCAGGCAATCATTGGAGTCTGTATCGGGAAGTCTTGGCATTTGCTGAGCAAGAGGAGTTCTTTCGGTTTCCAAGAAACCGTTTGTGTAGTTCTTGTTGATAATTCAATAAAGATTCATTATTTCGTTTTCTTGATTCAATTTCGCGAACAAGTTACTCTGAACTTATCACATTATTATTATTTTTGCAGTATAATCCCCCATTTACGCTTCCCTTTCAACGGCGTAATGAGATTGCACTGGAAGTTGAAAAAAGAGAGTAGCTGCTATTAGCAGGTTTAAAGTTTCAATTTGATAACTATAGTAAATTAAGTAGTTGGAGACCTGCCAAATCAGGTTTTACCATGTAGATCTTCATGTGGTGTTACTAAGCATATCTTTATGTACTAAAATTTGAGAGATAGTAATTTTGTAGTCATTAAAGATGCATCTTATTTCATAACTGAAATACAAAAATGTATAGATAGATAAACGATGTAGCAAATATAGTCTCCTATATTTAGCTTTCCAGCTCTTGTTCTGTTCAAGTGGTATGGAGTGTCAAAATAACTTGTAAAATATTAAGAATATTTTAGTAAATCTAAATAATGACAATAGACGCAGTTGTACAAGAGCAATCTCTGACTTACTTTCTAATGGCATGATTACTTATCCGTAATCGGAGTGAACATGAATCGGAATAGATAGGAAGTGGACAAGAATCGAAGTCAGAATAACCTGTTTACTTGGGTTCTAGGAATCAGTCACAGTCCCATTCATGCATTTGTTTACGCTCAGAATCAGAATAAACTGTTATAAATTTACTTACCTACCCTTTTTAGTAGATTTTTGTGTGTTGAACTTAAAAAAAAAAGAAGAAATTGTATATTATGCTAACTATCTTAATATTATGATAACTAATTAGTAATTATATTTTTTTAATCATACTTAATTAATCATCTAAATTAGGATAACTAATTAGTAATTAGATTTTGTTAATCACTCTCTTCTTTCGTGCTAAAAGTTGAGACATGGTTACTCTACATTATCAACATCTAAAATTAGATTTAGCATTGCATTGCATATTATAGAAAACATAAATAAAGATTGAAAAATCAAAAGTGATAGGCATAACACAAGAATCAAATTATAAGCATGAAAAAAAAACTATCTTAGTTTCATTTAATTATTTGCATTGACATGAATTCGTCCATAGCACTAGCAAGAAAGAAAGAAAAGAAAAGAAAAATCAGAGTAAGTGATCAAGGAGATACGAGAGGCGTGAAAGTAAACTATAGCATTTTTCAATTTTTTTATTTTACACTTTTCTATTCATAAATTTATTAGTAGAATTAAGGATAAAATCGTAATTAACATTTACTATTAGGATTGGGAGTATCAACATGATAGGGGGTAGGGGGTAGGGGGAGTGCTAATCCCATTTCTTAACCCCAAATTAGTGTGGTACAATACTGAAATTCTTTCGTCATTGTTCTCTTCCCCTTCTCTGCTTTTTCTTCTATTCTATTTCTAAGTTGGTATCAGAGCACCGACAATGACAAAAAATACCTCTGATGACCTCTCAGAAATATCTCAGACTCAGACCCTAGTCAAAAACACTACTCCCATCTCACAACACCCAGCCTCTACACCATTTATTCAAATTGTTAATCCAGCTAATCAAATAGGATCGGTTCATCTAACTGATGACAACTTTATTTTATGAAACCAGCAGATTTTAGCTAGTATTCGAGGACTTGGCTTTGAAGCTTATCTTGATGGGACTTCTCAGTGTCCGTCGGAGTTGACACCCACTGTCGATGGTTGTCCTGGATCTGTAAATCCAGAATATGTGGCCTGGACCAGACAAGACTAACTTTTGGTCTCTTTTCTTCTCGCCTCCATGAAGGAGAATATTCAAGCTCAAATGGTGGGTTGTCACACCTTGAATCAAGTTTGGGTTCGAGTGAATCAAATTTTCGCTACTCGCTATTGCGCACGGGTGATGCAGTATAAGTTGCAGCTCCAAACCTCGAAGAAAGGAGGTATGACAATGTGTGAGTATTTAAGCAAAGTTAAAAACTATTGTGATATCTTGGCTGCATGTGGTTATATTCTCTCTGAGGAGGATCAGATTCTTCATCTTCTTGCCGGAGTTGGACTCGAGTATGACTCGGTTGTTGTTATTGTGACTTCTAGTACTGAGCCTTATACTTTTGCTGATGTGGGAGCTCTCATGTTAGCTCATGAGAGTCGTATTGAGCAGTTCACTGTCAATTCTGATGGCTCAACACCGATTGTGAATTTGGTCTACCAAAACCAGAGAAAAGGATATGGAAATTAAATTCAGAAACTTTCCCAAACACCTGATACGCAGTTTTTCGGTTAGAACAGTATTCAGATCAGAGGTCGTGGTCGTGGTGGTCGTGGCGGTAGATGTTCCTACAACAATAATAACCGGCCCCAATGTCAACTATGTAGAAGATTTGGCCATACTGTGCATAAATGCTACTGTCGATATGACCATCAATTCTTTGATCCTACTAGTCATGATGGGCCTAATATTGCTCATGGTGGAAATCATTCTCCAGTTGCTGTTGTAGCCTCTGCTCCTCCAAAAATGCTCACTGAGAGTGGATGGTTTCCAGACTCCGGTGCGACAAACAACATGACTAATGATTTGAACAATCTGTCACTTGGCTCAGAGTACCTTGGCACCAACAAACTTCTCATGGGGAACGGCACAGGTCTGGATATTAAGCATGTTGGATCTGCACTTGTTACAAATCATGTTCCAAATCATGTTTTTCACCTTAAAAATCTTCTTCATGTTCCACATATCACAAAAAATCTTTTAAGTGTCTGTCAATTTGCAAAAGATAATAAGGATTTCTTTGAATTTCACCCTTTTATGTGTGTTGTGAAGGACCAAATCACAGGAGCAGCTCTTCTTCAGGGAAAACTTCATGAAGGACTTTATAAATTTCATCTTACCAGACCCGTTACCAGTTTCTTGTCGTTTCCTACAACCACAAAACTAGTATCTCCAATCAGTCTAGTTTTGTCTTCAAGCAATCAAGAGTCAAATTGCTATTTGCCACAATGCAATAGTGCTTTTCAATTCTCTAAGGTTGTAAATCCCAAAAAATATGATAGGAACAACCAGTGTTTCTCTAGTAGTATTTCTTGTAATTTAGTCTTAGATGTCTGACACAAAAGATTGGGGCATCCTGCTCTTCCAATTGCCAAAACAGTTTTGTCTCAATGTAATATTTCTCTTCCAAGTAATGAAAATATGAGTTTTTGTTCTTCATGGCAATGGGGTGAAAGTCATTGTTTGCCTTTTCCAAATTCTCAGACAGAATTTACTAAGCCATTGCAAATGATTTCTTCTGATTTGTGGGGACCTTCTCATGTTATCTCTACAAATGGTTTTCATTATTATGTTAGTTTTGTTGATGCATATTCAAGATATACATGGATCTATTTTCTCAAACTTAAATATTTCAGCTCCATGGTGTAAGTCATAGAGTCTCATGTCCTCGCACATCGCAACAAAATCGTATAGTTGAACGTAAACACATAAACATTGTTGAGTCTGGTTTAACTTTGTTAGCACAAGCCTCTTTACCTCTTAAATTCTTGGATGATGCATACTCCTCAACCACTTTTCTCATTAACAGGTTGCCAACTAAAGTCCATGGAGCAAGCCCTCTAGAAAAGTTGTTCAAGGTAAAATCAGATTATTCATCACTTCGAATCTTTGGTTGCACTTGTTACCCATGTTTGAGACCTTATAATACACATAAAATGGAATTCAGGTCAACTCATTGCACCTCTTTAGGCTATAGCAATCAACATAAAGGCTACAAATGTCTTAGTCCAGATGGTAGGCTCTGTGTCTCGAGGCATATCGTATTTGATGAAATGTCTTTTTCCTTTGCACAACATGTCTCTCAACCTAAGTCTTCCTTAGTTTGTCCAAATTCTGTCATCTTTTCACCTACACAAACACAATCCGAGTCTTTGTCTGAATTCTCACAACCTATTTTTACTTCTCCCACTTCCTCCCCACAACCTTCTCAATCTAGTTCATCATCATAACCTTCTTTCTCTTCACCTAGCTCCCTATCTCCAATGCTTGTTCTAGAGTCTCCAAACACTTCCATTCAAAAGTCTGTTATACACTCTCGAATTCAACATGCTGATAGTATCCCTCAACCTGTTTTTCTTACCAATGATCATTCTATGATTACTCGTGCTAAGGTGGGGATGTTCAAGCCCAAAGCTTACATTGCTATTGATCTTTCCTCTAGTGAACCAGCTACTATTCAAGAAGCTTTAAATTGTGACAATTGGCGTTCTGCTATGGATGCTGAATATCAAGCTCTCCAAAATAATGGGACATGGACTTTGGTGGACAGGCCTATGGATAGAAATGTTGTGGGCTGTCGGTGGGTGTATAAGGTAAAGGGAAATTTTGATGGCTCAGTTGCTCGATACAAGACTCGTTTAGTTGCAAAGGGCTTTTTTCAAGCTGCTGGTTTTGATTTTTCAGAGACTTTCAGTCCAGTTGTAAAACCGATTACTATAAGAATTGTACTTACTATTGTATTGGCTCGTGGTTGGTCGCTCAAATAGTTAGACATTAACAATGCGTTTCTTAATGGTATTCTCTAAGAAACGATATACATGGAACAACCACCGGGCTATGAATAATTTTCAAGTCAGGGTCCTCTTGTTTGCAAGCTTCACAAAGCTCTTTATGGGCTTAAACAAGCCCTGCTAGCGTGGTTTGACAAACTTAAGTCTTCTCTTGAGCATCTTGGGTTCTCTTTCTCACGTGCAGATAATTCCTTGTTCTACAAGTTCTCTTCCGCTTTAACAATCTTTCTTCTAGTATATGTTGATGACATACTAGTTACTGGTAGTAATCCTACAGAAGTTGCTGAGGTCATCTCTATTCTTAATCGTGAGTTTTCACTCAAGGATATGGGTCCTTTGTCATTCTTTCTAGGTGTTGAAGTCAGCTACACTTCCACTGGTGGCTTGTTTCTTAATCAAGCTAAGTATATTCAAGATCTTCATAAGGTCCAGATGTCTGAAGCAAAATCTTTGCCTACTCCCATGGTTGGTGGGCTCAAATTATTAGCTCGAGAGGGGGATCCAGTCGTTGATTCTACATTTTATCGTAGTGTTGTAGGCGTTTTGCAATACTTAACTGTGACCAGACCTGACATTGCTTTTAGTGTTAATAAAGTATGTCAATTCATGCAAAACCCTCTCAACACTTATTGGCGAGCCATTAAACGTATCCTTCCGTATTTACAAGGGACTGCACATTATGGTGTTCACTTGCCAAAGTCCCCAAATTTGTTTCTACAAGCTTATTGTGATGCTGATTGGGTTACTGATCCAGATGATCGTAAGTCCACTTCTGGTTTTTGCATTTTCTTAGGAGGCTGCCCAATTTCTTGGAGCTCAAAGAAACAACCAACAATTTCTCGATCGAGTACAAAAGCGGAATATAGGAGTCTTGCTAGCACTAATTCAGAAATTGTCTGGATCCAATCCTTGCTCAAGGAGTTAAGAATTTTGTAGACGAAGGCTCCGGTTATTTGGTGTGATAACTTGAGCACTGTCTCATTAAGTGCAAATCCTATCCTTCACTCAAAAACCAAACATTTTGAACTCGATCTATACTTTGTTCGTGAGAAGGTGCTACATATACCAGCAACTGAACAAGTAGTAGATATTTTTACTAAACCTTTGTCAACAGGTTTCTTCCATCGGCTTCGGTCCAAGCTCAATGTTGTTTCACCAACCACGTTGAGCTTGCAGAGGGGCGTTAAGGACTAATCCAATTCTTATTGTAATTAATTAATTGAGTCGATTAGTGTTATAGAATTCAGAAGCTTTTGTATTAGCTGACATCAGAATTTGTTATACGGTTGTCTTTGTGTATATCCTCATAGGGATTAGAAATATTCTTCCTGTAGGTTGTTATGCCAGTTGGTGCACAACTATAGAGTTTGTTACATTTGTGAGTCTGTATATATTAATTGTAAAGGAATGGAAGTGTTAGTGAAAAATATGAAATTCTTTCGTCATTGTTCTCTTCCTCTTCTCTGCTTTTTCTTCTGTTCTATTTTTAGGTGGGACCCACACATTTCCCCTCTCATTGCAAGATAAAAATGGATAAGTAAATATAGAGTTGATTCTGATTCGCAATTTTTATTCCCCACTTCTAGTGAGTAAACATGCCATAAATGTTATTGTTGGGTGGCCATTTTAAAGAAACAAATGACCTTTGATTCGAGAGTAAGGTCACACCTCTCCAATAATCTCTAATATACTGCTAATACTTTTCAAAACATGCATGAGAACCCTAATCTTCCCCTAACAATCTTCTTAAACTCAGTCTCCCACTAATGACCTTGTCAATTTACCAAACTGCCCCTGTCCTTAAACCTACGCCTATAATACGTTTTCAACCCCTCCCTTCCAAGTCTAAGATTACTCTAGGTGGAACCAAGGAAATTGCTCCCGAATCAAGTCAAACGGCTCCCATGTAGCTTCATAGTCCAGTAGATCTTTCCACTTGATAAGCACCTCCCTTCCGCCCGACGTTCCCTGACGGACCCCGTACATGGCCTCTGGTTCCAAGACGACCTCCATGTCCTCAGTCAAAGTAGGCGGCAATGAAAGGTGAGGAAGCATGATCTCCAATAGCATGTCTCAATTGGGACATATGAAACACCGGATGAATGGCCGACGTAGGTGGTAATCGCAAACGATATGCCACCTCACCAATGCACTCTGTGATCTCAAACGACCCAAAGTACCAAGCAGAAAGCTTCTCATTCCTCCGTCGTGCTAACGTCTTCTGTCGGTATGGTTGGAGCTTCAAATAACCTCGATCCCCTACCTCAAACTGGACATCCCTCCTATGTCCATCCGCTTGCTGCTTCATAATCTATTGAGCTTTTAATAAATGTTTCTTCAACTCATTCAACATCGGATCTCGTTCCTCCAAATATTGATCCACCTGCGATACTGGCGTGGTGCGGTGCCCATAGTGCACCAAATGTGGTGGATCCCGCCCATACAGGATCTTAAAGGGGGTAGTTTGCGTCGCCCTATGATAAGAGGTGTTATACCAATACTCTGCCCATGCCAACCACCTCGCCCAATGCTTGGGTGTGTTAGATACAAAACACCTTAAATATGTTTCCACACTCCGATTAACAATCTATGATTGGCCATCGGTCTGCGGGTGATAAGCAGTACTTCTCTTCAAAACGGTCCCCTGCATCCGAAATAACTCCCTCCAAAAGTGACTCAAAAAGATCTTGTCCCGGTCCGACACTATCGATTCCGGAACACCATGTAGTCGCACAACCCCTCTCATAAACGCCGCTGCTACAGACACTGCCGTATAGGGATGTCGGAGGGGTATAAAATGAGCATACTTGCTCAGGCGATTAACCACCACCAAAATCACAGTGTATCCCTCCGACCGAGGCAACCCCTCGATAAAGTCCATTGTCACCTCCTCCCAAACCTTCTCCGGTAGCGATAGAGGCTGCAACAACCTACCTGGTGCCATCGCCATATACTTGTGATGCTGACACACAGCACACCGCGCAACCATGTCCTCCACATCCTTTTTCATCCCTACCTAATATAGCTCTGCCGCCAACCGTCGATATGTCTTGAGAACACCTAAATGCCCACTAATAGCACTTCCATGAAATTCCTGTAGTAATCTCGGTATGTAAATAGAAGTCCGTGGTAGAACAAATCGTCCCTGGTACAACAAACGTTGGCCATCCAACGCATAACCGGGCGGCCCCGCCCCTCCCCTCAGCAAGGCCGCTCGTATCTTCCCCAACTCCTCATCGGCCTCGCTCTCCTGCCGTAAAGCCTCACAATCCAACACCAGAGGAATTGACAACGCCGACAACTGAGGCTCCTCAACCCTCCTTGATAGGGCATCTACCGCCTTATTTTCCAACCCAGGGCGGTATTGTATCTCAAAATCATAACCCAACAGCCATCCCAGGGCGGTATCATAACCCAAGGCGGTATTAAACTACGCTGATCTGTACGAACTATGAAACGCCATCCCAGTAAATAAGGTTGCCACTTCTGAATAGAGAGCATGATTGCCATGAGTTCGCGCTCATACACCGATTTGAGTCGCACTCTAGCTGTTAACACCTGACTGAAATAGGCGACTAGTCGCCGGTTCTGCATGAGTATAGCACCCAAACCATACCCTGAAGCGTCAATTTCAACTACAAATGGTTGGCTAAAGTCTAGTAAGGCCAACACTGGAACGCTTGTCATCGCTCTCTTCAACTACTCAAAGGCCTGAGTCACTGCCTCCCCCCACTGAAAACTATCTTTCTTCAATTGTTCTGTCAAAGGCCATGCAATCGAACTATATCCCCAAACGAACTTCCGATAGTACCCTTTGAGCCCAAGAAACCCCCACAACTCCCTCAACGTCTTAGGTAATGGCCATTCCCGCATTGTCGCAACCTTAGATGGGTCTGCCGCAACTCCCTCTGCCGACACTACGTGCCCTAAATATTCCACCCTTATTTGAGCAAACAGGCATTTCTTTCGATTAGCATAGAGCTGTTGGCTTCGTAACTCAGTCAACACTCTCTCCAAATGGCAAACATGATCTTCTAATGTGCTACTATAAACTAGGGTGTCATCAAAAAATACCAAAACAAACTTGCGCAAATAGGGTTGGAAGACTTTATTCATCAACGACTGAAAAGTGGCTGGGGCATTGGAGAGACCAAATGGCATAACTAGGAATTCATAATGACCCTCATAGGTTTGAAATGCATTCTTTTGCACATCCTCACACCGCATTCGAATCTGATGATACCCCGACTTCAGATCGATCTTCGTAAACACTGTCGCTCCATACAACTCGTCTAATAGCTTATCAATCACTGGAATCGGAAACTTATCCAACACCGTTTCCTTATTCAATGCCCGATAGTTGACACAAAATCTCCAACTCCCATCTTTTTTCTTCACTAATAAAATAGGGCTCGAAAACGGGCTCACACTTGGCTGTATAATTCCTGCCTCCAACATCTTGTTGACCAATCTCTCGATCTCATCTTTCTGTACTTGTGCGTAGCGATACGGCCGTACACTCATTGGTGATACCCCTTCCTTCAACACAATCGTGTGCTCATGCTCCCGCTTCGGGGATAACCCCTTGGGCATTTGGAAGACATCTTCAAACTGTTCCAACAACCGCTGAACTGACTTGGTAACACTCGTCGTCGCCTCATTCTGCTCTTTCCATGATATGCAACTCAACCAAGAAACCGAGCCCACCATCCTGAATCGCCTTAACCATGGTTTTGAGGGTCACTAGGGTTTTGCACAAGCTTGGATCTCCGCGAAGCACCACAGTCTGACCTCCCGCCTGAAACTCCATTGTCAAAAGCTTCCAATTTACCCGCGTCTCACCTAATGACTGCAACCACTTCATTCCCAGAATGATGTCGGTGCTACCCAAATCCAAAGGAAGAAAATCTTCCAACACTTGAATTCCTTAGAGCGTTAAAATCAGCCCTCTACAAATTCCTCTACTCCTCTCCACGGTACCATTACCCATGACCACCCCAAGATTGCCGTTGTCGACTAACCGAAGTCCTAACCTCTCCACCACTAGATTGGAGATGAAATTATGAGTGCTCCACTATCCACCAACACCACCACATCCTGCTCTCCAATTTTCCCAACCAACTTCATAGTGTGGTTCGGTGTGAACCCCACCACCGAGTTGAGCGAGACCTCTGCCACATCCAAATGAGGATGCTCCTCCTCCTCTATCACATCTCCTATAGTCTCCCCCTCATCGCCCTCATCATCACATACCGTGAGGACTTGTAATGAGCGATCCTTACACCGGTGCCCCGGAGAAAATTTTTCGTCGCACCGGAAGCACAACCCTTTTGCTCGCTTGTCCTGTATCTCTGTCTCTGTCAGACGTTTGAAAGTCCCCCTTGGTCGTACTTCTCCCATTCTATCCTTCGTTGTATCCCTCTGAACCCCCAACGTCTGAGTTTTCACCTCTCCTCCTGAAACAGTATTCCGGTATTGGAAAACACCGGAGTTACTTCTGTTAGCCCTCTCCATCTTATTCTTATCCTCAATCATTTGGGCCAACTCCATGGTCTCGCCAAGCCCCCTCGGCCTCAACAACCGTACCGCCGCTCGAACCTCCAGTTTCAGCCCCTTCATAAAATTTCCCTTTAATATTGCCTCCGAGATTCCCCTCAAACGCCCCGAGAGCAGTTCAAACTTCTCTCTATAATCCATAACGGTCCCCTCTTGTGTTAGAGCAAAGAACTGCTCGTGTAAATCCCCCTCTTGGGTAGTTGTAAAGCGCTCGATCAATCGGTCTTTAAACCTTTCCCACGACCTTATTGGTTGTCGCTGTTCCTGCCATTGAAACCATGTCAACACTTTGCCTTCCAAACACAATGCCGCTGCCATTAATTTTTCCCTCTCTGAGAGTCCATTAATGGCAAAATAGCGTTCTACCCTATACACCCATCCGTAGGCATCCTCGCCCTCGAAAATGAGCATTTTCAGCTTCTGTACCCTAGAATCCGCCCCAAATTGGGTATGCCCGGTTCAATTTCGCGCCATTGGAGGCCTCCATCCTCCCGATTCTCCTCCATTCTCCATAAATTCGGCAGTCCCAGCCCCAATTCCGTCATACCCACTCCCCCTCTCGCCGGAAATTCCTCCTCCCGGCCGTACGCCCCCAAATCCACCCTGCCTAGGTCCGGATATGCCCTGCCCAACCCAAAATCCAGCTTGCCCAGCGTGCCCCAGCCCAGATCCGACATGCCCAGGTCTCGGATCTTCCCACCACGGCACTGAAACACCGTGCCCAGCTGTCCCCAACCCTGGTGCACCCCATGGCGGCGCCAAAACACCTAATCCCGTCGCCCCAAACCCTAGGTCGCCTCCTCCAGCCGCGAATCCTTCGGATCCGCCGCCCCCAACACCAGGAAAGACTCCTCCAAGTCGCGCGTCACCTGGGCCACCCTCTGCGCCAGCAAATCGGCCGCGTCCCGCCGCCTCTGGCCGCGCCAAACGGGCGGATTCCAACCCTCCTCCCTCTGCGCCGTCGCCGACCTCTTCAAACGAAACCCTAGGGCGCACGCCTAGGGAACTTCTGACCTCCCCAGGGGTCCCCTCAACCCCAATCGCCTCTCCCTTTCCTCGCCTGACCGAGTTCGCAGCTGTGTCGATGGCCGCCGTCGACGGCGTCGGTGAACCCGCCGCCGCCGAAGGGTTAGCGTGAAGATCCATCAATTTCTTCAACATTTCCTCCAAGTTATTGAACCGTCCTTCCACATTGTTGAATCTATCCTCCAAGGCAAAAAATCTTCCTTCTATAGTTGTCTTCATCTCTTCAACCTCAGATTCAAATCTTTCTCCAAGAGCATCCATCTTCTTGGCAACCATCTCCCCAGAAAAGAGCTCAGATACCAATTTGATAGAAATCAAGTTGGAAATCAAATAGAAATTGAAAGAAACAAATGACCTTTGATTCGAGAGTAAGGTCACACTTCTCCAATAATCTCTAATCTACTGCTAATACTTTTTAAAACATGCATGAGAACCCTAATCTTCCCCTAACAACCTTCTTAAACTCAGTCTCCCACTAATGATCTTGTCAATTTACCAAACTGCCCCTGTCCTTAAACCTACGCCTATAATACGTTTTCAGCCCCTCCCTTCCAAGTCTAACATTCTTTAGCAATCTAAAAACAGCCTCTAAAACAATGCCAAACGGGCGCTTAAGGGAAAGAAAAAAAAATAGCATTGAAAAATTAGATTCCTTCTTTCGGAAAAGGTAGCTTCAAACGGCAGCAGGGGACAAATAGGATAATGTATAATAATTGGTGATCCATTTGTTAAAACCTATATCACTTTATCCTGTTGAAGATTTGCTGTTGTGGTTACAAATATAACACTCTTTCTTTGTATAGACTTGGTTGCTGCAATGCTTATCAAACAATAACTGATGGAGAGTTCACAACTTAGCTCTTAGAACACCAGCTACTCTATTCTATGACTTTTCATTTTGGTTTTCCCTAATGATGCTACCTTTGATGCATAAGAGTATATATCAGTCTATTATTCATAGTCGTTTTCTTTTCTTTTTCCCTCCATAAATTCTGGTAATTCATGTGATACTTCACCATAAGTAGTTTGGCACGTGGAAAAGTGAGAGTAGTTAAGTTTGTTTTTTTTTTTTTTTTTTTTTTTTTTTTTTTTTGGGAAATGTCAGATAAATTTTATTCTGATGTCATTATATGATGCTAGGAAAGCTAGCTAGATTAATGCATCTAGCCGTCTCTATGTTGGAAACCAAGAAAATGACCTTAACTCATCCCAGTAATGAGAGGGCTTCATAGTGGGCATTTTACATTTAGTGGATTTTGAATGTTACACCACCCACTGAGATTCAAAATCATTTTTTTAATTTTTTTTTTCTTTATGGGCTTCTTATCATGCTTTGGGAGTTTGGAGAATTTAATAAATCACCTACCAACAACCATAATGTTACCAAACACATAAACTATTATGCGAACTTTAAATGAATATAACAGTAGGATTAACTTATATGGACACAGATTAAAACGTTTAAACTACTTGGCATGTGCCATTTTCTGGTTTTTTGGTCTTTCTTTTTCCTGTTTCTCCTCAATTAGGAGGAGGCAACGTTTCCCACGCGTGCTGGTAGACTGAAAGTTTCCTCCCTTGAAATATACTGGCATACTTAGGTTGGAAAAATTTTAATCCAACTGAAAGGTCAGTACAACAATTTTCTTATACGTGCCTTTTGATATTCCAATAAACTTTGTGATGCTTTTCATGAAGATGTGAAGAATTAAGCATTCTAATTCTATATTATTGAGAGTAATAATAAATTACAGAGGATAAATCAAACAAACAAACAAGCATGCATTTATAACGGTCCAATATAAATGTGAGAGCCACATCCGCTTTCAACTGCTACAGTAATTCATTATAATAAAGGAGAAGTTTACAAGAGAAAACACATACCTCAGAATTCTCATTGGTTTCTAGATATGCCTATTGAAACTCTGTATAGCTGCAGGTGATTGGTAGAGAGTAAGTTGAGGAAATCATTCATAGGAAATTTATTTTTGAATTGGTCTGTTTGACATGGTTAATTGTAATGATGATGCGATAAAAATCATATTATGGGATTGTTTGTTTCTTAGTGATACAGTCAACTTAATTCAAATCTTGACCTACTGTTCTAAGAGGACGAAATTTAGAGAAAATTCCAATGTTGATTTTACGATTTATAAGAGTTCTTTTGCATTCTTGTATGAACGCTAGAGTAAAAGCGCAGTATCAAAATCATGAGAGACAAAACAATGTTGGAACCATCATTGTCAATAATGAAGAGAAATGCTGAAGAAATACATATATAGAGGTCTGAAATTTTCTTCCATCAAATCTGTGGAGTTGACCCATCAAACCAAGTCAATTGTGCGAAATGCCACCATGTTCTCTTGTTGGAAGCACTAACCAGTACCATCGTATTTGTGTGAAATAATAATTATCAATCCCAATTGTAAGATTCATTTTGGAGAAAGCATGAAAAAAAATGCTTCTGTTTTCATTGGGTGGTCAAAATATAACAGTTGCCTTTTGATACAGTAATATGGTAGTAATCGTAGTAAGTAGTATATCTTTTAAACATTTTTTTAAAGTAAATGATTAAAGTAAATAGCATATTTGTTGGTAAATATTCATATATCCGGTGTAAATATAGTATTAACTAATAAATACTGGACGTAAATTCTATATTTATTGGTACATATTGATTATACATACTAATATTTATATTGTTTACTTCAATGGTCTCAAAAATATGTTATTTAAAAATTATTTTTAAAATATGCTATTTGCTTATATATAAATATATATATATATATATTATATTAAGATGGGTGTATAATTTTGGGCTTAACAGCAGTTCATTAACTTTTAAATCATCACGCTGATAAAAAAAGTTTAAATCGTTATAGTGATCAATGATGCCTTTAAATTTCTTGTGTAGATCCAATGTATTCTCTTAACCATTGTAAGTATCGGTTTAAGTCTTTTAATACTTTATAAGACAATATAAATAATGTAGAGATGTAAAATGAAAGGACACAAGAGAATTAATATCGCGGTTCGGTCACAACTTATTTTGCGGGGCCACGCCCAGATGATGAACAATCCACTAATTTCTTTTACAAATCAATTGGACGTAATCTACTTAAGACTCATTCTCTAAGAAGATGCCTATGAACTTATAATTTCCCAATAGACTTAAACATTGAGATCCCCTCGACTTTTTAATATTGGAATCCCTCCAACTAAGTTTTTCTCCTGAAAAATACTCAAATCATCTCCCTGAATACAAGTGCACACACCTATCTTACAACCCAGAAAAACTAATCAAAAGGTGTACAAAGACTCGAGAGACTATTTGAATAAATAAGCAAAATGTGAACAGCTTGACAACCTCTTCAATTAATTCACTGAACCAACTCTATTGCAGATCCTTGTTGCAACAATAACTGTAACATAGCTGTCAGAGTCAGCTCTATTCAAAACCAATCTGTGAATCAATCTGCTTAAATCCTGAAATCTTTTCAAAATTGATATACAAATTTGGACACATATTTAGAAAATAGATAAAGATCATCCAGCTTCAGAAACTCACTGGGTGTTTGGTATGAGGATTCGTATCATGGTTTGAATTATGATTCGTGGCTCGTTACAATATTTTCTCTTACAAAAAACACACGTAGACTAAGAATGATTCTGAATCTATGAACTAAACGTCCACTGAAAATCAAATATCAATCAAATCACTAATTATTAATTTACTAACTTTGGATCAATAGTTGACTTTTAAAAACAGAAACTATATTCAGTTTCTAGTTCTGCAATAACTTTTTAAAATGAACTATCTAGCTGTCAGTCTATTCTCAATCAAAATCAACCAATTAATTATTTTCAAAATAATGCAAATCATAACCGAATATATCAAAACAGAATTTAGAAAACAGACAACCATCTTATAAAATTTAAGCTTTTTAATGTCCTTTTATTTTTGCCAATGCTGAGTCACGTACCTTAATCCTTTTTTTTGTTCAAGTGAAATGATTATAGCATAAAAAGCTTCATATTGAAACTTAAACCAAAATTCAAAAAATACAAATTTAAATTTTGTTGATCCAAAAAAGAGTTCCACTTCACAATACAGTGATCAAAAGTAGTTTCTGTACTTTCTTTTCTGAACTTTTTTGGTGACTTGGCATCTGAGGACCGGTACGTATTATGCTAATCGTCCTTTTCTCAAAATTGTACTGGCTTATCATGTAACAAATCGTATATATATGACATAATACATATATCTCAACCTGAATTTATCAGCAATTTTCCTTTCTCAAAATTGAATGGTCAAATATTTTTTGCAATAATAACATGTAGACCTCCAATATCAATCTCCTAAGTTCAAACTCTCCTAAAACAAATAAAATAATAATAATAATAATAAAAATAATAAACCAGCTAAATAATTTGGTTTAAGGCTCCTATCCTTATCAAATTCATATATTTTACTTAATTTTATCGGACCATTATATTCATTCCACAATAGTAGAAAATTACAACTTTTTCAGATTAATATTTTGAGATGATAACAGGATTTGAGACACCGAAATTAAATAATAAGGGATGATTTGAGTTTATCCTCATCAACTTATCAACCTTCAATCTTCAACATATGTTTTCAAGCTTAACCAATATGAGTTATGACTTATTACGTGTGTTTAATGCAGGAAAAGATCAATTCCATAAATGAGTCTTGTAGTGGCATGCAGAGGATATAATCAGAAAGCAAAGATAACAAAAACAAAACAAATATACTAAAAATTTGAAAGTCCTGTAGTATTGGGAAAATAAACTAAACTGATTGTTTTTCACTTTTTTTTTCTGGTAAATTTCATGGTTTACAGTCTTTCGTTTTTGTATATCTTTAACTCTAGTATGTATATATATAATTAGGACATACTTTCGTTGCTAGTTTATTTCTGGTATGCTTTCTAACGCAGGCTTCCAGAATCCTTCTCTTTGACCATCATCACAACTGAATGATCCATCAGAACCATCTTTTCTTTTCTCATTATGAAGCTGAGAAACCATGTCATCGACCGAAACTCCGCCTTTGCTCAACAACTCTTGCAGTTGTTGCTTACTGATGACCAGCTTAATCCTCACGACCTTGCTTGTTTGTTGTTCAACATCCTTTTCGGGTTCCGAGAACCTGACCTTTTTCTTCACGCCTCCTTGTGGCCTTAAAGCTGGAAGAGGCACAAGGTAGTACAGCCGACCACCTCGCAACTTGGTCTCGGGCCTCAGATCGCTCGTTGGCGTCGTTGTCTCGCGCATTGCGTGGCCTGTGAATTCAGATAGCACCTCATGCACTTCGATTGGTGATCTGTACTCAAGAATTTTCCCATCTGGTTTCATGATCTTTATCACTTTTTCTCCAAGAACCATACAGTTTCCCATGGTTCTATATCACAAGATTTTGGTATGAGAATTAGAAACTGTTTTGTGTTTTTCTTTTTCCTGAATGAGAGGAGGCGTGGGACAGTTTAGTATTTAAATAGACATGGCTGCAAATTCACCCCTCAAATTGCTGCAATATTACCAAAACTGACATCATTTTTGCTTCTCTGATGGACCCCACTTTGTGTTTATAATGTATGTAATGAGAGGTAATGTAATAATAGCCCTATTGATGCTTTAAAATCAACTTGCTCTGAGTTGGGTTTGGCGAGTCAAGAAAAAGTTGCGGTACAACAATATTTGTTATCCATAATCATCATTATTAAGATTGGATTATGATTTTAACAACCCAAATGAGTAATCATTAGAGCACAAATTTCTTTTGCTCTGTCTCTTAGTTGTTTCTCCGAGTCGACTCACTGAGTCCACTTGCATTTAAGCTCAAAGTGGATTCTCACCAGACTTCTGTTGTTACAGTAAAAGTTCAGCTAGGATCCAACAAGGATCATTTTGAGGCAATCTTAGTGCTTGACTACTATGGATCCTAGATTTTGTTCTCTAGTTGATTGTACGTTTGTGCAACATTGACTATATGGCTAACATCCCCTAGCAGTAACATCAACACTTGCTCAATACTTTGACGTTGGTAAGGGTCTTTAGAACCTTACTAGTTACTACTAGTAGGATTATTTTTTAACTGTTAAATCTGATTAAAATCACATTAAATTGAAAAAATATATATAACAGATAATTTCTAATACATATGACAGTTAAAAACAAAGTATTTTTGGTAGTTTATTTTTGTAGGATTTATGAGAGAAATACCTGTTGGGAAAGCATATTAGGAAACTAAAAAAAATAAAAATAAAAGTCAGAGAGACTATGTAGGTATAATTGTAGATACCCATCTCATATTTTGGTTTTATGGCGTGTTTTTGCTAAAGCAAACACGTTTTTGAAATCTTATGCAAGTGTCATTTTACCTGCAGAAAAGGGATATTATATATGTAAGTCATGTTCCTATATGAATCCCATTTGATGGAAGATGACATTTTCATTTTGCACCCTTGAGATTTAGTTTTGTTGTGGTAAATGGTGAGGTGGGGTATGGCTGCCATTTCTAAGATCTCATTAAACTTGTAAGCAAAGAAATCTTTTGTCCCCCTTAATTTCACATAAACCCTTTGTTTGGATTTCGAAAAAAATAAAAAATAAAAAAATTGAACGATGCACACAAATTCATTGTTTTAAGTTGTAAGAACCGCCAAAAGGATTAGTTTTCCTTGTTAATATCTTGTGATCATAAAATGGCTTGAATAATTAGGAGAAATCTCACTCAAATTCTTTATTATTAAAACTTTTGGGCAAAGATTTGGGAGTTTGGAATCCATGAAAGCTACTTTGTGAGTGTCCCTCTTTATGGTCCCCATCAATATAAGTCTCGCCGGTAAGTTAGGCACTATTTTGCCATCCAAGTCCAATTATGTCCTTTCAAGAATTATATGCACTAACTCTGTATTACTGATAGCAATAAAATCGTAGGAAAAAAAAATAAATCAAACAAAATGAATACCTCAGAATTTATAGAGATTCGCCTTAAAAACTTATTACGTTGAAAAAAGAAAAATTAAAAGAAAAAAATTGCACACCTTATAACTTGTTTTATTTTCTCTTACCACTCTAATAAGACTAATCCATAAATTCACCTGTGTGAAGGTAATTATTATCGCGACATAATTAGGCTCCATAACTTAACCATTGCGGTTTGGCCAGCTCTAGGGTACAAGGCACATGGCACCATGCAGAGCTAAAAGTAGAAAATGGGCATGGCAGAATTGTGATTTTGAGCAAGAATCTGGTCAAACTTTGAAGAGATTGGTGAGGAAATATTTTACTTGGGCGTGAAAAGGATAGAGACCCACTATGAATCATGAAGGATAGGAGTGGTACAAAGAAAGGGGTGGCACAGTCGGCTCCTTATAGTGCTTAGTGATGCTATCAACACGCGTGCTTGATATATGAATTCTTTGAGCAAAAATTCTCTCTTCTTTTATTCTTTTTACAGTGGAGGAAGAAAATTATATGCTTTGCTTACATTTTCCATTACAAGAAGAAGGTAATACAAACATTTTGAAGACAATTATCACTTATCTAGACTTTTGCAGTAGCTTCAAGCTTTATTGCTGCATATTCTGCCCATTATTTAAAATCCCATGTTTATTTTACTGATTCGAGTTTAGAATTTGAGTTTTGTTACAGTAAAAAGCTCTCACAAACAATCACATCTAATTTTTTTGACTACAGTAAAAAATTCTTACATAAAATCACATCTTAACTCAAATTAAAAATTCGAATCAACGAACTAAATGGGTCCTAAATATATATTGAAATCATATATTGTTAAAAGACTTGAGCTGCTTATATAGTCCACATAAAATAAAAGGTGCAAAATAAGGAAAAACAAGAATTTGGCTAAACTAGACATAAAAGCATCCAATATGACTAGGATAATGGGATAGCTTTGGAGAATTGTAGAGATTTTTCTTTTCCTAACTCTTTATTATATCTTTCCTATGCAAGATGTACTATTCCCTAAGATGAAAGTTAAAAATAAAATAAAGAAGATTTTTATTGGGTCATCCTTAATGTAAGAGTTTCGTGCATTTTTAATTGCGGTAGAATTTCACTATAATAAAGAAGATGGTTGAAATGCATACCAACTCTGCATCTGGATAAAATTTAGGTTTCGGACACTCATCATGACGAGGTAAAATTCAAAGTATTATTTGAATAGTCTTGATGCTTATCACCCTCTAGACATATTATATTTTTTTGCTACTACCTCTAGAAAAATTATAACAACTTAGCTGATCGTACACTTTTGGTTAAAGATATTAAGTAGGACAATTACGTCCCTCCAATTGCAGAGATAACCCTCTTGAACTGGCGTTCACTTTCTGGTGGAGTTTCCTACTTGAGCTTTCAAGATGATCCAAATCAAGTTCACTTTTGCCAATCCAATTAGATAGTGAAAGTGTCACTTTTTTAGCCCAAAAAAAAATTTTCTTTTTATTTGTCTCTTCAAATGGGATATCCTCCCTACTATTGTACTCGGCAAACTGTCATTCGCTTGTCTGTGTTTAGAGGTTGTACCACAATCAGGAAAAGAGATTTTTTATTTTTTATTTTTTATTTTTTATTTTGAAAAAAAAAAGATAT
Source organism: Morus alba (assembly GCA_012066045.3). Classification (NCBI taxonomy): domain Eukaryota; kingdom Viridiplantae; phylum Streptophyta; class Magnoliopsida; order Rosales; family Moraceae; genus Morus; species Morus alba. The sequence goes on along the minus strand of CP050226.2, from coordinate 17,524,003 downwards.
TAGAAAAAGAAGATGAGAAAGAAAATATGTTCTTTGCTCAATGCTTTTGAAGATATTATACACTAGCAATCCAGTGTTTGCATCAGATTTTTTATTTTTTTTTCCTAAAAAAAAATGCAGACTATAATTTTCCATTTCCTTTATTTTTTGGTGTACTTAGGCTATCCTTTAATGGTTGAGCTGGTGTCATTACATATGTCAACCTGACAAAATATAACGCACCTTTTCATATAAAAAGAAAAATAAACACCCATGCACTAACTTAATCTATCTAGTGCATATCATTTTTTAAGCAAAGATTGTAAATTAGTAAGCAAATGCTTCAGATTCAGGAGAATCTCTTTCTTTCCTAACTATTCAATTTTTAAGACATTCTGCAGACTAGTGTAGAAGAAAAGAGATCTTCTTTTTTTACTTTCCAATAGAATGTTTTAATTAAACTGATATAATTGACTTTCTGATATACACATATGACCTTGCGCATGCGCTATAGCTCTAATCATAATTTTGTGTGTGTGTGTGTGTTTTTTTTTAATGTCGAGAGAAAATAAACTCGATTCCCACAATATTTAAATACAAGAATATGCATAAACTTATAAGGACTATGGACCGCCTTTTAAACATGATCACATTGAAAAATGTCCATATTATAAGTAAGAGCTACTTGCACCGGAAATAAAACGTGTCACCTCAAATTCATTAAAAACTTATTAATGAAATCTTGAACTGGTAATTCAAAAATAGTCTTATACGCTCCTTATATGGTTTGAATATAAGACCTCTCATTCAAATTAGTTGTGAGTAAGCCTGAATGCCCGATTCTGAGTATCACCTTGATGGTGATCCCATGCTTATTAGGGCCTATTCAATTCGCTGATTCGAATTTTTAATTTGAGTTGAGATGTAACTTTATATGTGAGAGCTTTTACTGTAGCAAACAAATTAAATGTGACTGTTTCTGAGAGTTTTTTACTGTAATAAAACTTAAATTTTAAACTCAAATCGGTAAAATGAACGGAGCAATCTTTCAGAGCTAACATGTCCTTTTCTCGGAGAAGAAAGATAACAATTTTCCTGTTGTTCAAATTGGAAAACGACCTCAAAGTGGAAAAGTCGACTCTCTTTTCTAAACTTAAATTATTCCTTTCTCATTTTTCTTCTCCAAGGTCTAAAAGAACGACAATTCAAAACGGCAACTTTGTAACCACTTTCTCTTCCAAAAGCAATAATATTAAGTTGCCCTTCTCTCTCTCTCTCTCTCTCTCTCTCTCTCTCTCTCTCTCTCTCTCTCTCTCTCTCTCTCTCTCTCTCTCTCTCTCTCTTTGTTCCTTTGTGGCTTTCTAGACTTGTATTGTGGGTCGGAGGCTGTCTTTTTGTTCCTTTGTGGCTTTCTAGACTTGTATTGTGGGTCGGAGGGACCATATGCTACCATGGTCGGCTGACATGGCGCACGAGTGTGACACTTCCACGCCAATGGTTGGCCGGCGCCGCCGAGTAGACACATGAGATTTTGTTTTTATTGGACGGTTGTTTTTGACTTTGGTGACTTAAGGGCGTGTTATGCTAATTAAGTATACTTCATTAGTCTAACACAAAATGAATTACACTTGGCGCATTTTTGCTGATGCCAAGTGTCACGTGCATGTCCGTGGATGCCACGGATACACTTAGGTACATCCACTTAATTAATTTGTTCCATGTTGATAATCTTTTTAAGATGATTACACAATAAAAACCCACTGTATGATGATTAATGCTAATGAAACTAAGCCCACTCTATACCTTTTAGATGGTTTGAGTGATTTTCTTGAGCCTTAACAAATTCAAAGTGGAAGAAGAAGGTATATTTAGTTAAAGAAGTGCTCATGACATTAACTAAAAAAATGAAGGATAAAATATAAATTTTTCATAAGTGGGATATACTGATGATATATAACTAGTATACTAATTATGTATTATGTGTTATATACTTTATAGAATGGATTCATCACTAACTAAAAAAAGGTAAATTTTTATTTACTTTTTCCATCTTGAGTATAAAGGGTAGAATGAAGCGACCTAATAACTAGGTTTTTTAGGTATACTAGGAGAATCATCAATGCAATGCCAAGTGCTTATATGACAATGCCAAAATTAATTAGTATATTTGGACGTGTTTTCAATAATTATAATTATATTTTTATCAGTAGTTACTATTAAATATAGAAATTTGATGAAATGGTGTGACAAGAATCCAATATCATTAATTGCATTAAATTTGTTTAGTAACTATTCAATTTATTACGATTGTTGGATTAATATCTTATAGCTAAAATAATAATATCTATTAATGGATAAATATTAGAGTAACCATTAAAATCACACCTTATATGGTTGGTTGATTATTGGTTAATGTGTTGACTTTTCACTCAAATATAATTATAACATTGTTCTTTTTATTTATATTTTTGAAAATTTATAACTTTTTTTCTTTTTTATAAGTTTTAAAAATAAGAATTATGATAAAAAGTAAATAACATTATGTATTAGAACATAAACTAAAACCAAAATATATCAAAAATATTAACTTTTACACTTTTTTTGTTTGTTTGTAAAATATAACATTGACATGTGCATTAGAGGTAGCTAATTAAGAACAATTCATACTCCATGCAAAATCAATTATAAGATAAGTCTAAATCCATCAATAAGAAAATAAGTCTTTTTTTATGTTTTTTTTTTTTTTTTTTTTCCAGAGGGTAAACTAAAATATTGAATTAAGTGGCTAAATAAGCTACAATAGTAGAGGCTTATTCAAATTACGGAACAGCCTCCATATATAACCCAAACACACTTAGAATTAGAGAAAACAAATTAGCCAAAAGGTGGGTTACCTCATTCCCACTGTGAGGAATATAATGTTAGCAAGAAGAGACATTTGTATATCTTGAATATCAAAGCAGTCACCAGATCATAAACTCTCGGAAACATAAGCACATTAGTTGTTATGAATATATGAAAGAAAAAAAAGTATACACATGATTTAATATAATTCTCATAAATTTCCTACGTTCATTTTTTTTTTTTTTTTTTTTTTTTTTACAAGGAACAAAACTTTCATATTTTTTAGCTCCGTTCATTTCACTGATTCGAGTTTAGAATTCAAATTTTGCTATAGCAAAAATTTTTTTCATAAACAGTCACATCTAACTTTTTTGCTACAGTAAAAAGACTTTCACGTAAAGTCACATCTCAACTCAAATTAAAAACTCAAAGTAATAAACTAAACGAACCCTTTGTGTTCACACAATTTCACACTCATATTTAGATTTTGTTTTAAACTGTTAGATCTATTTAAATTCCGTCTATTGTGTACAATTTTTTTTTTTTTTTTTTTCGATGTGATTTTGAGTGAATTCAATATGAAAAACATGCACGGCGACAAAGTAGATCCTTTTCAAATTTGCGCATTTCTCATCTAACACGAGCTGCCGGGCAATACATGAACCATCAATTGACCACTAGTAGAGTCTATACCTTTCAAACCATCTGAATATATAATAGTGGACACCCAAATTCCATAGATGAATCATGCACATTTGTGACTAAAATAACCCTTCCGAAATGCTACCAATTTGAATTGCCAGAGAACTCACTATTGGGTTGAAATAGGTTGCCACTTTTCCAATGTTTGAGTGGATTCTCTTAAAGTACCATTAATGAAATTAAATATCTCAGTTTATATATATATATATATATATATATATATATATATATATATATATGGATCAAAAGCACTCTGCATGGATTTTGTAAGTATAACGACAGTGTGATCACATAGATATTCCCACAAGGGTTTTTGCTTGTCTCCTTTATTGGTTTGTGGGGGCAAAGACATGGCCTTAATGTAGGATGAATAGGAGGTAGGTGTATAATATCTAAATGCAACATAGGATAAATTTTATATGGAGAAAGAAAGGATAAATTTTAAAGGGTTGTACTGAGTTCCGGTTATTTGCACAAAAACCAAACTAAACCGAGCCGTTCAATTTTATGGTCACCAACTACAATAAATGAAAATTAGCTTTTGTTCTTTTTAATTTTACATCTCAAATTTAAATTAAAAATTCAAAGCAGACTAAACCGGCTTATTGGGCTTTAATAAAGAACTTGGTGGACACTGCATCTCTTCAACTCAGAAACGTTGAAAGCCCATTAGGCTTACAGGCTTCAAAGTTTGAACCCTACATTGAAAGCTGATAGCCCACTGCTTCTATGCGTGAACAGCCCTTATGTCATATTTTTTACGCAGATTTATTATTTATATTATTTTAAATAATTAAGTGTCATATTGCTTTTATTTTTTTTATTAGTTGAATAATAATTATTTATTTTTGTGTAAAGTAAGAAATAATATTATTTACCGTGTTTCTGATTTTTTCCATGATTCCAATCAATGTGCCATACAAATACAATCATACCACTTTTAAATGTTATTAATTCAATGTGTTATCCTCACATAATCATGTAACTTTAAACACACAAAAACCCACATGCCCAAAAAATAAAAAGCTTAAAACATGCACCTTTTCTGTTTTTTCACTTTATTATGACCTCGTTCACTTCGCGGATTCAAATTTTTAATTCAAGTTGATATGTGATATTTTTTGAAAGCTTTTTATTATAGTAGAAAAAGTTAGATGTGATATTTTCTAAGAGATTTTTATTGTAGAAATCTAAAACTAAAAACTCAAATCGATGAAATTAACGAGACCTATATTTCTTTGAAGGAGGCATTTTGATTTGAACTCGAGGGTAATCCTAATGATCACTCACAAAAACAGTACACTTGCACTTGCTCACATGCACAACTCTCAATCTAAATTCAAGCACTAAGAAGTATTCCATTTTTAAACAGATGAGGTTTAGCAATCTTTTTTTTTTTTTTTTTATCAACTTTAGGAATATTTTTAACGTCAAACTCCCTCAAAATAAAAAGAAATAAAATATTTATACATGCAAAAATTAACAAAACACAATACGATATCATGATTCAAATTCTCAGACACTCTCAATCTTTAAAAAAATTTAACAAAATATTAATATTATTTTTTTTATCACTCTATACATTCATTATTAAATACGTAAACTCTATTATCATATTTTTATTTAAATAATAATATATTATATTAATATAATTTTATCATATTTTTATTTAAATAATAATAATATATTATATTAATAAAGTTTACATATTAAACTGTAAATATAAATATAAATGTAAAGATTAACAGAAAAAATGACCCTGACAATTTTCAAAATTTTTCGCATCTTATACTTACCAGCTCAATAATTGATGATTGTCACGGTGAACTAAGAACAAGGGCAATGCGACGTTGAATATCTACAACGTTGTCCACGTGCTTCTTAGCTTGTCTTTTCCTTTTTTTTTGTCCTTCATGAACTAGAACTTTCAAACATGAAAAGGAAGATCCATTTCACCAATCACAATTTTCCCCCAAATATCCATTCCCAGATCCCACCCAATCAAATTATATTTAGTTCTTTTTTTCCCTTTTTTTAAAATTATTTTCGAATGTGAAAAATGAAAAAAAGAAAAAGAACAAAAGAATCTAGCAAGCCAACAAGCCGACTGTGGGGACTAATAGTACTTGCCAGTTGCCCCATTCACGGCCGCGAAAGTGAAATTAATCAATCAATCAGAAACTCCATCATTTCCAAAACCACAAACCACCATTAAACACAAAAAAGGAAAAACCCGTTCAATTTCAGAGCTCCATTAGGCCATGGCCGGAGCCCTAAATCTCGCCCAAGCTCCGATTTTCGCTCCGCTAATCTTTCGCCGTACGACGCCCAATCGCCTATTCTCCGTCAGAGCATCGTCGGACGGCTCTTCTTCGTCTTCGTCGTCGTCGGTGACGTTTGCTCCGCCGCCGAATTTCAAGCCTCCGGAGCCGAAGAGGTTCGGAGTGAGGCCCGATAAGGCTTGGGACATTGTTGGAGCTGCTCTTGCTCTCTTCTTCCGTTTCGGCACCGGCGTTTTCGCTTCCGGGTATGGAATTCCTTGAATTTCTCGGCTTTACTGTGAAGTCTGAAGTAGTGAAATTTAAAGAAATGTTTCTGAATTCCATTCCCAGTAGTTGCAGTACCTCCTTCTTCTTCTCTAGTTTCTGTGCAATTAGGAATTTCACCAGCGCAATTGATTGTCGTTTTAAGTATGTTGTCGTTTACAAATGAATGTCGTTTTTTAGAACAGTGAAAAAACACTGTTTCAAGAAAGTGTCGTTTTTCCCGAACGTAAGTGCAGTCATCTTTAAATTATGTCGTTTTCTGGCGGTATTGTCGGGTTTAGGATTATGTCGTTTTTTCAATTAGGCTGAGTTGGAACGACGTTGTCCTTTTATAAATATATTTAGTGTATTCGTAACTCATTCTAAAATAATTTTTTTATAAAAATAAAAATAAAAATATTTTTAATCTCAAACACAATTTATTTTTAGGAATGCGTTTAATAGTTTTTTCAAAATATATTTAAAAATTCATTAATGTCTACAGAAATAAAAAATTAAAAAATAAAAGGTCATTTTTTATTTTTGTCTGGCTTTAAACCCGTTTTTATTTTTTTCTCAAAAAAAGTAAAAAACAAAAACGAAAATAACGCCAAACACTATCGTTGTCTCTTTTCTCAAACGACTTTTTGTTAATACTCTTGAACATTGTCGTTTAATTACTTTTTAGTCGTTGGTTTTCAATGATAGTGTCGTTTCATAAATAATGCCATTTTATCAAGATGTTGTCATTTTATTGTGCTTCCCTTGATTGTTTGTTTATCCGTCAGCCTGTCCATATCCTATGGTATTCACGTTTAATTAAACATAGGTCGTTTGCGAATGTCGCTAATCTTCTCAGGTTATGTCTTTGAAGGATTTTAACATTTAATATGATGCTGTCGTCGTTGTGTATAAATTCTATGGTTTTACTATCATAATGTCGTTTGATTAATGTTGTCGTCCATCTTCTACTATACTATCGGTCTGCAAAATTGTCGTTTTATATATCATGTCTCGTGTTCTGTATGTAACGTTTCGTTTCTAGATGCAGTCTTCTTCTGGTGTATATAGTAATTTTACTAACTCGTCGTCAATATTCTTCGAGGATGTCGTATTTCGACTACTGTTGTCGTTGTAAATATTGTTTCTTCATATTGTCGTTTCCCTCATATTATTAAGCTTTTTCTAGTATTGTCGTTTTAACAAGCGATCTCATTTTGTCATTTATACTGTCCTTTTCCTTTGTTCAGATATGTCGTTTTTATTTTATCTTGTCGTATTCTTAATATGTTGCTCTTTTATTATAACAATGTCGTCTTTGTACGGTAACGACTTGTGCGGAATAATGTCGGTCTGTAACGTCTATTTATGGTTGTTTCAAGCATCATCTTTTTCCTGTGATCTTGTAGTTTTATTTAGAAGATGTGGTTTTTTAATTTTTTGTCGTTTCCTTAGGTTGTTGTCATTTTCAAGAAGTTTGTGCTTTTTATGCAGTTTTTATCTTTATAAGATGTCGTTTCTATAATATTGATTATTCTTAAGCATTTTTGTTTTATAGAGTGTCGGGGGCAAAAAAAAAAAAAAAAAAAAAAAAAAAAAAAAAAAAGGAGATAAATTGACGTAATATATGCGCATAAATACATTATTCACATATATATCAGTTTTAATTTATCACTAGTAAATAAAGGCTGAGTAAGGTCCCAATATGACTCTAAGTCTGCTAATCTGGCTTTCTGAATCCTAGAAATGTTTACTGTGACGGAACTTAAAAGACAGCAACTTGACATACCTGTTTGGTGCGCAGGATTAGGGAAGATTGGATAGAATTGAATTTTAATACTGTGTTTGGTGAAAATTTTTAAAGAACCTGTCCATGCTCAAATTCCCTTAGAAAGGGATTAAAGCTATGCCCTGCTGAAGCATGGGATTAAACACAACAAACTTTTAACTAAAGCACATTGTGAAAAACTTTTAGAAACCTATTGGCAAAAAATTATAAACTATGGGATCAAATTGCAAATTTTTTAAAGTTGAGGGGCCAATATGAAATTCATGTCACAAATATTTTTTAAAATTATATTTTTTGCCCCTTAAATTTGAAAAATAATGATTTGACCCCAAAATTTAAAAATTTTTGCAAAAAAAAAAAAAAAAAAAAAACCTTATCCCAATAACACAACACTTAACATGGATTGGATTAAACTAAAATTTAATTCTATTATTTCCTATACACTCCAATTCAATCCCCCAAAATTATCATATCAAATGTTCTATCTTGCGCACCAAACAGGCTGGTGGATAGCGGTTGAGGCAATACATACATATACAATATAGCATTTATGTCATCTCTCACTTTGCTTAAATATAGTAATATATAGTCTAATGCTGGGTTTCTGGGTTTTTTTTTTTTTTTTTTTTTTTTTGTTGTTGTTGTTGTTGTTGTTGTTGTTTTTTAATGAATGTGTGCTTTCTTACTTCAGATATTCTGTATCTTTTGTTCCCAAGGATGAATTTCCACCGGGCCAGTATGCACTTGAAGTCAATGGTAGTCCTTTAACTTCATTGTATGCTTTTTGTATTCTTGAGAGGAGCTAGTGTAATAGTAAAATCATATTCAGAGGGAAAAAGACACTTAATATATTTCTTTCTTTTTCCCACGTTTTTTAAAATTGTTTCACGACAGGTTTCAAGGTCAAAGAGACTTCAAAACTAGGCCCTCGCCCAGAGAAGCCCATTGAGATATATGAATTTGAGAGGTAGTTCATTTTCCACATCATTTTGTTAGGATGGAGCTGGATTAATTTCCTTTTTACCTATTATCTTGTTCCTTTTTGACACTCTACAAAATGAAAGACTGACTGTTCATATTGTTCTCTCCTGGATTGCAATGGACTTATAGCTGTCCGTTTTGTCGGAAGGTAACTTTTATCCCGAAAGCATTTTGGTTCAGAACTATGAATTTTCTTTCAACAGTTTTCTGTACTTCTTCTACTTAATAATGTCATTGGTATATATAATAGTTCAAATGTCCCGTCGAATATTTGGTTACTTTCGTTTGGCATAAAGTTTCTACAATGTTTAATGTCCGTTGGGACAGTCCTTAGTTCTTCATGTTTCACTCGCTAACTATTTATTCCAAACACGTGTTACACCCTTTTTTTTATGGTGCGAATTGACATCTTAACTACATACAGGTTAGGGAAATTGTTGCTGTGTTGGATCTTGATGTCCTGTACTATCCTTGCCCGAGAAATGGTCCCAACTTCCGTCCCAAGGCTATTCAGCTGGGTGGAAAAAAGCAATTCCCTTACATGGTTAGTCAAATTCCTTTATGTCATTTTCTCTCTTTGAAATTATCAAATTATCAAACTTAGATTCAACAAAAAGATTAGCATGCTTATATGTGTGTGTGTGTGTGTGTGTGTGTGTGTGTGTGTGTGTGTGTAGTGGGAGATAGAATACTTGAAACTAAGGGAAAATTGCGAGTTAGAGCAATAAATCTGTACTTATTGACACAAATTTTAGCTTTTTATATAGTTTAATAAATCTTCCAAACTACCCCATGCTACGACGGGCTTTTTCTTTTCTTTTTTCTTTTTTTTTTTTAATTACTATGCTAGTTGTAATCTCTACATTTTTCTGCAAAAGCATCATTTTCTATTGTTACGTCGTCACTATTATACTTAAGATTAGCATTTTAAGCATGTTGTAACATTATACCTTGTTGGCAAAGGTGGTGACTTTTTGTAGGAGGTAAACTTGAAAATTCATGTGTCACAGGTTGATCCAAACACTGGAGTTTCAATGTATGAATCAGATGACATAATCAAGTACTTGGTTGGAAAATATGGTGTGTGACCATCTTGCTTTCGTTTTAATCTGTTCGTTTCTTTGGCATTTAATTGTCCTTACGATTACATTCATTTCAGTTTCTGGTGCATCAACTCCACATTTGTTCCATAATTTTTGTGTACGTATGTACAGGTGATGGAAAAGTTCCATTGACGCTATCACTTGGTTTGTTAACGGTTAGCGTTCAAGTGTTCTATTAAGCAGTTGGTTTCTGCTTTTTTCTTTTTGTATTGTGTTATTATTTACTTCTCTTACTATAATTATTATTATTATTATTTTCCTTTTCTTTCATTTCAGACTATAACTGCAGGTCTTGCTTTGGTGGGCCGGTCGGGCAAGGTTAGATTTTTTTTTTTTTTTTTTTTTTTTTTCTGTAATCTTGTTTAAGTCTAATCAAAAGAGGACTCTTTCGTATTTGAAATATCATCTAATTTTGAGAAAGTCTCATGATATAATAAATTCAATTTATATCATGTACTATTTGAGGAATTGAGATCTTGATGCCACAACAATTTTGTGGTTCACTTTGTTGTAACCATTTCTTGTGTTGTGCTCAGGGATCTACTTATTCTCCTGCAAAACTACCGCCTAAGCCACTTGAAATATGGGCATATGAGGTTGGTTCCTTAACAAAGCTCTGATGTTGGAACATTAATAGACAAGACCCGTGGCTACCATGTTCATGTCCCTTATTATTATTATTATTTTAATAATTTTTTCCATGTTTGAATTTCATACTTTTAGATTATAACCTTTTTCTTTCTCTTATAGGGATCCCCCTTTTGCAAATATGTACGTGAAGTGCTTGTTGAGTTAGAGCTACCCCACATACAACGGAGGTAAATAAACATATCAGGAAATTGCATATGTGCAGAAACAACATATATGTATATTGATTCTAAACTCAATGAGACTCTGACTTTTATGTTATGTTCTTATGTTGATTATAACTCAGTATCCACATCATATATACTGTTCTAAAACATTCCATCCGCCTAGCACCTATTTTTTCGGCTTCTTTTTTTATGTCCTTTTCTTCATGTGTGAAAAATTCTTACAAACGCATTTCTTTGGATGCCCTTTTCAGTTGCGCCCGTGGCAGTGCAAAACGACAGATCCTATACGATAAAGTTGGACACTTTCAGGTACTTCAAAATATGTCTTAACGGACATTGTTCCGCAATGTCATGTTATTCATTTCTATTTTCTAAGTAGATTTACATGATATGTTAGGGGAGTCGAACTAACAAAAGGATGTTTTATCTTACTACAATATTACCAGGTACCTTATTTACAAGATCCAAATACCGGAGTGGAAATGTTTGAAAGTGCCGAAATTGTAGAATATTTAAGAGCAACTTATGCGGTTCAATAATGCTTTTTTGCAGACTTTTGAGTTCCTTTCCTTTTCTTTTTATTTTTGATACACATATTGTTTCCTAGTTTTTGTTTGTTTGTTTGTTTGTTTTTTTTTTTTTTTTTTTTTTTTTTTTTCGTCTCTAGTGATAAAAGCCGTAGCCTATTCTTGTACAAGCTACAATCGACATATTTACTCAAAAGTTTGTTCTCATGGAATAATGTGCATAACTCGATGCCCAGAGTTTGTGATGAAATCTGAATGTAATGACATTATGCAGCAACTTTGCATTTTACACCCACATGTTCAATAGCATCTTTAATTTTTTTATCTTGAATGATGTGTGTAAAGTGGTTAAGTTACAATAACAATAAAAAAAAAAGTGGTTAAGTCACAATAAAAAAAAGTCCTAGAAGTGCTACTAGTGAAGAACAAATTTCTTTTTTGAAGTCTAATAAAGAATAAAATAGTCCTGTGTGTAAGAGGATTCACATAATAGTGACGAGGTAGGTGTCTGTAGTGTATAGTTTGGCAGTTTGTTCATGTTTGGTTTGAAAGCCTTTTGGCTTTGAACGAATTGGTTCTGTCCTTTTTTTTTTTTTTAACGGGGGCGCGGGCGCGGGGCAAATCACAGGAACACCACTTCTAAAGAGTTTATTCAAATATACCATAGTTTTTAAAAACTTAAGCCTAACTTTTACATTAAAATAGTACAAGTGAATAACTAGACTTTTATAAAAAAAAAAAAAACACACACACACATATACAGTCTAATTCCCGTGCATTTTGGGCTCTGGTGCAAAGGGAAACCTAGAGGGATGCTCCCTAACTAGCGATAAAAGACTGATGTCAATTTTTAAACATTAGACCGTATAAATTAATACGGATAGTAAATTAATACAGTCTATGCCGTATTATTAAATACGGTTTATTTTTTACGTATTGTATTATAATATTTTATAGCAGATTCATAATTCATATCGGGATTGGACATTTTTGTGAAAACTCTGGTAAGAATATCTTTTCCTCTATTATCTATGTCGAGACTTCAACATATAAATAATATCATGAAAATATCATGGACATTTTCATCCCTGGAACTAAAGAAGTAGTGCAAAACGAGTTTCACGACATAAACTTTCTTTTCTTTAATGGAATCCTTACATTCTAGACAAGAAAATGCAAGAAAAATGCTGGACAATATCATGATAAAGGTGACCAATTCCAAATTCGATTAAACTCATCACTAATTCTTATAATCACTACACAGATTTGATTAAGAGTGCTAAAACTCACGAGAGATAAATGAAATTATCTCCTCTAATATATTTTTCGTATGTTTTGAAAAATTGTTCTAGATATAAGCTCGTTCTTTAGGTCGTCTAGAATATTTAGAGAAAATGATGTTACCAAAAGCATGTGAAAGTATATAACAACCTTTGGTAGTACATGAAATTTTATAAGATGTATGTGGATTATTGATTATATGGTTCAAAAACAATCCATATAAGTCGGTTAGCTTTTATGGAATTAGAAAAGGTAGCAATGTACTGCAGAGAAGTGAGAACAGTCACTAATTGGGCCAATGTGCCACTTTGTGATGTTGATTTCCACCAAAGCTCCCACACAAATCATTCAAAATTGCACCACCGAGAGTTAATGGTATGAGCAACAATTAGGTAGAAGATAAATATGGATATTTATATTTTTATACTCTATACTTTTAATTTTAAACTCATCAAATATGTACTTTTAAATTAGATTTAATATATAAATCTACACCTTATTTCGGCAAATAATTGATTATGACCTTTAAAATAATTACATTGTCCTTAAAAAAAAAACTAAAAATTTTCATTATTACAAAAAAATAAAATAGAAAAAAAATCATTTCAAGGAGATTTATTTTTGAGGTCAAAACTGTAAGTTTAATTTTTTTTAGTTTGTTTTTTTTTTTTCAATTTACTATTTTTTATTGAAGATCATTTTAGGTATTTTCAAGGTTAAAATCACGAGTTGACCATGAAAAGGTATAAATTTGTGTATTAAATTTAATTTAAAGATATATATTTGATGAGATATTAAAAAACTAAAGGCATAGTTTTTAAATAAGCCCAAAATATAAGGTATAAAATGGTAAATATCTCATATATATGTATATATGTTTCGAATGGAATTTATATGTGGATAGCAACAAAGAAAAAAAAATCTTTGGCTGAATCATTGAAATGGTTTGTGGTCTGTGACATGAAAAAATAGGTAAAATTTGGTTGCCAAGAAAATTATTGATCTACTTGAAAACGAAAGTCTACATAAATTAAGGAACATAGTAAATGTGCCGTACGGTTTTATCAAAATAAAATTGCAGAAAAGATACACATATTATATCCAAAGCTATTGTGGAATCCGCGGTGAGAATGAGAAAAAAAAAATGATTTTAGATAATCAAATTTTCACTAGATCAGCAACAACAAAAAAAAAAAAAAAAAAAAAAAAAAAAAAAAATCAAATCAAATTTTCACTAAACCTGCCAAATTTACATATTAATCAGTCTTGATAGTTGATATTATTAAAGGTTATCAACAATATTGTTAGTTCCTAAACTATGGCGAAGGGCGTTTTAAAAATATTTAATAGAGGTAATTATATATTTCAAACACTTGCGAATAAATAGTTACATTATGTAAATATTATTATTAACATCCATTGCAAATTAGAATACTTTGCAAGTAATACAACTATTTATATAATTATCGAGGGTCAAAGCTATCAAGGAAAATAAAAATTCAGAGAGTAATTTTCTAATTTAGAGCTCAAGAACCAAAACTATCAAAGAATATGTGTGTGTGTATATTACCCTATATATAATATCCATATGCAAGAAAAGATGCATAATTTATGGGTGTATCAAGGATGTATCCTTGATTTTACGATTAACTAATTTTATTACGATTATAGTATTTTTGAATATGGGGTGGGTGTGGATTCGAATTATTCATCTTGTAGTGGAGTCAAGGGTATTTGAATTTTCATATCTTACTAACGTAAGCACGGATACGATCATGTGTGGCTGGTTAAAGTATTTGTTATTTTCTACGTATAAAAGAAGTATTTTTAATCTTCTCTACTACGGTTCTTCTTTAATATTGTTTTTCCCACTTCATGCAGATCTATAAATAGGCAACTACATGTGAAGCAAATTCAGGAGCTCAAAACTCGTCAAGTTTGGCATTGGCACTCTAGAGAGTATATATTGGGATATATAAGGGAGAGTGAGTGTATTACTGTTTGTAACACATGTCATCCTCGTTTTTTGATCCAATTGTCTGATTTTTCACGGTTATTGTTTGTTTTTTTGTTTGCTTTTTTAAAGTTCAAATAATGTCCACAAGAATGATTTCTTCACTTTCTGTGTCCATCTCGATTCTCTCATTGCTGATCATTGTAATCAGCAGTTCTGCCCTAGGTAATACGTAATACAATCATTATCAGCTCATCTGATTATAAAACTTCTTCTTGTTGTTGTTGTTGTTTTTTTTTTTTTTTTTTTTTTTTTTTTTTAAGAAAATCTTTTTGTATATTTTGTTTCTTCAATAATATTAGTGTTTTGAGATATAATTTATTTATAATACAAGATCTTTCCATTTTTCATAAGGCCTTTCATATTGCTAATTAATACTTTCGTTCGCACATACTTTGTCTTCGAAAGTGAAATGAAAAGTAGAGATTTTTACGTCGAAATAGAATAATTAGTTAAGAGGTTTTGTTTTACCACGCGCTTGAAAATTTTTGTACCAGATCCGACGGCGCCGATGTTCACTTACTCGGGCCCGACGGGGCCCGAGTATTGGGGAGACTTGTCTAATGACTACGTACCATGCAAGAATGGAGCTGTGCAGTCTCCTGTGAACATTGAGAAGGATGAAGCTGTTCTCAACAGTACTTTGAATCCCTTAAGCAGAACGTACAGCACCAGTGTAAATTCCACACTGATCAACAGTTGCTACCACATTGGAGTATGTTTAACTTGTGCTTCTAATTACAATCTAGTTGTTGTTCTTGTTTGTTTGCCTTTTTCCTTTCAACATACTTGAGATGATGAATGTCGATATATTTGAGCTCATTTCTGAGGTTGTAGATTCTATAAAACCTTTCTGGTACTTAAATTAGTGTATGCATGTCATTCATGCATATGTTTATAAACAAATATCTTTTATCACGTGTATATATATACTTATACACACTCACACTTTTGTTTTGTTTTTGCTTTTTTTTTTTCTCTTTTCTTTTCAAAAAAAAAAAAGTAACAACAACAAAACCTAAAAGATGGTATGCTAGGTATGTATCACTTGTCACGGATTCGGCTCACATATTTATTTTTATCCCTTTTCCTGT
Source organism: Morus alba (assembly GCA_012066045.3). Classification (NCBI taxonomy): domain Eukaryota; kingdom Viridiplantae; phylum Streptophyta; class Magnoliopsida; order Rosales; family Moraceae; genus Morus; species Morus alba. Next base: position 17,508,349 of record CP050226.2, on the reverse strand, counting down.
TTCTCTTGATAATATCATTTGTGTCAACTAAAATACTTTAATTATTATGAGTCGCGTGACCTTTTAATTAATATGACATATATTTTAATTAATATGGAATGATATATTACTTGATGAACATAAGAGTAAAACGGAATAAGGAGACAAGTGAATGGTATAATTACTGCTTATATTCGACTCGTGTATCTTTTCATATCTTTTTAATAATATCATATCACATCAATTAAAATGACATATTAATTAAAACATCACTCATAAGATCATACAAGTTAAAATATTTTTAATTAACGTTATACGATATTACTGAAAGGATGCGAAAAGGGACAAGAAAAAAAATAAATTTATATTGTGATAATTTTATGCTGTGTGGTGTACGTAGTTTGGTGATCATGTGCATTATGTCACATACGTCCGTATGCAGGTAAAATTTGAAGATCAAAACAGCGCAGGTGTGTTGAACGTGGACGGTAAGGATTACACCTTGATAAAATTGCATTGGCATACTCCTTCTGAGCACCAAATTGATGGATACCAGTATGCTCTCTCTCTCTCTCTCTCTCCCTCCCTCTCAAATTGTGTATTAATTAATCGGTTAAGTGGACTAAAACTAGGAAATATCATCTCTAGTGATAATATACAATTTTTGACAATCTTTCATTGGAAAAACACATACGTCACACTAATGTATGGGATATCTCTACGATAATATTTAGACTTGGAGAATATTAAAAGAAATTATGCACAAGAAATGTTATTTCAATTTAGTAATTAATAGCAATAATAACATAAAAATAAAGAGGAAATAATATTATTGTTGCTTCCCGCTGGTGCTGTCAACACGACACCTAGCCATATATATGATTGTATGGCAGAGATAATTAGTGAGATACAATTCAGATCTCGTGGATGGTTTTGATTGGTTTTTCTAATTAGTTTGAACTAATATTTTACAACCTCTTCTTAAATTTTAATAATGATTGGTATTAATATTTTGTGTGCTCTTTTATCTCTTTTTTTTCTTTCTTCTAAAGACAAAATGAATTTTAAAGCAATTAAATTATGAATATATTTATATAATAAGTTGTGACTCATAATTGAATATGATATTAAGTTTTTTTAAATATATGAAAGAAAATAAAATAGGCAAACAAAAGACACTTATTACAAGGGCTATATTTACATTAACAAAGAGACAAGGCTTTAGAGAAAATTACGATTAAAACTCAAATGAGTGGAGAATGAGAGGAGAGGAGTGGAGAGAACTTGAGGGTAAACCGCAGACGTAATGCTAGCACTGTATATATAGGTTATAATAGAAACTTTTAGGGTTATGATCAATAAAAGAGTTTTTTAAATATAAATAAGTTATAGATATATGAAATATATATAATTTTAGGAAAATTATATAGATAGAAATTTGTTTAGCTTGGTTTTATTTTTTTAGTGAATCTCCTCACCCCTACTAGTGAATGGTTTGAATGGTTTGTTGCACACCCGAATCTCCTCTAGTCATATCTTACCAAAACTAAAAAATAAAAAATATATAACATCAACAAATATGGAATATTGTCAAAAATATCACTAACAGTATAATACTAGGATACCAATGCTAACCAACCGCAAACCTCCATGCGACGGCAATCTGCCACCACTCTTTCCGTCGGAATATTACTAAACCAATCTCAAAAAGAAAAAGAACTCTAGAGAAAAGAGATTGGGGGGCGTGATACCAATCATAGAGTTTGTTGTTTGTTTATTTTTTTTGCTTCTATAAAAAGATTTGAACTTAATTTCCTTATAAAATGATATATGCGATTGAATATTTATTTTTTGGGAGAAAGAGGAAAATAGGCCAAAATTTGAGATGAATTAAAATTAATAGGCCAATAGTTTACATAAGTTAATAAATAGGCCAAATTATTATTTTCGTCCATAACTTGTCTAAAACTGTTATGAACCATAACTTGACAAGTTATTATTCATAATTATCCATAACTTGTCCGTTATGAATCATAACTTGACAAGTTTGTCCATAACTTTTATCTTTCTCTTTATGAACCATAACTTGACAAGTTATGGCCTATTAATTTCTATAACTAAAAATTAGCCTATTTTCTTTCTTAAGCTTTTCATATTGGCCTATTTTCTACTATTTCCCTTATTTTTTCTTCAAAATATATATGATTGAATAATTAGACTTCTTATATACAGTACGAGGCCTAGTTTACACTTGCATCAACCCACTAATAGTGAGCCCATACTCGCTAGGCTACAGGCCTTGCCCAAATTCCAAATTTTAGAGCCCATTCAAACCCAATTCAATATAGTTATTTGATTAATTAAGATAAAAAATAGTAGAAAATAAGTTAACACCAAAAGCTTAAAAAATATATATAGATTAATTTTTAGTTATAAAAATTAATAGCTCATAACTTGTCAAGTTATGATTCATAACCAGATAAGTTATGAACAAACTTATTAAGTTATAGTTCAGACTCAGATAAATTATGAATAAAAACTGTAAATTATGGACAATAACTTATTAAGTTATAATTCATAACTAAATAAGTTATGAATAAAAACAGTAATTTAGTCTATTTATTAACTTCTGTAAATTATTAACCTATTAATTTTAATTCATCTTAAGTCTTGACCTATTTTTATCTTTCTCCCGTTAAGAGATTTATAAAAAGTACTGAATGAAAATCCAATTCAAACCCATGTCTCCTTTCCCCTTTCTCCTTTACTTTGAATGCTTAATCAATAAATTATAATCAATTACTTCATTAATTACAGATTTCCAGCAGAGCTACATTTAGTTCATCAGGCAGCTGACGCAACCCTCTCAGTTGTAGCAATACTCTACAACTACACTAGTGATGATGAGTCCGTAGATCCCTTTCTCGCCGTCCAGGTTAAATTGTACAGAAAAAAAAAAAAAAAAAAAAAAAAAAAAAAAACCTTTGAGAAATGATTAAATTTTATAAAACTCTAAGAATAATTGAGATTAAGATTTATGTACCACTATTATGTAATTAAGTTCCATATTTGGGATTGCAGATTGAGGACCAATTGGCTGAACTGCCCAACGTGAGTTGTGGAGGCGGGGGGGCTAGTCTTCCCCTTGGAAACTTGGATCTGACGGTGCTTGGGAACCAGGCCAAAAACTACTACAGATATGTCGGGTCTCTCACCACTCCTGGATGCACTGAGACGGTCATTTGGACCGTCCTTCAAAAGGTACGAATGTATTTAGGGCGTGTTTACTTTGCAAAAAAACAAAATAGAAAAAGTAGGAGTCTATCCTTTTCTTATATAAGTTCCGTTAATTTCACTAATTGAAATTTTTAATTCTAAGTTTTAAATTTTTTTAAAAATATCATATTTAATTTTTTTTTATTATAATTAAAAATTTTAAAAAAATATTAAATTTTAATTTGAATTGAAAATTTAACTCTCCAAAATGAATGAGGCTTAAAAGTTAATCATGATTATTATTTTTTTTTAAAAAAAATTATGTATTTATTCAAATAATAGAAAAATTGTAGTCGGATAGAAAATGAGAAAGAGAATGCTAATTTTAGCACCCTCTTAAATTGGATTACTTCGTAATCAAAATGAATATCATTTAAAAAAAAAAAACTCTAAATTTATACATATATCGTTGAAAAGTTAATTGTGAATTATGATATTGAAGCTTTATTTACCTTATCTCCCGCTTACTTTATGTATCATCTATAGAATATTTTAAAACATATTGATAAGATTTATAATATTAGGGTTGACAATTTAAATTATGATACGAAATTTGTACGAAATTAGTGAGTTTGAGTTTTCTTTAAATAGGTCTAGGTATAAAAAAAAAAAAAAAGAATTGAACTCACCAAACACGATTAAATAAAGGGTCAACACGACATGAACCCTCCAACACAAAATTAACCCGAAATAATCTGTTTAATAAACATGTCATAAATAGGTTGACACAAACATGTCAATTTTTAACCTATTTAATACCTATTTTATATAGATATGTATAAATATATATTTTTTAGAAAAAAATAGGTTATATATAAGGAAGGCCCTAGGGTTTTCTCATATTTTTATAGAATTTCTCATTTAGTTTACTGCTTTGCTATATTGTTGATTTTTTTTTTACATTTTTTTAATATTTTTTATCATTAAGAATTGAATTTCAGTATACAGATAGTAAACGTGTTTGCAGGTTGACACGACACTTTATTGACCAATTTAATACACAGGTTGATCCTGTCATATTCGTGTCAACCCTATAATAAAATAGTCGTGTTTGAGTTTTTTATTATGACATAATTGTTAAATGGAATGTGTTCGTGTCAAGGATTATAATGTCAACAAAATGAAATGACGCGACACGAACTTAACACGACAATACGAATTATCACTATTTATAAAGTTAGCAAATATTAGAGAATTGGATTATTTGTCATTTGACTTCCTAATAGATAAGCAATACTAGAAAACAAATCAATGATCCTTAATGTAATTGTTATTTTGCTTTACTTTTTTTTCATTATATTCCATTATAGTTTGATAAACAAATATCCAAATGGATGCTTTTCTACCGCATGACTAATCTAATCACAAAACTCCCGATTATCAAACCAACTGTTTGAAGTGGATCCTTTATTAGACTCAAATCACATGTTCAATTTTTGGTGTTTCAATTGTTGTCTGATCAATTAAATTATGGCACTTCATTTAATAAATTTGAATATGAACATAAGGAAAAGTTAGGTAATAAGATATTTTAATTTTTAAATGATGTGACACAATATGATTGATTAGACACCATTCTAGACACCGAAATTAGACAGATGATTTGAATGCTCCTGTATTATCCTGTATCAATTATAAAACTTACTTACCGCGACTAATTGAATCGAATTATGCACATGAATGTGCATGTACATTTCTGGAAAGAAACAAATAACAAAGGACACACAAACACAAATAGACGTGCATATACATGTCCATCTACACTATTCTTACAACTCCTCCATGCCCTAAAGAAGGTTATGTGGAAAATCCTTCAAAAGTTATTTATCAACTTTTTTTATTTTTATTTTTAAATAAATAGACAATCACACAACATTCACAACTATCCAATGACAACTATTTAATTGTTTATTTAATTACCTTGAAAAGATTAATATATGATTTGACGTTTTACAAATTGAAAATATATGTAGGTTAGAAGTATCTCCCAAGACCAGGTAGAAGCTCTGAGAAACCCACTGAATGGATCTTACAAGGAGAATGCAAGGCCAACTCAGCCTTTGCATGACCGCAAGATCCAGGTATGCGACAGTGATAATGAAGACGACGACGATGACGATGACGACGGCGACGACTAAACTGTCTATTTCCGTAGACATCTAGTTATTATAAATAAATAAATGGAAGAAAAATAATGAATGTCTAGAGAATGGAGGGTATCTCTGTTCTTAAGTTTATGAATGTATGTTGTGCCAAAGAAGCTATGATGTCTTGCGGATTTGAACTTAATTATGCTTAATTATGCTTAATTATGCTTTTAACTTTGCTTTTGTTGGCTTCCGTATCAATCATAATGCAAAAGCCACGCACCTATTACCAACTTTTGAAATTTGCTTTAGAAATGCATTGGTTTTTATCCTAATTAGTTTTTAAGTTATTTTACCAAACACGATTATACCTAAAATTTGTGCAAAAGCCAAAAGCACCTATCTAAGAGCAATATCGAATTAATGGAGCATTAAGGACTACATTAAATTCTATATTATTTTCTTCCTTGGATGGATCTATGTTTGCGGTCCTCTGATCATTCTATTTAATTCTTGCTGAGTGAGATAAAAAGACGCCAAAAATGACTTGGTTGGACCATGGATACAGCTAATTACAATGAATTATTTATGTTTGGCTCAATTAAGTTAAGAGATCAAAACTTAAATAGGAGTTTAATTTGAGTACACATAACGTAAGAGTGCAAAGTGATCTTACACCTTTCAAATCAATATTTTATATTCTCTAAAAAGACCTTGTGCAAACCGAACTAATTCAAACATTCTCTTCCCCTTTCTCTAGTTAAAATCGAAAGAACACCCTCATTCATTCTGATAGAGTTAAAACTCTGCTATTCATATGAGCTAATTCCCGCTATATAGCTAGGTGAGACCCAACCTACTGGGACCTAACACTTTGTGAGTGTGGAATTTTAACCCCATCAGAATGAATACTATTTTTAAAATCAAAATCGATGTTTTATGATATTATTAGCTTTAGCGCATAAAGATAAGTTGTCACGTCAAAAAGTGTCTCACTAGAAACTTCAGCCCATTCCCTTGAGTCCTCACATAGTGGGGGCTGAATTCATATATATATATATATATATATATATATATATATATCGTCACGATGCATTTGATCATATTGTGAGGCTAGAGTATTATAACCAAGCTTTTTCTTCAGGCCATAACAATAATATCCCAAGTTTTTTGACCCTTTCTCTTTCATTGAGATAATCCCTATCTCCACTCTGAAGCTGAGAAAAAAAGACTTGTCAATGAACCAAGTAGCTCCAGTTATGGCCATTTTTTGTGGCAAATGGAATATAAAGAAGAAAAGTTTATTCAAGTGTTTGTGATGGTTATTATGAGATAAGCCTTTGAAAGTAACCGATTCCTTTCACTTTATTTACATTATGCGGATACAATGTGTGGCCTGTTTATATCAAGTCCCATTCACTTTTCACTTTGAATTGACTGGTCGATCTGTTCTTGAAAATCATGCATGGAGATAAAGCCTCAATCATTGAACCTCAATATCAAAGGTTTAACATGTTTTTAGCTTTATAAATTCAAGCTTATAATATATTATAGTACTTTAGGGTTATTTTTAAAAGTGCTAATTAATTATAAAAAAAAATTATAAATGGCACTAGTGTTGATTATTTTCTTTTATGTCACCTTGTAATTATAAAATATACGTTCATGACTATTAAGTAATGATTACCACTTAAAGAATCCGACGAAACAATAATAACAATAAAAAAAAAAGTTAATCAAAACTTGTATTTTCTTAAATAAATATTATTAGCATTATTTAATAAAAAAAGATTTAACTTTACTATCTTGAGCTCTTGAGGATTAACAATCCAAGAATGATAATTCATAACAGGTTTACCCTTTTAGACTCTGGAGGGCCAAAGTGATTTTTTTTTCCTTTTTGCCCCGTATAGTCAGCTCCTTTCATAACTAGAATCTTGTCAGGTGGAAGGCATTTGTGTGTCACGTTGTCTGTTTTTTGCAGCTAATTTAGTTTTTGTAGATGTTAATTAGCTGTATTTTCACTTTTTTCTCTTCTTATATATATATATATATATATATATATATATATATATAGACACACACACACTCTGAGGTTCAAGAATGTAAGTAAGCAAATATTTTGAATTGTAATGCAATACACATTCATTTCACTTATTCGAGTTTTGCTATAATAAAAAGCTTTAGAGACAGTCATATATATATATTTTTTTTTTGTTATAATAAAAATTCTTACATAAAGTTACATCTTAACTCAAATTAACGAATTAAACAGGAAGACACACGGTGTTGTGAACTTGTGAGTGATTTTGCTTATGTGTAATAATATTCCCGTTGGTATCCTGCCAAGTAAGATAATTAGCTCAAGCTAAATGGATCTTGGACTTTTCATGTTTTCATGTATATTATATTAACGTTTGGACATAATAAGAGCTGAATATTCCAAAAGGAAAAGAGTGCAAAAGCTAGCATTTTCTTTTACTTGACAAAGGGACCAGAAACCAAAAAGTGCCATCTATGAGTGGAGTTGAGTTCGCTAGGTCCTAGCAATGAGCTTTAATGGGTCCCGTCTATGAGAAACCAGGCATGGGCAATCAACCAGTGGAGGTGTTGTGTGTCTTTTATAATTAGAGACCAATATTTATTGAGAAAGAAAAAAAAAATTGTAAATCTATTATGAATCAACCCAGCTGGAAGATCTATTAGTACATCACTACATGTTGATGTTCCTATGCGCATTCCAATCTTGTCTAACGTTGCTAACTCCCCTTTCTCATGAAATGAAGGAGTCAGTCAATAAAGTAAAAATTTAAAATCACTACAAGAATCACGGCCATCAACGACGCTATACACCTATATTTAGTGACGACACGGCGTCACAACAAAAGTTGAAGATGTGCTTAAATAAATGAATGATTGCACTATGAAACTCACTTTTTACGACGACATTGTCATCGTTAAAAGTTAAGAATAGAATTCTCACGGTAAATTTTATCATTTGATGCCAAAAAAGACTTTTAGCGAAAATATATACCGTTGCTATACGATATTAATTTAAATATTGTGAATATATAATTTTATAATTATTCTATTTTTTAACTATTTTAATTTAACTATTTAAAATCAATATCAATTATGAATATATATATATATATGGTTATGGGTTTAATGGTTATTTGAATATTTACCGATTTACAGTGGATATCTTTATTTTAACTTTTAAGATAATGATCTAATAGTTATAATTAATTAGATAATTAATATAAAAATCATGATAATTAATAAAATTAGATTTTTATTACGTAACATCATTAAATCTCTTTATTTAATGATTGAATAAACATAATTATTGGAAACTTATCCCATATAAATGTCTATGTATGTTATATGTGTGTATACATGAATGTCATCTACTCAAAAAGGAAGTGTCATTTGATAGTAGATAATTCTCAAATAAGTCTTAAACTAATGATACATCTCAGAATGTGATTAGAATATAAAAATCATGGCGGTAAGCACAGCTACTGAAAAATAAAATTAATGCTAGATCTAATTAAGAGGGTTCGAATAACAGTCACGGGATGCCCTAACTAGTTTTGTGGTGCAAACGATTGTGGGGTTGTGTTGTTTATTTGTTTTTGGAATTAAATAGTAGTGCAAAACGAGTTTCAGATACAGAAAGTTTCTAGTTTCTTCGAGTGTGTCATGTTACATTACTATTAATGAACCATGAGTCAATAAACACTACTTTTAAGTGGCTCATCTTTAGAATAATATAATCCAAATAATAATAATAATAATAATAATAATAAGTTGCTCATATCCTTAGATGAATCAATATTTTGTTTAATGGAATCGTGGCATTCAAGACAAGAAATTTTTAAAGTGCAACGTTAGAAAAATTCCAAACATGACCAAAGTCGCCAAATTGGATTAAAATTAGCGATAATTCTTATAATCATCATGTGTATTCCATCCAATAAGGCTATTAAAAATTTACAAGGCGGAAATGAAACTATGGCCCTATCCCATTTTTCAAGTTTTTCGAAGCAAAAAATTGAAAACGCATTTGTAAAATGCGTTTGGCACAAGTTTTTTAAAAACAAAAACAAAACCGTTTTTGTCGTTTTGTGAAATTCTAAAATGGATTAAATCCGTTTTTCATTTTTCATTTTCATTTTCTCCCTTCATTTTCTCTCTCATGGAAGTCAGCCCCGTCGATTGCCGGCGCGAAGACTCAACCGAAGAAGACACAGGCTTGGGACGTACGGCGAAAGCCCACCGTCTACGCTTCTCTCCGACTGGCCTGCCACCATTTTCTCCGACTGCCCGCCACCGTCTTCTCCGATTGCCTTCTCCGACCCCCCCCCCCTTGCCGCTCTCTTCTCCGACTGCCCCCCCCCGCCACCACCTCTTCTCTCTCTCCCCTGCCCCCCCCTCCCCCCCCCCCCCCACCCCACCACCACACACACACACACACCGCTCTTCTTGAAAAAATTATAACTTTTCTATAAGTGTTTAGAATCAAGAGTTTAATGACTCAAAATTATTTTTAAATTTTTAATAAACAATAAAAGTATTGGAAGTAAGTTTATAATGCCTTAACTAAATTCTAATATAAGTTTCAAAATCTATTCGAAACTATTTTTTTAAAAGCCATATTTTTTTAGTTTTGTCTTAAAGCTCTTCTAAAAAGTCAACACACTTATCACATGTCATTTAAACATTTTTAGAAACAATTTTTGACCTAAAAAACCAAAAACACCTTTTAAAAAATTCTCTCAAACAGGCCCTATATATAATAGCTTTTGTCAGTATGAAAAGTTTGTATGTTTTATGTGGCTGAAAAATAATGTATTTAGTCCCTAGCTTTTACGGCGTAGAGAGGCAAGAATGTTGAAATGCACAGACCTGAAAGCAGTCACTGATTGGGCCAACGTGCCACGAAAGATCCTATAAAAACCATTCAAATTGCGCTGAGCAACATTGAGGTTAAAATTTATATATATATATATATATATATAGACAAATATATATATATATATATATGCGTATGTATATATCATGTAAAAGATCCAATATATTTGAGTGGCTCATCTGTTTTGAATGGAATTTGAACATGCATATCCACAAAATTAAAGATGTGCATTCTTTGATCGCATTATCTGTGGTGTGAGTACGGCTAACAATTCGGATAGCGACACAATGATATGATTAGACACGATTAATATGATTAATAAATGAGTTGAGTCAGGGTTGATCTCCTAACACGAATTGACATGATTAACTATATGTGTCATCTTCAATCTAATGATATGTGATATAACATGAAAATTTATATGACATATTAAATACAAATAATGTGAATTTTAATATTTGAAGGTCAAATTCATTTATTTTTCTTAAAGAAAAAGATAAATTAACTAATAAATATGTTAAATTTGTCTTGACTGTGTCAAATAAGTTATTATTATATTAGTTATTTATTCAATATATTAATAAACGGATTATACGGGTTGACACGATTAATAAATGAGTCATATTTGGGTTGACATTTTTAATACATTTAATAAATAAGTTGTGTTTAGTTTGATGTTTTCTAACACGATTAATAAACGGTTTGACACGAACACGACCCACTAACACAAATTGCTACCCTTAGATGTGACGTGAAAAATGGGTAAAATTTAGTTGCCATGAAAATTAAATACATTTCTAAACTATCAAATTTTCACCATAGAATCTGTCAAACTTTAATATTAGTTGATTTTCACATCACCAAATAGGAGTTATATATGATCTCATATGCTTGAAAATATGCGTACCATCAATAGGTGTATATATCTTATTACAAAAAAAGGCTCCCTAATTGAAGATAAAATTCTACATAGTAATGTACATTTTTAAACAATATCAAATAATATACGATTTATTAAAGGAAAAAAAAAAAAAAATCGAGCTGGACAAAAGTATGCGGTTAACATAATTCAATAAAATAGGTTAAAAATGGTTAAAATAAAAATTATTTAAAAACCCACTTTAGAATTGATCCTTTAAAATATATAGAATACTAAGATAAGCATTATCATGTGTACATGGCTAAATTAAGGTGACGTTTAATTATAGTTCATGATTTTGATTTTTAAAATTTAAATTTTCTATAAAAGAATAATACCAAATTAAAAATTATAATCTTAAATCATGTCAGAATTCTCAAAATAAACAGCGTTGAGTGTTTGTTCTTCTGTCTGTTACAATTAGTCTCTTTTATTGTTTTTCAGTTTCACATGCATGTGTATAAATAGGCAGTGACAGGTGAGACGAAGGTGCTCCGACAATTTCGACAAAAAAGACTCCCAAAAATAGCAGAGAGAGCTCGCCAGGTTTGGCACGGGCACTCTGGACTCTGAAGATTGGAATAAGAGAGAGAGAGAGAGAGAGAGAGAGAGAGAGAGAGAGAGAGAGAATCTAATTAAAAAGGCAGAGCCATTTTTGGCAATACTGTATATATTTATTAGTGTCTGTAATTCTTCATATATATATATATATATATATATATATATATATATCATCCTTGTTATTGTGTCGTCAGATTTCACGGGCTTTAATTTTTATTTTTTTTTAATTTAGCGAATATTGTTCACAAGAATGATTTCATCACTTTCTTTGCCCATCTTGGTTCTCTCATTGCTCATCGCCGGCGCTTCCACCTTTAAACTAGGTATCAATATCCAATATTACTTTTCCTCATGGTGATAAAATTTGATTTCTTTTCTTTTCTTTTTGTTTATGTTTTGCGTCTTTAATAATTTCGTGATCTTTTCATTTTCTATAAGGTTTTGCGTAGCAATTAGTATATACGTTTATTTGTTCTTGTTTGTTTTCAGAAGTGAAATGAAAAGTTGAGAGTCGAGTTTAGAAAATGAAAATATTATTTGGTACGGTTTAAAGAGTTGTTTGTTTCATTTGTTCATTGTCAAATTCATAATTTTAATTCTGTTACAGTATTTTTTTCTCATAAAAAATTTAAATTTCAAATGTTTAAATTAAAAATAATTGACTTGAACTCATAAACTAAATGAGTCTTAAATTGTGATAAAATAAAATTAACAGATCATAATGCGCCGTTGTTCACTTACTCGGGATCGACGGGCCCTGCAAAATGGGGAAGATTGTCTCCAGACTACTACAAGTGCTCGTCTGGAAAAGTGCAGTCTCCTGTGAACATTAAGAAAGATGAAGTTGTTCGCAACAAGAAGTTGAAGCCCTTGACCAGAGACTACAGGCCTGCAAACGCCACACTTATCAACAATGGCTTCAACATTGGGGTTTGTTTACTAAACTTTTGTGTACCTAATTCTCTCTTTAACATGAGATCATTAATATATTGAGATCCTAAGAAGTTAGCTAAAATTAGAAAGTGAAATTAACAAAACAATTTTTTTTTTTTTTTTTTTTTTTTTTTTACGCCGAGCGACTCGCTTGGTCACCCAATAAAGAAAAAGTAGTACGTCATTCGGTGTAAACTTTGAAGTCATTTTGAAAATAAAATTTTCTTAAAAATCAATTCCTTTGAAGTCGTTTTCCAAAATCCCCAAGAGTCCCGTACTCTCAATTTTTGAGGCTTTAATTCTTTAAAACTTTTGGGTAATTAACCATGAATGCCCTTGATGTAACAAGTTCTCTTTTTGTCACATGCATGCTTTAATTTTGATTTAAAAAAAAAAAAAAAAAAAAAAAAAAAAAAAAAACAAAGTGATATAGGGAAATAGTACTATGTATCACTAACAAATGATACAATTACAATTTTTATTGTGCATCAAATCTTCCAGTATAAGGCCATGTTCCGATAGTTTTATTCAATTATTATGTATGTGGATATATGTACTCTTAAGACACGCGGCCGAACCAGTCAGGCATGTGTATGATTTTTAATATATTTGTGTAACATAATTTTTCCGTTTGTGTAACACTTAGGCCCGTTCATTTTGTGGATTTAAGTTTTCAATTTGAATTGAGATGTGACATTTTTAAAAAATTTAACTGTAACAAAAAAAAGTTAAATATAACATTTTTTAAGAATTTTTAACTGTTTAAATCTAGAATTAAAAACTCAAATATGAATGAGACCAGTTTGCTAATTAGTATAACATTTAATAAATTCAACACATGTAATTTTTAGTATTATACTTGAGCAAATTAAATGTTACACACTTATAAGCGACGTGAGCATAAGAAAAAAAGTTACATAACTTATAATATATGTGTGTGTGTGTGTGTGTGTGTGTGTGTGTGTGTGTGTGTGTGTGTGTGTGTGTGTGTGTTGCATTTGACGATGTATTGACGTGCATATATATATGTTGCGTGTTGTTAGTGCAGATACATTTTGAAGAAAGTGCAGGGGTGTTGGACGTGGACGGCAAGAGTTACACCTTGAAGCAAATGCATTGGCATTCTCCTTCTGAGCACCGTATTAACGGAGTCCAGTATGTACTCTCTCTCTCTCTCTCTCTCTCTCTCTCTCTCTCTCTCTATTAATTTGGGTAATAGAATTGGATTAACAAAACCAGTAAATACCATGTCCAGTGATGACTTTGCGTTCAATCACGCAAACCAAGACATACCACTATTGGATAATTACAAAATGACTATCAACAATGTTTTGAGTTTGAATGAAGACAGGCTTATGGAATAAAACGATGCTATTCAATAATAACAACAAACGACAACATTTATATATATATAATGATAATACGTTGATGCAGCACCAACCAATAAACCATGTCTACATGAGAGAGTATGGGTCTTTTTAAGTCATACTCCGAATTTATGGATTGAATTTTGGCATGAGAGAGAAAATTTTGCCCGGGAAAAAAAAAAAAAAAAAAAACTAGAAATCCAGAAGTATCCTGATAATGTTATATGGGTTATGGGTGATAGTCTAGCATGTTACCGACAGTAATGTGCTGTGAAACTGAAGGTTGTCTACTGTTTTACCCTTACCGAAAGCATTCTATTACTCTTCTGTGTTGGTGGTAGTCTACCGTATTACCGGAAATTTCTATCGTGATGGATCTGTTGGCAACAAGGTCAACCGTGAAACCACTAGTACTCTTCATCAGTGATGATCTAAACATCGGTGTGATTTGTGAAGGTGATCTCGATGGCACACGTCGCACAGCGGGTACGGAACATCTCCACGGGTAAGGCGGACGAAATCTCCACGATAGGCGCAGGACTGGGGTTGTAGGGAAAGGATGAAGACAAGAGAAAAGAGAGAAATATGAAAAGGGAAAAAGTCACTCATAAACAATAAGTATAAAATTATCCTTACAACCTTTCTCTTTACGAATCACATGGCGCGTTTAGAACTCATTTTAAAATAATTTTATTTTTATATAAAAATAAAAATGAAAACGTTTTCAATTTCAGATAAAAATCGTTTTTAAAAATGCGTTTGGTAGTTTTATCAAAAGATTATTTTTAATGTAGAAAAACTCATTAATGTCTCTCATTCTCTCTCTCTGCTCCAGAGAAGAGAAAATGAAAATAAAAAATAAAAAACGACTAAAAGTCGTTTTTCATTTCTCTCTCATTTTACACTAAATTAAAAAAATTATTTTCATTTATGTTTTTTATCTTTATTACGTCAAATGCCGTTTTAGAAATATTTTTATTTTTTCTTTCTCAAAAAATGTAAAAAAAAAAAAAAAACAGGATCAATTCCAAACATGGCCACAATCTTCTATTTTTTTACATTTAATCTCAACCTTTTAAGCATAGCAAAAATCTGTCCAATGCCCCTTTTCTTATGGTATTCACGTAGTATGCCACCAAAATTCAATAGTTTTACATTTATGTCATCTATTCATCTTCGTTAATTTTGATTTCTTTCGGAATACTCTCCGAAGACCAAAACTGAACACGTCCAATCATCTTTTTGTAGAGGGAAAAAAATAATTAATACCTTACCAGGATATTTTCTAGTGAATTGAGTGGTATAAATGTTAAATGTATATTCTTTGGTGGCATAAATGTAAAGATGGCTTCTTCAAAGTCACATTTTTATATTTCTCTCGAATCCTCCAGAATATGAGATTAAGTGGACCTCACAGGGGAATATGACAGTGCCAAGTATTTAATTGGGCCAATCAATAATTCAACATATTGGGTCTAAATTAGGCTGCAAGAAGAAGGCTGATTTAGGGAACCCAATCTTTACTAGGCTCTAGTCCTTGTCAAAATTGAAAGTGTATTAAGTTAAAATTTTTACTTTTTATTTTTAATTAATAACTTTTTAGTTAGATAAATATACAAGTAAAATGGTATTAACAAAAAAATAATAAATATAAATTCAGACTCATATACTTAGGTAAATTTCATAATTTTATGGTGTGAAAACTTTTGAAGCCCAATCCTCACTTAACCTGAGTGTTTTTTTTAATACTTTACTGTCAAAGTTTAAGAGTCCGTTCACTTTATTGATTCGAATTTGTAATTCGAATTGAGATGTAATTTTATGTGAAAGCTTTTTATTGTAGTAAAAAAGTTAGATGTGATTATTTTTTAAAACTTTTTACTGTGAACAAAACTCGAATCGGTGAAGTGAACGAGACCTAACTTCATTTTATTTATTTATTTATTTATTTATTATTATTATTATTTTAAGGATTCAAGTGTTTAAAAGCATAACTTTCATTAATGATAGATATCCAGCAGAGCTACATTTAGTCCACAGATCAGACGATGGAAATCTCTCAGTCGTCGCAATTCTCTTCAAGTACAGTGATCATCCTGATCCCCTTCTCTCCAAGGTCAAATTATACTAAATTTGAGAATGATTAATTCTTATACAGGTCGAAAAATAATTTAGATTAAGATGTATCTATCATTTTATATATGTATTTAAATGATATATATATATATATATATATATATATATGTCTGATTACAGGTGAAGGTCAAAGTGCATGAGCTGGCTAAGGATGTTTGGGCAGGCGACGAGGAGGCTCATATCCCACTTGGAACCTTGAATCTGAAACAACTAAGGAAGCGGACCAGAAAGTACTACAGATATATCGGATCTCTCACCACTCCTCCATGCTCCGAGACGGTCATTTGGAACATCCTCGGAAAGGTATGTTTCGATTTCAATGCATGTTTTCGTACATGATTAGTCAGTCACGAATTTTTATTGATTCGAATTTTTAATTCTAGTTAATATGTAATTTTATGTTAGAGATTTTTACTGTAGTAAAAAAATTAGATGTGAATGTTTCTCAAAGCTTTTTTATTATAGTAAAACTCAAATTTTAAATTCGAATCGGTAAAATAGATGAGGTCTAAATTTATGTAAGAAAAAATACTAAAATAAAAAAAAAGACGTTAAATTTAAATTTTTATGAAAAAAAATATTGTAATAAAAAAAACTTAAGTTATGATTCAAACTAGCTAAACAAACGGGACCGTAAAATATCAATTTGCAACCATTTGAAATGGATCCTTATAATACTTGTGGCGTGTATTCTTAATCAAATTCAATTATATATACATTTGAATGCACATGTACATTTCCAGAAATAAACAATTAATAACATCAATAATTGAAAATTGCGATATTAGACAACTATTATAAGAATGCACATGCATGTTTCCCCATCCAAAATGCAATATTGGACAATCACAACTTTTGCACCTATCCATTGATAATGATTTTTTTTTCCCCTTAACTATTTACTTACAAATTAACATTTTTGAAAAGTTATTTTACTAATAAAGCCTTTTTATTAGCTCATGTATTTGCATATGATTATATATATATATATATATATATATATATATATATATGGTTTTGATGATTACCAAATGGAAACATACAGGTTAGGTGCATCTCCAAGGAGCAGGTAGAAGCTATAAAAGCACCATTGCATTCACCTTACAAGAACAATTCAAGGCCATGTCAGCTCCTAAATGGGCGCAAGATTGAGCTATACGATGAACTTGATGACGGCAAGTGACAACTAAATTATCTGTTGTCGTCTTTCCTAGTAGTTCAAGTTGAGACATCAACGTATTCTAAATAAACGACAGAAAAATAATGTATATGCACGGAACGGAAAGTACTGTTGTTCTAATGAACTCTGAAGTCGTTAAGATGTCGGATAGAGTACCAAATTGATTTGAAAAAAATAAATAAATAAATAAATATGGCATGCCACCGAAATCCAAAAATTTTACATTTATGACAATTAGATATTTTTAAGTAAATAGAAAAACATAAATCTTAATTTTATTCCACTCGATGACGACATAAATATAAAAGATAACATGTTTTAAGTGGTATTTCTAGATTTCTCCGCATGTTCTTCCATTAAATCCCTGTTTAATGAGATAATTGGAAGACGCCAAAAAAGACTTGGTTGGGTCATGGATGGCTCCATACAGCTCAGCTAAGAATGACTTTATTTTTTGTTTGGCTCGAGGGGAAAACAATATTGTTGAAAATGACAATAATGGAAAATGGTATTAGTTGCGGATGGTAAAGAAAGAATGACAAACCTAAAAGTGAGAAGAAGATAAGAATGCCTAGAAAATGATTTTGATGAGTTATGGCAAGTCTCCCTTGTATCTCGGTTCAATTTCTTTGACTAACTGTAAAAATATGAGGAAAGAAAAATCTTATTAATTGCGCGGAATAGTCCTTTTCATTGACAATTAGACCACCAATATTATGACAACAGAGTCAATGGACAAATCATTCACATAATACCATTTTAACTTTGGTTTTTCCCAAAGGCACCAAACAGTGAGCAGGGTCCACAGGCCCCACAAGGCATCTCCTAGATGGGAAATTTGAACGAACAGATCAACAGAGTGATAATTCTATAATATTGGTACAACAAATTAAATCACTTATTAGAAGGAGAAAAAAATAATTTTAATTTTCTTAGGTTTCATTTGGCAAATTTTGGCCAGATAAAACAAAAATTGGATCTATATCAATAATAACTTCTTGTTAAAAAAAAAAAAAAAAAAAAAAAAAAAAGGGAGCATTATAGTAAAGGGACTTTGTAAAAGGGCCAAATGGCAATAAATGGATTTTTTTTTTTTTTTTTTTTTTTTAGAAGCAATAAATAGATATTTGACTCCTATATGAAGGAATGATTAATGCACCGATGAACACTTAAAGAAAGTCATCCCAATATTTGATCTTATGATGCATTAACCATGCTAAGTACTAAGGCGTATAAACATTATGATAATCAATTTTGAGTTAAATCATATAATTTTTTTTTTTGAAGGATTAAATCATATAATTTTCAGTATGTGAAATGTAGAAAAACTATTTTATAGACCTCAAATTATTAGTATTACGAAAATAAGCTATGTTCATTTCACCGATTCGAGTTTATTATAGTAAAAAACTCTTAAAAATAGTCACATTTATTTTTTTTGTTACAGTAAAAAAATTTTCACATAAAATAACATCTCAACTCAAATTAAAAACTTAAATTAGCGAGCTAAACGGGCCTTAAGAAATCTCATTTGTGATCTATTTCCAATAGTTCTGGGATTATTATCATCCATATAATATTAGATTAAAGGGATGTTTAATTAGAAGATTCATACCATGATTTGAATTATGGTTTATGATTCGCTACAGTATTTTTTCTCATAAAAAATACACATAAATTTTTAATAATTTTAATATCATAATTTTAATTCATGAACTAAATGTAAATCTCACGTGAATCTCGATTATAACACAAATCTTCAAAGCAGTATTTTCATTTTCTTTTCAAATCTCAAAATCTGAAAATTACCAAAAGAAAAAAAAAAGAGTAAAAAAGGAAATTTACAAATGCACTCACAAAAACATATGTATTTACAAACCTCTTGATTTCTAAGAAAAAAAGAGAGAGAGAGAGAGAGAGAGAGAGAGAAAATAAAAATGGGAAAACGTATAAACGTTGAAAATCGAGGTTGCCTTTACCAAGGGGTGGAGTGGGTAAACCGTTATTTAACTGCCACGTCATCCAACGACAATTCAAAACGGAACTGGGCCCCACCACTGGCTACCAATCACGACCATCCACAGATCAACCTTCCCAACGTGGGTCCCACGCGCGCCATCGCCGCATCCAGAAATGGACTGGACGAACAAGATCACGCCACGCTAGCGCCAACGTCACCGACCCACGACTCGGACCTTCGACCAGAGGAGAACTTGTGGAGGCCGCCAAGCCCGGGCGGGTCGATCTCCACGCTCCTCCTGGGGAGAGAATCGGAGTGCGGCGCGTGCATGTCACGCACCACCGTCCTCGCGCACTCATGCGTCGGAGACTCGGACCACTCGGAGTGCCTCGTGCTGGTCTGTGCCGATTTTTCTCTGCAGCCGGTTCTGAAAATCGCACGAAAACTGGCGATGAAGCCGGTTTTCTTCCGTCTCTCGATCGGTTTTTCCTTCTCCAACTCCGGTTCTGAAGATCTATGCGATCTATGACGATTTTTCTTCAACTGACGCTTCCGGTCCCTCTTTGATCTCACCCGTCCCATGCACGAGACCTTCGGCGACGACGGTTCGATCATCGGACCGTCCGATTTCCCGACCGATACGGACCGCTTCGGAAAGAGCCTGGCGTTTCCCGCCTTGCGATTCTTGGCGTCGACGAAGACAGGCTTCTGAGGCTTCGGAAGGCCGAGTATCGTCGCCTTGGACTTCAAATTCTTGGAGAATCTCTGCGAATTGGAGTTGGAGCCAGGATTCAGGTTCGTCGAATTGGAATTCCCTTTGTGCGACTCTTTCCGCTCGAAGAACGCGTTGCGATCGAACCAGTCGAACTCGGCGTCTTTCGAGAGCCAGAAAGATTCCGGTGGGAAATCCGGCGGAACTTCCGGTTCTTGAAGGTCCGCCTCGTTCTCCGGCGGCTTCTGGCCGTCGTCCGCTAGGGTTTCGCAGGCGATTCTCCGGTCCATGGAGCCGCCGCCCGCGCAGGCCGAGACTAAGGTTTCCAAATCCACTTGCGGCATCTGCACGATGAACTCTCACTGAGAAAGAAAAAATCGGAATTTTAGAGAGAGAGAGAGAGCGGGGGGGGGTGGGCAATGGTGAAACTTGAGAAGAATGAAGAAGTAATGAGAGGTTTTATAAATGTGTAGTCTTTTTTTGTTGTGTATTAGGAGTTGCATTAAATAAAAAAGATATTTCAGAGAAAAAAATAAAATAAAATTACTTTTTGGAGGGAGAGATTACAATTCTTGACTCGTGCTTGATGGCTTCGTATCTTTACATCCATAAATAAATAAATAATTCTAATAAATAATTATTTTTTTGCGTTGATTTGCTTTTCTTTGCTTTGCTTTTTATTAGCGGCGCCTTACTTTTCTCGTTCATTTTTTGTTTTCTATCATTTATTTATTTTGTTTTCTTGTGTCGGTTCGGCTTGGCTCTTGGTTAAGCTTCTGGCTTGGCTCTTGGTTAAGCTTCTGGCTTGGCTTTTATGTCCTAAGCCAAGGCTTAAGTTGAACCTTGGCTTACTTAAGAAGTGGAATTTGACCTTTCCAAAAAAAAAAAAAAAAGTGTAATTTGGGGTTTTCCAATCAGTGTTTACGTTAGTAAGAAAATAAAGGAAAAAAAAACATATATATATATATATATATAATACATATACAAACAAATATATGGAAATTAGTAGCATCTTATTGGTGGAGATTAGCTCACTTACTTCTAGCTAATCTCCTTCTTTAGAGTATGTATTCCATATAGTATCGTTATTTTCTTTTTTTATATTTTTTATTTTATTTTATTTTTTTTGAAAGTTGGATAGTGAATTGGATGAATATTTGGTTTGGGTTTTTAAGAATAAATATTGAATAATGCTAGGAACACCAAACCTAACAGATATGTTCAGTTTTTCGTTTAATAGGGTTATATTTGCAATAAAATCTTAACAAATCTAAACATTCATTACAAAAAACAGAGTTATTACGACGATAAAAAGTCATCGCAAAAATTATAAAAGTAGTTACAAATATATATATTTTTTTGCGATGACATGTGGTTGCAAACATGTAGCCACAATTGATTGGTTGCAAAAACGTTTTTTGTGACGACAGAGCGCCGTTGCAATTACATTTGTGACGACAATCGTCGTTGTAATTGTTTTGTCAAGATAACATGACATTAATTATTTGCGACGCCAGTTTTCAAATTATGTCGTTGCAAATAATATAGAATTGGCTGACATGGCATGAACTTTTTTACGACGATAATATGTCGTTGCTAATAAATTTCATTTCTTTTTTTTTTTTGCTTGTCGCAAATAAGGTTTTTATTTTTTATTTATTTTTTCTTATTTTAATAATTAATGTTTTTATTACTATATATTTAAATCTAATATTAAATATAATTAATGAAATTATAATAATAAAAAATTTAATTAAAAGAAATATAAATTAAATTAAATTGTGTCAGTATTAATAATATAAAAATATATAATATTTGGACGGGAAAGAGGGAGGCACCAGCGGTTTTTTTGGACCTTTTTTGAAAAAAAAAAAAAAAAAAAAAAAAAAAAAAAAATCCCCACAAATCAAAGATTTGAAGAGAGAATGATAAATCTCAACTTTTTTCATAGTTTGGGCCCCATTATGGGGTTTTTGGACGGAGGGATAAAATGGGGAGAAAAGGGCTAAGGTGATCGGAAAAAATAGAGGAGAAGGTTCTGCGATCGGGATTATACGGGGGACTTTTTGTGATGATAATATGTTGTCGCAATTAATATAAAAAGGCACTGTTCTTTATCATCTCATTCATATTTATGAGCATATTCTTGGAATATTCAAACATTACTTATTTGCGACGACAACAATTACTTGTCGTCGCAAATACTCTTCGGAAAACCCAAAATTTTCATCTTTTTTCATGAGCGACGGCATGTTGTTGCAAATAAATTAGTATATGCGACAACATGTCGTTGCAAATACTTAATGAGATAAAATGACGTTAAAAAATTTTACCTTCTTTTTTGCGACGTGAATTCGTCGCAAAGGTTTTAGTATTAGCGACAAGATATATCGTCTCTAATAATATCATCGCTAATAAACTTTTTTGTTATAGTGAATGTTTCTCTTTTCAAAAACACTGAAAAAAGATATAAAAAAAAACCCCCGGATTTTCTCTAAGTAATGAATATAAAATTATGCAAAATTGAAATGAGTATTTATTTAACTCGTAACATGCATATCTCTTCAAAAGCTTCAACAAAAAAAATAAAAATAAAAGTTAGATGCATATATATCCACCCGAAAGTAGAAGGATTTTTTTTTTTTTTTTTTTTTTAAAGAAGTAGAAACACGTCATTTATTTTAATTGAGGAGGAAAATCACTACGCTACCTTTTATTTTTTGAAAAAAAAAATATATTTTTTTTTGATACACTGTATTTTTTATTATTATTTTGAAAGGATACGCTGTATATTTTATAGTATTTATTATTCCACTCTTATTTATTTATAACGAAAATGAAGCTGATCAGTCCAAATATATTACGTTCTATTTAATTTCTTATGAGATCATATAAAACTCACTATGAATACTATTAAATACAGAATCGAGAGTTTCAATGCTACTAAGATCTTATTAGTTTCTCATTCTTATTACAACATGGCCAAGTGAAGCATAGGCTGTCCTTTTTCTTTTTCTTTTTCTTTTTTTTTTTTTTTTTTTTCTGCGGAAGCATTGATCATGCTTCTTTGCTCTTTTTTTTTTTTTTTTTTTTTCTTTTATTAAAATTATAAATTTCATTTTACTTAACAAATTAAGTGGGAAACGTGGGATGAGTCTTTATATTAGTTGGTATGCCAACTTTATTAGGATTTTTAGTGCTTGTTCATGTTTTTCCCTCTCTTCTTTTCCCAGGGAAAAAAAAAAAAGAGCATAAACGTCCTCTATTTTTATTTTTTAGGCCTCGTTCACTTCGCAGATTTAAGTTTTCAATTCGAGCTGAGATGTGACATTTTCTGAAAGTTTTTTACTATAACAAAAAAAATTAGATGTGATATTTTTTGAGAGCTTTTTACTGTAGAAACCTAAAACTGAAAATTCAAATCAGTAAAATGAATGAGGCCTTAATATTGTGCTTGATGTGATTTTTTTTCTCTCCAGTTTCCTTACATTTCTAACTTGTGCTTTGACTGAAACTCGGGATCATGTTTCTCTTTCTTCCAAGTCACGCCTTAATGTCAAAATAAAAACCAGCTCCTATTGTTTTTGTATAAAATTCAAATATTTGCTCACTTTATCTTCAACAAATAATATTGTTCATATTTTCCAATATATGCATTTCCATTTTGATTTTAAATCTTCCATTTTCTTAGGGCTCGTTTAGTTCGTTGATTCGAGTTTTTAATTCGAGTTGAGATGTGCTTTTATATGAGAAATTTTTACTGTAATAAAAAAATTATATGTGATTATTTTTAAAAAAATTTTACTGCATCATACCTCAACTTTTTTTACAACAACTACATGATATAATTGTTGAGCACAAAACTACTTTTAATTATGAAAATTTTAAAATATAAGAGGATATTATTCTGTAAAATATTAACTAATTATTATCTCACTTTGAAGATATTGTATTTTAAACAAAATGACAACCGCAATTAGAATAACCATTCTTAGCATAGGCCAAAGAGTTTGGTATCTCTAATTTAATTATTTATGTCCAATTTATATGTTTATTATTATAACAAAAAATATGACTACTTTATAATTATCAAAAGTAGGACGTGCCATCTAGTGCATGCCTCCAATAACTTGAGCTAGCTAGGTAGCTCCTCTACCTAGGAATATTTTCCGCCAGCTTTTTCTGGATAGTGACAACGAGAAACTTGAAAGATCATAATGATGAATTAATAATTAGAAAGATACATGTCTCATTTACTTTGCAGATTCAATTTTTTAATTCGAGTTGATATGTGATATTTTTTAGAATTTTTCACTGTAACAGAAAAAATTAGATGTGACATTTTTTGAAAACTTTTTACTATAAAAAATTAAAATTGAAAACTCAAATCGGTGAAATAAATGAGGCCATAGAATCTTCCGTCTATTATTTAGAGTAAAATGATCAATTGTTAATTATATGAAAATTAGCTAGTAAAAATATTTTTGTCCATCCAATACACAGCTTTAGCGGAGATTGCAACTTATTGTGTTGTAATTATCATATAATAGTTTAATTCATTTTTTAAATATTAAAAATTTAGAACAAATAATGGGAAAAAGTGCCTATCTATCAATTATAGAATAATATTGCAACCATCCCTGCACCAAACACGGAATATGAAGAATATATATTGTAACCATCCCCGCACCAAACACGGAATATGAAGAATATACAATTTGGTTTTACCTAAAATCACTTAATATTATTATGTAATTAGGCATGCGTAAGTATAATCTATTACACTTCTGGATCTTTCATAGATGCGCAATTGCTAAATTCACTGTAAATCTTTTTTTTTTTTTTTTTTTTTTTTTTTTGAGGAAGATATATTTGAAGATTACAAAAAAAAAAAAAAAAAAAAAAAAAAAAGAAGAAGAAATAAATGATAATATCATGGTTTTCTGTCCCCTTTCAACAACACCTTGTTGTACATTTTGGCTACATAATGTCAATATAATTTTTTTTAAGAAATAGTAGAAAATAGGGGCTAATATGAAAAACTTAAGGCCATAATTTGTTAAGTTATGGTTCATAAACAGATAAGTTATAGACAAACTTGTCAAATTATTGTTCATAGTCAGACAAGTTATGTACAAAAATCTTGAATTATGAATAATAACTTGTCAAGTTATGGTTCATAACTAGACAAGTTATGGTAAAAAACAGTAATTTAGCCTATTTATTAACTTATGTAAATTATTAATGCATTAATTTTAATTCATCTCAAATCTTAACCTATTTCTCTGTTTTTTCCTATTTTTTTTCTCGAATTTACGTAGCCCAAAAGTGTTTACTAATTTCCACTAAAAAAGGGGGTTAAAAGTGCTATTCTTTTGCTTTAATAAATGTCACTCTGGTTGATGAGTTATAACGTAGATCTTATTTTAATCATATGGTTTAATGGATATTAGGTTTGTGAAACACATAGGCTGCAATAATTTTCAATCGCGTCATCATTGCCTCTAGAGGTTGTTTCCAAGGCATAATAGAATCACCAATGTTTCATTATTAAAAAAATAGAAAATGACTTGAGATTTCTTTTCATCTAAAAGTCTTTCCATTAACAGTTTTTTTGCACGCCACCAAACATATAATATTATTAAATCCTTTTATTATTATTATTATTATTTTTTTTTTTTTGCCTTTCTCTAAACAATACTACGAAAAAGACAAGAAACTGCTTAGTTTATGCATGGTCTCTATACTATATAGAATTGACGATTACGTATAAAGTTATATTTGAGTGAAAAAAATACAAATATATTAACTTGCTATGGTCAAAATGGCACATAACTTATATTAATAGATCGGTGAATGAATAATTTAAAGACCAAAATGACGCAAAACGAGTTGTTAGGTGAGATCGTGGTTTTGGTTAGAGGAATCTTGGAAGCCGATTTGGTATGACTCAATAATTGAAAAGTCTACAATTTTCATGGAAGTTTCTTCCCCATCAGCCAGATCTAATGGAATATATATATATATATATATATATATATATATATATACACACGAATTAGTAGTGTTACATTTTCATCCTTATTACTAATCACATTATAAAAGTAAATGCATGTCTTAATGGTCCGTTTAATTCGTTGATTCGAGTTTTTAATTTAAGTTAAGATGTGATATTATGTGAGAGCTTTTTACTGTAACAAAAAAGTTAGATGTGACTGTTTTTGAGAACTTTTTACTGTAACAAAACTCGAATTCTAAACTCAAATCAGCGAAGTAAACGGGAAAAAAGTGCCTATCTAAGAGCTTGTATTTGTTTTAAGTATGATGTGAGATAATTTTGCAGACATTAGAGAAAGCCATAAATAATTATGTGCCATAAACCATATAACAAGACGACCGGCTGTGCATTTTGAATCCATCCTTTCATATTTTTGCCTACCACTTTTAACTAACCTCCTCAATTATTATTATTCTTCACGTATGTGTCCCCTCATCATTATTTATGTGCAACGAAGGTCAATTTTATGTGTAATTCTCAACAAAGAGAAATATAGGAAGAAAGGGAATTTAAAAAAAAAAAAGGGGGGGACAATTTATATGTTCCATGATTGTGTGTGACACAATACCTTAATCAACTCTCCTTTTGAATATTTCTCATTCATTTCGCTGATTTAAGTTTAAAATTTGAGTTTTATTATAGTAAAAACTCTCACAAAAAGTCACATCTAACTTTTTTATTACAGTAAAAAACTCTCACATAAAATCACATCTCAACTCGAATTAAAAACTCAAATCAACGAACTAAATGGGTCCTATATTTTTATTATTCTATGTTACAATTGATCTCCAAAATCTATGATTACTTAAGCATCACGGGCGGTATATAAACGACCACAAAAATTTCAATTTCGAGTGGTTCCAAAAGCTGCTTTTTAAATTTCTTGCTTTCATTATATCCCATAAATGCTCCGTATCAAGAGAAAAAAAAAAAAAAAAT
Organism: Morus alba; assembly: GCA_012066045.3. NCBI lineage: Eukaryota > Viridiplantae > Streptophyta > Magnoliopsida > Rosales > Moraceae > Morus > Morus alba. The sequence goes on along the minus strand of CP050226.2, from coordinate 17,481,324 downwards.
TCCCATAAATGCGTACAAATTATATATTCCCAACTAGCAACGGCCCCGTGTTTTTTATAATAATAAATACAAGAGTATGAATTGAAGACCTTTTTTCATGCCATATTACATCAGTGTTGATTGAATTTTTCAACCAGTTGTTATATTGTCATTTTTGTGCTTTATTTGGTCAGCAACAACAGTAATTAGCATATGCCGTTGCCCACCTTTAGTCAAGCTTGCTAATGACACACACATACACACATTCAATCGTTAGGTTTTTATTCAATCGTTGTCCTCCAAACTCTAAGGTTTTTATGGTAGTTTAGAATTTACGAAAAGCTAAATTATCACATCTAACTTTTTGTTGTCCTCCAAACTCTAACTCAAATTAAAAACTTGAATCAATGTCACAGACTTTAATTTTGTCACAAACTTTAATTTTTGTTTTTGTTTTTTCTCTTGAACTTCAATAATTATCATAAATTTTCCTCTATTAAATTCTTGATAGGAAATGTCATGTAAAATACAAAATTTTATCGTTATATTAAGATTTTTAACATAAATAACACATATTACAAAAATAATGAGTATCGTTTGAATAATTTAATAAATAACTACTCTGTTAATTTCTCCTTATACAGTCACATAAAAGTGCAATTACGCAACATAAATTATCATTGTTTTTACTATACCTAACTTTTTCTTAATTTGCTTGACCTAAACCTTTGGCAGTTTATAAATGGTGGCCAAGAACAATAATAAAAATAAAATTTAACAAAGGGAGAAATTTTAAAGTTATTAATTTTTGGGGGGTGGGAATTAATTTTTGGGAGTACTTTGTGGCAAGCCTATAATATCGGAAAGCAACCGTGTAATTTTTACAATATAGAAATTTGATGTTGTGGTGTGATAAGAATCTAATCTCATTAATTATCATTACTTTTTTTTTTGTCAATTATCCAATTTAGTATAACCGTTAAATTAATACCTTATGGCTAAAATAATAATACCTGTTGATAGATAAATACTAGAGTAACCGCTAAAACACAACTATATACATATAAGCTGATTATTATTATTATTATTATTATTATTTCAAATGATGGATAGAGCAATATGGGAGATAATCTTCTCTCTCTTACTCACATTCTTACCATGAATGCAAGATTCAATCCCAATTCCTTAAATTTCACGTTATGACTTTTAGTAACTTAAATAATTTGCATTTTGTATACAATATATAATATATAAAAATTATTTGTTGGTATGACTTGAATTAAATGATGTAATGACTAATACTTCTATTCATCTGTCAGCTATCATATTTGAATTAATTCTCCTATCCTCCTATCCTTGCATGAGACTAAAAACACCTTCACAATTCAAACCAAGATCCTGAAGTAAATTGACTTGGTTATTCATATTGACTTCTAAGCAAAATAAGGAATAGTTAAAATTTTAAAATATGTCCCCTTTATAGCTCCACCCTTAAGACAACGAGATTTGCTCTAATTTTCAAAACCCATTAATAATGAACTTTTTTTAATGTCAAAAATATAAACATTCAAATACAAAGAAACCTAAGTGGAACTATATAAAAATAATTAATTTATCGTACTCACATTTTCTATCTAATTTTGTTGTCCTAATTTATGTTTAATTAATCATACATGTCGTGTCGTGTAAAAAATTTAAATTGTTTTTTAATTAATTTTTTTGTGCTTATTATGAGGTGATATAGTATGATATAGTTGGTTAGACACGAATTATGACACTTGCTATGTCTGGTAGGAAGGAAAGAAAATAAGATAGAAAGGAAATATGGAAGTGATGGAAAATAGCAATGATGGAAAGGAAATTAATTTTCTTTTATGTTGTTTGGTATAAGAAGATGGAAAGAAAATGAGCTTACCTTCACTTATTTAGTATTGGAAGTTAAATTGGGGAAAGAAAAAAAATTTACTCGTAAATTACTTTTATACCTTAAATTTTTTGCTTGGATGTTAATGGAGAAAATAGTAGTTTAGTAACTTTGCTCACTTTGATTAGTTGTTCCCATTTTTCACTCCATTTTCCGCCCATTTGTGGAAAGAAGAAAGCTGGTGGAACTCACATGTATTATTTTCCACTCTATTTTCTCTTCCTCTCTCTTTTCTCTTCTACCAAACAACCTACAATTCCATTTTCTCTCCCAAAATCTCTCTACCTTCTTCCTTCTACTTTTCTTTCCTACCAAACATACTATAAAAATTGAATAGAAGATTTAGATCCATATACTATCTATATGGGTGGTCCGTGATTGGGTGTGTCAAATTCATCAGTTAATATTTAACTTCAAAACTCATCAATGCAAATATGCAATTGAAATGATATACATAAATGTGATATTATAACACGTATATGCTATCGCTTAATAAGATTATATTAATGAGTCGTGTATATATGATATCTAATAGTTTATGATTACAAGTAAAAGTGGCTATCTATTTGGGATTTAAATCATATAAACCAATTAGTAATGTTTGTTTTTCCTTAATTTAGAATATATTCCCATTAAAAACCGCGTGTATAATTACTAGGTATTCGGTTTTGAATATAGAATTCAAATATTTGAATGTGGATTAGAATTAAAACTTGTCACAACTTTTATAAATTCATAGATGCCTCAAAATATGAATAAAACTCCCTTCCCAATGTAGTGTAGCTGAAGGTGGCTTTCCTTGAGCTGGCTTCTAAGCCGAGCCAGTAAATATATGGGGCCAAAAATGTAAAGTAATGAAATAAAAGATGATTAAAATTAGCAAAGTGGGGTCAATTAGATTCTGATTAGTCAAACCACGTTATAAACAACTATATAAAAGACACAGAAATAGAGACATACTTTCTATTCTATGGGCTTCTATTCTAGCTACCACCCAACTATCCAAGTATATATATATATATATATATATATATATATATATATATATATATATACACACACACACACACACCGAAAAAACAAAGAGTATATTAGCAAAGCCGCCTTCAAAAGGGAAATTACGTGAGCCATGATGAAGTTTCTAAATTCTATATATTGTTACTTCTAGAAGACCAAGTTCGTTGTTGCCCTTTCTTTTTCTTTTTCTATCTCACGAAAACAGAAGAAGAAAATCCAAAGTTAGTGCTAATACATAGCCAAGAAGAGGGGAGAAAGTTGTTGCTAAAACAAAACACATAAATTTTCTAAAAAAAAAAAAAAAAAAGCAAAACACATAAATAAAAATTGATCGCTTTTTTATTATTGTAGAAAGAAAAATATTAAAGATACAAAATTGGATATTCAGATCACTTATCTAATTTTTTATAACTTAAATAGTATTTAATCAATCATATTATGTCACGTTGTCTAATAAATTTAAACATCAAAATATGAATTAAGAACATATGTTATTTTTAAATTATGTGACATAATATAGTTGGTTAACACTAAAATTAGAGAGGGGATTAAATATTTCTACAGCATATGATATTTAATAGTGCATGCAATTTTATGTGGGTTCGAGCTTAAATAATTTTATAAGATGAGCCCTTTGTCACAAGCTAATGGGGTTGTTGATTTTAACACCTGTAATTAATATATTAAAGCCATTCATTTTGTGGGTAACATTAAACAAAAGAGACACATAAAAGTAGATAATTATCATAATGAATATAATAATAATTTTGATCGCTGTCTCATGGATTATCGTCTGAAACTGATTATTTATAAGACTTAAAGTTATTTTATACGTTATAAAACACAGAGCTGTCCCTTTAGCTAGACAGCAAGAAATAGTTTCCTTTGACGGACTTTTTGTTTTTACTTTTAATTATTATAAAAATAAAAATTAAAGTTATGGCTTTTTAATCACATTTTAGAATCAATAGGTAAATTGATTTTAAAATTTTCTAATAAACAATAAAAATATTAGAATCAAGTTTTAATGTCTTATTGAAACTCTCATATAAATTTTTTTTGTACATTCAAAAGAGCTTTTTTACAAGTCAGATTTTGTGAATTTGAGTGGAAACTTTTTTGAAAATTTTAAACCTAAAAATTTGAAAACAGCTTTCAGAAAACTCTGTTAGATAGACCTTTGATCGTATGTGAAAACCATGCATATATAAGTCGTCATATATGGAACATTTAGATTTGTAATTATTGCCAATTATTGGGAATAATAACTGAATAATTTTTAGGCTAATCAACATAACAGAAAAACCTCCAAATGTGTCAACTAGGGTTAGCATAAAGTCCATGGAGCAGTTGAAGGATCAATTTATAGACCTCAGCTTTCACATAATTAGGCGCATAATCAAGGCAAATGTAGCAGTAAACTTCCAAGGGCATTAGTTATACGATCGCATCAATCTTTTAAAGCTACGTTTCGGCACAGTTTAGCCAACTGCCGACCCATAAATTAGCACCGTCCAACTAAAACTTCTTCACTTCATCCCATTTGAGAACTCTATTGTACAATCAGATCATATATAGTAGGCTTTGTTAATATTGTATATTTTTCCATTTTAATGTGATTTTGACAAATGACAAGATCCAATATTCAGAAATATGCACATAAACAACTCTCATGATATATAAATATATATATATATATATATATATATCTTAATTGATTCGATACGAGACATATCGAATATGCAATTTTCTTGAAATCCCACATCACCCAAACTCCGGTTTCATTAGACCAAGCGATCTTGAGCCCTTATTTGGTACATGTGCTCTCCAAAATACAGACAAACCAACCGGGCCCTAGGATTGAAAATTATAAGTAAAGGATTAAATCGTGTGTTAGAACTATACATGCATAGTTAGAAGTAAATTATTTGGTGGTATTATAGAAAACAAGGACCTCAAATATTTGTGTTGGTTTTACTAGAATAACACCCTAAATATTTTTCCAAGTCCTGTCCCTACGTACTGTTAAGTACACATTAGTGAGAATAGTTAGGTAAATGAATATGGCCCCGTTCATTTCGCTGATTTGAGTTTAAAATTTGAGTTTTGCTACAGTAAAAAACTCTTACAAACAATAACATCTAACTTTTTTGTTATAGTAAAAAGCTTTCACATAAAATCACATCTCAACTCAAATTAAAAACTCGAATCAGCGAACTAAACGAGACCGTATGCCGCGCAATACATTTCTTTATGCTAAAATGAACATAAAGGATTAAAGACTTTGAGAAAAAGCGCCATACCTAAAGATGGTTTTGTTTCATTTGACTTTTCAAAAGGGTGTAACAACATTCTTTAGGGTAAACATATATATGCATGGTTGGTTCAAAAGAATTCTTTTCTTTTTCTCTCTTCTCTTTTCCTCTTTTCCGTGTTAATTTCCCTTTTTCATACTACTTTATCTAGGAAAGAACATGTAACAACCATTGCACTTTCGAAGTTATATATTCATGTGATCTATTGTCCTTCTAAATTATAATTATTTCTTACTATTTGCTAAAAGCTTGTAAGATTGCATTACCTTGTCTCCAAGGGACAACCTAGGGATAAAAACATCACTTTTCTCCCTAACTAACAAAAGAGATTTAAAAAAACAAGGTAAAGGCAATTAAATGATTTAATAATTAGTCCAAATTAATTTATAGAGCCTTGCACCACAAAGTCTAATACAGATTTCCTCTCCCCTCTTTATCTCGTTTACACAAATTTAGGTGCAACAATTACATTGTTTCTCTCAACGCATGGGTGTGGATTAAGTTGACAGACGACATTATAAAAAAAAAAAAAAAAAAAAAAAAAAAAAAACCTAAATTTATACTCTTTTTAACTGTAAACTTTTATATCCTTCGTCCTATAGTAGAGTCTTTTACTAATATTGTACATTTTTAACTGTTGAATATAATTAAAATCACATTAAAAAATATAAAATAAATAGTTTTTGATACAGATTCGGCTTCATTTTTCTAAATCCTATCTCAAAAATCTCCAAATTACCTTCCTTTACTTTATCTCTCAGCTAAACAACAATCATGTCAGTGGAATTTAACATTTGAATGCCTCTGTGATGGGTCAGCCTTATTATTCAACTGATTGGAGTTTTTTTTTTTTTTTTTTTTTTTTCTTTATTTAGATAAGTCAATCTTTCTTACTCTTTTTCTAATATTGATAATGATTTATGTTTTTTGTTTCTTTATTTATAATTCTCAATTTTACATATTCAACTTCATGTCTGCAACAACTTTTTAATCTTTAATTTTAATCATGTCTTCTTTTTTTTTTTCAGGCAGTTAAATAAATTTTTTGTGTTGTTTTTTAATATTACATAATTTATTCTTACTCGTTCTTTGGATAGAAAAAACATTAATAATTGATTTTTTTTCACCATAAATTGTATCTATTATTAGATATTTTCCGTCTAAAAAAAAAAGATTGTTAGCCCTTCCTTGGACAATATTACTTTTCTACCCACCTCTTGTTCTTGCACTTTTGACCCTTTAGCATTTGAGATATTACATCAATCATCCTCATCTATCTTCTTAAAGTAATTATGTTCTTTTATTCTACTAGTGTTGTTGTTGGACTTTTCATTCACCGGCTAACCATTCTACAGCCTCCTTAGAACTCATACCAGACCAGTCTTTTGAAATTGGACCTTTGATTAGGACCTTCGGCAATGTCAATGAAAATGCCCACTGTTTTTTAGCTTGCTATCCTATTTGCATAGCTAGCTACATTTTGTCCATTATGCTTAACATCGACTAATGACTTATTTCACTTTCTATGTGATGGGTTAGGTATAAATTAATGACCATAAAAAATAAACACGGGATTTGTTAGGTAAAAATTGAGTAAAGGAGACAAATATCAAAGTGTAGCAGTCTGAATTTTTACTATTTATTCTTGATTAATATTTTTTTTTTAGTCAAAGTTATATTATCATAAGGGTATTAATCAAAAGCAAGCAGAAAAAATTCAGGACTATGCACTTAAGTTCAACAATTTTTCAAAAGGGAAATTACGTGTGAGATTTCCCTATTTTGGATAAGGGAAACAATCAAATGAAGGACGGTAATCTTAATAAATACTCATTGAAAGTGTATGATGATGATTTTTTACTCTTTATTCTTAATTTATAACTTTTTAATTAAATAATTATACTAATAAAATGATATTTATTAAGAGTAAAAAGTAAGAATCATCCGGTGAATTCTCCATTCTTTCACGGAAGAGGAAGGAGGAAAAGGAAAGAATAGGCTTGCACTAATTAATTGGAGTGGTCTTTGAGCATACAAATCAAGGTCCAATAACATACTTCTGGGTTGGGTTAAATTACAGGTCCAATATAAGAACCGAGCTCATCTAATCCAAGTCCAAAATTTTCTTGTTTATAAAGCTCAAAAGAAAGTAGACAATTTAGCTGTTTTTTATATTATTATTATTATTTTTTTTTTTTGCCAACCTTGACATGTATTGTTAAATTTGATAAACAGAAAAAAAAAAAAAAAACTTTGCTTTCAGTAAGTACCGAGCTTTTAGCTTGAATTGATCATGAAAACTCAAAATAATGAATTTCACATGAGAAGACTTGATTTGGTTGAGAATTCAGGTTGTTACCAAACATTGTAATATATTGCTCATTTGAGCCCCGTTCATTTCACCGATTTAAGTTTAGAATTTGAATTTTACTACAGAAAAAAACTCTCAAAAACAGTCACATCTTTTTTTTTTTTTTTTTTTTTTTTGCAATAAAAAAGCTCTCACATAACATCATATCTCAACTCGAATTAAAAACTCAAATCAGTAAACTAAACGGGTCCTTGATGTTTTCATGAAAATTCAAAAAAAATGATAATAATAAGAATAATGAGTGTTTGTGAATTGTGTTTCACCGTAAACTAGCCCAAACTTTTCAGATTAAATAATATGTTTTAAAAGTTCCCTAACTCAACCCAACCGAAATACCTAAATTTGTGAATTGGTTTTCTCTGTGGATTAGATGTGGGATTTCGATCTCTAAATTTAAGACTCTTTTAAAGGCCAATTTTTGCACTATTATGTAATCCATTATAAAATAGAAATTAAAATAAACATGACATAATATTTCAACAAAGCCTAATTTTTCTTTTACAACCAATCAAGTTCAAGTTTTTGAATAGTATTATAATCAATCAAAAGTCGACTCTTCAGAATAAAAATTTTATTATATAGTTCGGATTATCGGTCCCATATATTATAAACCCAATCTTTTTTTTTTTTTTAGAGGTAATTTAAAACCAATCTTTGATTTCAAGTAGTAGTGAGTTTTGGCTTTGGATTTTCACATGAGAAACACAGTTAAGGGCCTACTTACACGCAGCCGACAATAAATAATGACTTTGAAAAAATAAACAAATAATATTCCGACAGGAAAGAGTGGTAACTGGTCCAGGAAAAAAAAAAAAAAAAAAAAAAAAGCATGAAACTCATTCTCTAAAAAAAAAGAAAAAAAGACCAAAAAATATGAAAACACAAAATAAAAAGGCTTGGACCACACAAATTAGTAATTATCAAACACTAAAAAACAATAACCATTGGGTTGAAAACAAAAAATTAAAAAGGCCTATGGTTATAAAACCACAATAATTAACTTGTAATTATCAGAAATTACAAATTTGTGTCAGGGCTTGGTTCAAAACTTCCCGTTGTAATCGTACAAAGCCGTTCTAATTAATAATTTGACCCATTTAAACTTATAAAAACTATTGGCCCATTAATTTTAATTCATCTCAAATTTTGTCTAAAGCAAAACTATCCCCTTAATTAAATCACATTACCATGTGGGTCAAAAGCAAAACTACCTTTCGGGCACAAATTACAAATACCTAAAATTCAAAGGGCTTCCCAACAAAAATTCCCGTTTTAATTGTACAAACTACAAAGCCGATTTCGAATTATCGGACCGTTAGGGCCCGTTTGCAAGGACAAACAAGGTAGCCGTTAAGATTCAAAAAAAAAAAATAATAATAATAATAATAATCCCAACAACAACGTTTTTTTTTTTTTTTTTTTTTTTTTTTCCTTTTAATCTTCATCAAATCATAACTCCCAATAACAGAAAGACACAAAGTAGAAGGAGGAGAAGAAATGGGCTGCGTTTCGTCGAAGCTCTTCAGAAAAGAGCTTGAGAGGGAAATCATCACAAAACACAACAATGGCGGCGGCGGCGGCGGCGGCGGCGGAGATTTCACGAACCACGTTGTCTCTCTCACTTCCAGCACTTACGGAGTTCTCAAACTCGACAACGAACGACAGCAACAAAAGCCCGTCGAAGAGCGTGTCGTGGCAGAGACCGCGAAGAAATCGCAGTATTCACCTCCGAGGGAGAACCCGGAAGTGATCAACGCTTGGGAGCTAATGGAGGGACTTGAAGAAAAAAAGAAGAAGAAGAAGAAGAAGAAGAAGAAGAAAGAAAATCCATTTCCAATCAGGTCAAGAAGAGTCCGAAAACGAGGGCACTCCTCAAAGGCTTCGGCGACATCGACGCGAAGAGTCCGTTGAAGTTCTTGAACCAGATCGGGTCTCCGAGAAAGGCGAAAAGCGTCGGAGGGAAAGAGAACAGAGTGAGTAATCAGAGTTATGGTATTAGTGGAGGCAGAGGTAAATGGGATTATAGCCCCAGACAGGTTTTGAGAGTGAGGAATTCGAGTGAGAATCGTTGTAAAGCGGTTTTGAGTTTGAGTTTTCCGGCTAAAGGGTCTCCGATTAGTGTGAAAAGGGAGAGTTTTGGAAAAAGCCCTCTGTTTGATCCGGAGCTTGTGGCTGCCTATGAGAAGGAATTGTCCACTAAGGGAGAGGAGATCAAGAGAATGGTTTCCTTTTCTCCTAATGTCAAGAAATCGAGGGATTTTTTGCCCGATTCGGAGGCGATTCTGCTGTCTTTCGAGAAGAAATGCCCGCCGGGGGGTGAGAATTCGGTCGTGATCTACACGACGACGCTGCGGGGGATTAGAAAAACGTTTGAGGACTGCAACAAGGTCAGATCAATCGTCCAATCGCACCTAATCCATGTGATCGAGCGTGATGTGTCGATGGATTCGGGGTTTCGAGAGGAGTTGAGGAGGCTAATGGGGACTAAAGAAGTGAAAGTTCCACTTGTTTTTGTGAAGGGGAGATTGGTGGGAGGAGCCGATGAGTTGGTGAAGTTGGAGGAGGAAGGGAAGTTGGGAGCCTTTTTCGTCGGGATCCCGAGGGCTTTCGGGTGTTGCGAAGGTTGCGCCGGGTTCAGATTTGTCATGTGTGGGAAATGCAATGGGAGCTGTAAGGTCTTGGATGAGCAGCAAAAGAAGATGGTGAGATGTGATGGGTGCAATGAGAATGGTTTAGTCCATTGCCTTATTTGTTGTTAGTCTAAAAATTTTTAAAGCTTTTTAACTTATTATCAAGTCATTTTGTTAAGAACAAGGAAATGGGGTTTCTAAAGTGGGTTTTAGGCCTCAATTATTATTGCTTGATTGATATATATGTTACACGCTTGTCGCTTGGTATGTGATTTCATAGCCAGCAATTTGATATGTAATGTTTTTATCATCATGTAAGTGCTTTGATTTTGGAATATTTATATGAACATGGTACTTTGGTATTTCATTCTCTAGAACAATTTGACAACAGTTTTGTTTCATTCTCTAGAACAAGTGGATGTCCTAACCATGTTGAGATTGTCAGCATCACTCTAATAGTGATGCTTCCATAGAACTATTATGCAGTTGATGTTAGGATGGCGCCAAATCAATATGGTAAGTCGTTTTCATTGAAATATTAGAAAAGTCAAATAACATCGGCCACCATTCCGAAGTTGACCCGGAATGATAGTCACTCCTTGGAAGATTTCAAGTCTTATGAGTCGTATGTCGTTTTTCCCACACTATTGGTATTCACCTCAACCCGGGTTGAGTTAAGGGCCCACACTGAAACATTATTATAGTTAATACGAGTCTCTTTTCTTTTTCTTTTTGTTCTTGTTCTTGTTCTTGTTTTGTTTTTTCAGATGGGTACTTAAGTGATAAGAACATTTTGTGGTGGTTGTTGACTTGCGCCACAAAAGATTAATGACGTCAAAAATTCACATAAGAAGGCCGAAATGAAGAGCTTTCTTTTTTCGTCTGTCTGAAGCCTAAATCAAGGGCTTGATCTGTATTCATGTGTGATTCGAAGTTTTTTTTTCATTTAAGAAACAAAAAATAGTAATATTTGATTTTTTTAGGAAACGTAAAGTAAACAATTCAAATTCCAAATTGTAAGAAATATAGACTAGGTGCAATAGACCAAGTGCTGGTGATATAGAAATGCATGATATGAATATTGGGCCGTTTCGTTTGTTGATTTGAATTTTTTATTCAAATTTTTAATTTAAGTTGAAATGTGACTTTATATTAAAGCTTTTTACTATGACTATTTCTGAAAGATTTTTCCTGTAGTAAAATTTGAATTTATAAAAAAAAACGTGCTATTGTTTACTTATCCTTTTCTACAGCTCAACATACCAGGTGTAGTCATGGGGTCTTATTTGTTCAACTAACGTGTTCTATCATTCTATGGCCATTGGCCTAGTTATTGTATATATATTCATCTTATATTGATTGAATTGATGAGGGCAAACAATATTCATTTATCAGACTTTTCTTTTTTGTTTTTTTTTCACTCAAATTATCATTATTATTATTTTTTTTTTAGTTTTTTACAGCCAGTGCTTACAATTTCCAATAGACAAATACATTAATTATACATATAAATTAAGCTGCATCCATAACTTATGTTAAGGACGCAACAAACAATCATCTTTAAATTTTAAAACAGTATTTTTTATAAGACATTTAATTTATAAATTTAAAATTATGATTCGAAATTATTTTTATTTTATGTATATTTTTTATAAAAAAAAATATTATAATAAAATATGAATTATAATTTAATTTATAATATAAATTCTTCTATCAAACGTTCTCTACAAGCCTATGAAATATTAAAAGCTTAGAAAACTGGAAGCATTTTGGCGTATGAGATTCTTTTGTCGTCTCGACAGGACCGTAATTAATTTTTTGAGGGTTGAAAATCTCAGCAAGATTGTAATAATAAATTAATAACAGTCAAAGCCGTAGAGCAAAACACACACGGATTTTTACACGTCTACAGAAATCTTTGACCAGCTGTATAAGGTATAGTATACTAATAATAATTGGCCATCGTCATGTAATGGAGCGATCATTTGGTGCAGAAGCCCTCATGCCTTCTCATGGACCCGCCGCCACTTAAAATCTGCCACATCACAAATGTCAAGATAAACAATTATTAGAAAATGCTACATTGTTACACGTCAGGACGGAGATAAAATCCGGGGTGCCACTTGGTCGGACCCATTGGGTGGAAACAACATGGACCTCACATCCTGACCCAGTTGGACGGGATGTTTAGCGGTGAAATTACTTTTAGGTATTGAAAAAGGATGATTATTGGTGACATAGGGTCCTCATTCTCTTCATCTTTGAGAAATCCCGAGGCCCCCATTAATGGAATGGAAAGTAGCTAATTTAATTATACTCAAATAACGGATGTGTTTAATAATTTTATTAAGAGATTATTTTCAGTATAAAAAAATTAATCAATATCTCTCTTTTTATGCTCGAGAGAAAAGAAAATAAAAATAAAAAATAAAAATTACTTTATTTCTCTCATTTTACACTAAATTAAAAAATTATTTTCATTTTTATTTTTTATCTTTATTGCGCTAAACGTTGTTTTAAAAATATTTTCATTTTTTCTTTCTCAAAAAACGTGAAAAATAAAAACAAAATCAATTTCAAACACGGTCAATAAGTTCAACATGCATTCCTACTACCACAGCACCACTCACTAACTAGACTAGATGGGGTACCATTGCACCACCTCATTTTTTGTTTTTTTTTTTTTTTTTTGTTTAGTGTTCGTGATTGAGGGAAAACCCCAATATCAATGTTCTCTACTCTCTGTCTCCCTGCACTACGAGAGATGGTTGCACATATAGAAGACACTTCAATACCAAGTCAAAATACAGCATAATCTTGTAAAAGAGTGAAGAAGAAAAATATGAGATCAATTATTCCTCTTTATAGGAAAGAATCCAATCATAAGGTGGATACATTCTAATTGATATAAATCATCAGTTAATTAGGTTTTGGAATATTCAAAATTTTCCTTAACTAAAGAAAGTTTCTAATATTTCTTTTAGAAAACCAACTCATGTAATGTTTTTATTACGTGCCTCGAGTTACAATTAATCATGATGTTATGAGACGTTCAATGTCGTATTCTAATACATCTATCAAAGAATTTGAGATTAACCATCAAAATGAGTTTCAATTAAATTGATCTCGATCTATCGATGCTAGAGTTCTTCGATTACTTTGAGGTTCGGTCACGAAGGATCGTTTTTCCTAGCATCGGGCCGGGGACAAGTGTCGCGTGCACGATCCCCTTGGAAAACCCTTCAACATTGTGGAATCACTTGTAGCCAGCCACCTTTTTACTTGCATTTTTGCTCAGCTTAACAGCATGGACTCGTCAGCAGCTGATCAGAACTCGACCCACACGCTCGTAGGCAGCCACCTTTTTATTTGCAAATTGCGTTTTACAATTTTCTCTCTATTCTCTCTCCACTCTCTCTCTCTCTCTCTCTCTCTCTCTCTCTCTCTCTCTAAAACTCTCAAAATCCTCTCTTCCTCTTTGTATAGTGAAGACAAGCTCTTTTAGTTCGCCATGGCTGGGAGAAAAAGGAGGAAAATGAAACTGTGAGCTTTTTCTTAATCTTTTCTGTGTTTTCTTGAGGTCAAAATGTTCTTGTGATTGTGTATCTCATATGTTCTTTTCAGTAGATTTACTTGGTTGTAGATTGGGGTTTGAATTCTGGGTTTTAGGGATTGGGTTAATCAGGAATCTAAATGCAAAGCAAATGTGTTTTCTTTAGCGAGAACTGAGCTTTAATTTTGAGAAAGGGAAAGTCAATTCCGAAAATTTCGATGGGGTTTCAATTTCCATCTGTAGTTTGAGAATTGCTTCTAGGGTTTTTTTCTGAATTTGGTAGATTTTGAGATTGAAAATGAAATTACATGCGTGCTTTTGTGTAAAGTAGTTTAAATCTTTGAGAATTGTAGTAAAGGTTGAGAATTTGGTGTGAAGGTTGAATTTGTAGTAATTGCCTATTTTTGTTTATTCATTTCTGTTGCATAGTGATTTTAATATTTCAGTTTCAGTAAGTAGATCCAATATGTTGTAATCATTTTAGTGAAAGTTAATATAGGATGAGAAATGGCGTCGCTTAATTCAAGTTTACTTTTTTGTTTGGAAGAAAATAGGATTTTATTTTGATTAATAGTAAAAGGAAGATTTTATGCATGAAAATTGGTTGGAATGGTTGCAAGCTCTGATTTATTCCGCATGCTTTTGGTAAATTGTTAGTCCATGAAGAAATTTTCCGCTGTGGCTGCTTGATCTTAGAACTTACATGGGTTTTATGATGCATTAGGTTAGATGAAACAATCACAGAAAATAAGAGAAAGGGAAGCAAGGAGAAGAATGAGACATTGGAACTAGAAACTTGGTCTGATCTGCCTACAGAGCTTTTGGAGCTCATTTTTTCCCAATTGACTTTAGATGACAATGTTCGAGCGTCTATGGTGTGCAAGAGATGGAACTCAGCTGCCATTTCTGTTAGGGTGGTCAACAAATCGCCTTGGCTTATGTACTTTCCAAAATTTGGTAACTTATATGAATTTTATGACCCATCACAGCGCAAGACTCATTCGCTTGAACTACCTGAGTTGAATGGATCCAGGGTTTGTTACACTAAAGACGGTTGGCTGTTACTATACCGGCCGAAATCGCACCGTGTCTTCTTCTTTAACCCTTTTACTCGTAAGGTGATAAAACTACCGAAATTCGAGTTGACTTATCAGATTGTTGCATTCTCTTGCGCTCCAACATCCTCCGACTGCATACTTTTCACAGTTAAGCACATCAGCCCAACAATTGTTGCTATCAGTACCTGTCATGCTGGGGCAACGAAGTGGGTTACCGTTAACTATCAGAATCGCTTGCCATTTGTCAGTAGCATTTGGAACAAGCTAGTTTTCTGCAATGGACTCTTTTATTGTCTAAGTCTTACTGGCTGGCTAGGGGTATTTGACCCACTGGAACGTACTTGGAATGTTCTTTCTGTTCCACCGCCCAAATGCCCTGAGAACTTTTTCGCCAAAAACTGGTGGAAGGGAAAGTTTATGGCTGAGCACGATGGAGACTTGTTAGTTATTAACACATGTTCGAGTGAAAACCCTATCGTTTTTAAGCTCGATCAGGAAAAAATGGTTTGGGAAGAGATGCAGAGTCTTGAAGGTGTGACACTTTTCGTGAGTTTCTTATCCTCCCATTCAAGAACCGATCTCCTTGGAATACAGAGAAATAGTGTCTACTTTTCTAAAGTTCGTTTCTATGGAAGGCGTTGCATATTATACTCTCTCAACGACAGTAGATACTACCCTCGTAAGCAGTGTTATGACTGGGGAGAGCAAAACCCTTTTGAGAATATTTGGATTGAACCACCTAAAGACTTCTCATCATTCAGCTGAACAATGCTTAGCAACACAAGTATGTTTGAGTTGATGATTCATGACTTTGATATTTTCCTTCTCTATTTTCATCGTCCATTACCCTGTTCTAATTATGCTCAAAACTGTAGACTGAGTTTCTTAACCCTTGATTTCATTTGCGTGCTACTGTTTTAAGTTTTGGTGGATTAGTTTCTCTTCTGATTATCCAAATTTCTTTGTCTAGCCGCTGCAATTATTCGAATACAGAAAACGATGCAGGACCGGACCATGCAAGGTACATGAACAGAGTCTATGCACACGAGGTAGTTCTTCAGATGTCAAAAGAGTAAAATATTTGCACCTTGGAAGAAATAAAGGACGGACAAATCCCTGGTTGCAATGGCCAATGGGACCCCTTATTCCCTATTGGAGTTTCTATATTGTCCAGATTAGTAGAAGAAATTTCATCATGCTTTAAGCAGATTTTCTAGGCTTATACTGGAATGTATCCATATGTTTTAGAATGGCTAATGGATCATGTGTTCTCTACATATATTTCTTCGCCTAAGTTAAATGTTTTTGGAATGGCTTTTTACATTGTTGCGTCATTCACTAATTTTGAGGTTTGTATTTTATTTTATTTTATTTTTTTTAAGTGGAGTACTTTTAGAAAGAGATGCATATGGCAACTTAATATGGGATTGTTTAGCAATTCTGCATGTTGGAGATATTTTGATGATTTTCATTTTTTATTTGAAGATATCTTTTGATGATTTACAAAACTGGCCCAGTTTAACTGAGAACGTGGCAATTTGTTTGTTCAGGTGCAATACACATATTTTTGGAATATAATATTACCTGGTAGATATAGGGTTTATCAGAGAGAATGAATTACCTGCTTAGTTGACGACTAGGTGTGTCACTTATAGCTGCTTATCTCGGTATGTAATTTTGTTAGTTTAACATCTAGTCGTGATAATTCTGTTTGATTTTTGTGTATTTTGTTAATTTAACATCTAGGTGTGATAATTCTCTTTGATTGTGTAATTAATGAGTTTCATTGGCGCATAATTAACTAGTAGGCAGCCTTTTGATTTTGTGCGTTTCACCCCATCAGGAAATCCATATAACCATGCACAGCTGCATCTATCAATAAAAAATGAACTCACATCTCACGGTAAAAATAGTTTAATACAAACACATAATGTGGTTCTAGCCATTTGTCTTTGCTAATATCCTTGTTGGATTTCGCTTAAACTACATTGGCTTTAAATGTTAAAAGAGATTATAAGACAGGACACTTCTCTCCACTTGAATTCACATTTCACCATGACTGCTTAAATATGGGTGATGACGGCTGCGTCCTTGGTGCTATTGCTTCCGCGCCGTCCACACTCAAGCTGCCCTCCAAACTTTGGAGGGTTCATAACTAGTAAAGACGGAAAGTTGTCTCCACTTGAACTCATATTTCGCCATGACTGCTTAATATGGGCGATACCTGTTGCGCCCTCGGTTGCTATCGCTTCCATGCCTTCCACCACTTGAGCTCCCACCAGGGCCAGTTCTACCACCTCCTCGGGACTGTGGTGGGGGGATATGTGGTTGCAAACTTGGTTGTTGTCTGTTGTAAAAATGGGTGGAAAAACAATTTTGGTCAAGAGACCAGAAACCAAGTTTCATTGTAGAAGAAAGTGAACGTTTCTCTGTATTATTTTAATGGGGATAAACAAAATGAGGCAAGGTCAACTTTAGCAGCAAGACCAAAAAAATGATACTTACAGGACATAACCAACTCTTCCATCTGGCAAAAGCATTGGCATCATTGCCATACCAGCAGGGGTCGGTCCCCTACCATAGATCAGTGGCTGCATGATTTTCAACACAACATCAAGCAAAAACCATGCAAAAGTTTAATTTTCTTATTGTGGGAAAAGGGCACCTTACTTGTACTTGTCCAAAACCGGCACCACCAAATCCTGCACCTACAGCACCATGTGCACCTCCAATCATACCGAAACCAAGATAAGGCGGGTAGGTCGGAAGCAGGGCTGAATTATGTGAATTTTCGACCCCAAAAGACTTCTGATCTACCTGTGGCTTTGCAAGAGAACAATCCAGAACTTGTCCTACAAAGATCAACAAAGATCCAATCCAAAAAGTCAAAAAATAAAAATTATCATTGAGGAAGGTTGACAGAAAGAAGAGCAAAAAGGGGGTTACCATCAATTTCATATTTCTCGGTGTTCTTCAACGCCTTCATGGCACTTGATCTTTCTTCGAAATGCACAAAGCCAAATCTACTATTTTCATGACCTAGTTTTGCAGGTGGGAGAACAACTTTTGCAATTTTCCCGTGGTGCTCAAATAATCTTCTAAGATGATCCTGGGTGATATCTTTTGGTAAATTCTTTACGTAGACTGCCTTAACCTGACCAAGCAAACACAGATGCCAATCAAAATCACTACTAGCAGTATACGCTGCAATTCCAAGCTAGAGTTACAAGGTGGTGTAGATTGTGTGTTGGATCACTAATGGCACAAAAATTAACAAGTTAATTCAATCTAATTACTATCAAAAGCCTCAATCTCTAACTAACTTATCTTATTAATATTTTTTTGGAATTCCAACAGGCAGCAGGTATCACCAATCAGGTAACCATGTAACGACTGAATACTACACACCATATCAACAGACGTGACATGGCAGCATCCAATAAGTGTGGGAAAAATATTTCAGAAAAAGTGTTTATAAGCAGAAAGGTACGGAAGAAAAAGTCAAGATAAAACTAGAGACGGATAACCTGAGAAGTAGACGAGGATTCTGCATTTCTAGGGTCAGCCCAGCTCACAGTTGGAGCATTACTGTCAAGCCTAAAATTTGGGTTAGACATCTTTTGTCTCGCATATTCTGCACATGCACTATTATAATACGCAACAAAAGCAAATCCCCGATTCCGGATCGAGTTGTGCGCATGTGGAGCCTGCTATCATAGTAAATAAGATGGAAACATCTCAAGTTGATTATGTAACAACAAGGATCATCATGAATATCCATGATGGATAATTAGTAAAGCAATAATAAACCTTCAATAGTTCCACAGAAACGACTCCTGGTCCAACATCCATCAAAACCTTCTTCATATCTTCCTCATCCCAATTCCTGGGAACATTACCAATGAACAACCGATGCTTGGCTTGAGATGTTGAACACTTTATCTTTCTTCCCTGAGAAAGAAGGGAATGGTCAATAATAAAAATGCTACAAGAAACACGAAGTAAACTCATACTATAGCAGTTTTAAAGACAATTTGAAAGAACACTTGAACTAAATTCAGGAATAAATCTCAATGCATGCCAAATCATCACCAACATGACTTCCATGGACAAAATAAACTGACTACAACTGCATAAAAGGGAATGCATCAACAAAAACGCGCTTAATCACCTTTAGTTCAGAATTATTCAGTTCCCTGATGGCCCTAGATGCCAATTCCTTATTTCTGAAGGTTACAAAAGCATAACCCTTTGCCTCACCTGAATCTTTACCCTTCATTATCCTAACCTGTTGTCAGCATAAAAAGTGTGATCAGCCTCAATAAAAACAGGCAGAAAAGAACACTTATGTAATATACATTACCTCAGTGACTTCACCAATAGATTCACAAAATGACGTCAAATCATCTTCGGAAGCATCACGAGGAATGCCACCAAGGTACACTTCTGACCCATGAGGGGGAAGTGCAAGAAGCTCAGCGTGCTGCTTTTTCTCATCTTCTGGCACACCTTCGGCAACTTTTATACTTGCATCAGTAGCCCCCTCGTTTTCTTCCTCTTCCTCAACCTCCTCTTCAACTTCTTCCTCTTCCTCTTCCTCTTCTTCAACCTCTTCCACCTCCTCCTCTTCCTCTATTTCTTCATACTCCACTTCTTCCTCCTCTATTGTCTCTTCAGGATCATCATCTCCATCAAGGTCCACATGCTCTTTTGATTCTCCTGCTTCAGTTGGATTTTCAGTTGCTTGAGCGCCGGCCTTTGTCCTTGGCATCTTTTGTATCTAAATAAAAGCAAGCTTGCAGAGCAACTGTGAAGGAAGCACAGGAGCCAGAAGCATTCAAAGAAGAAAGAATACAAATACGGAAAGGCGGAAAAAATATGAGAGGCCATACGGAAGAAGTTGCAGAGTAAGAATCTCGACTGAATTTGTGCCATGAGATATGGCCTTAAAAGGAGTTACAAAGAGAATGATTTTCAATTAAAGGAACACCATATAGTACCCACAATTTAGAGACAGGCAAAGAGAGAATTCTGAATGAAACATCAAGAGAATGGTTATGATTATGGTGTTCAAAAGGTGACAAAAAAAATGAAGCAATTGTCTCTCGAAATCTAGATATCAATAGTCGCCGAAAAAAAAGGGGACAATTTTAGCAAAATCTATTAGGACAATGCACCACAGAAAGGAAAAGAGGAGTAGGGGAAGGGGAAAAAAAAAAAAAAAGGAATAACAAATTAAACAATATATGAACATTAGTAAAAGACAATCAGTCTAGTGAAAGATAATTCAAGGCAACAGAAAACTACAGATCATAAAAAGAAAGAAAGAAAGAAAAAGAAACCACCACCCCCCCATTTTTATAATTGATTTAAATTCGTTTAAATAATTAAAAAAAAAAACCCCCACTTAATCAGTTTAAAAAAATTGATTTAAATTCGAGAGATAACAACAGTTTTAATAATTGGCCCAGATTATGACTGAAAACTATTTTTCTAATTCGTATTAAGACCAAGTCCAGCTTAAATATTCTTTTTGTTCTTTCCTTTTCTGGGTTTAATACAGCTTATTTCTAAGTTGACTAGACTTTGGCGTACACAACTTGTACGAAAATTTTCGAGAAAGTCAGCAAGCAATACTATAATAAGCTACATAATTGGCAAAAAAAAAAAAAAAAAAAATCTCAACATTTTTTACAGAGTTTTTTTAAGAAAAAACAAAGGCAAAACTTTGGATTGATTTTTCAGGTCCCAGCAGATTTCCTTTCTTATTCGTAAAAAAATTACACTGTTGTAAGCTAACCAAATGCATTTAACACAAGTTTTTCTCCTTCGAATAGTCAGTGTGTGGAAATAAGAAGACCAAATTTGTCAAAAGAAAAAATGCAAAAAGACTAGAACGAAAAGGACTAAAATGAAAAGAAAAGGCGAATGTGGATTCTGAAATAAATCATAGAACAGAAAACGAGTTACCTTAGTGTTGCAGAGTTCCGAAGAAATTAACGGAAAATCTTCTTGAACTGAAGTGGAGAACTAGTTCCAGTTCGTCCAACCTAAAAACCCTAATTTTTTTCTTTTTTTGCAGGTCGGACCCACAGAACGAGAGGAAGACAAGAACGAAGGCGGATAAGAACGCGAAAGTGGACCTTAGCCTAGTCTATTTAAAATAGGAAAATAGAAAAATAAAGCAACGAAGGCGGATAAGAACGCGAAAGTGGACCTTAGCCTAGTCTATTTAAAATAATAATTTGGCCTATTTATTAACTTATGGACCAGGCCAAATTTTAACTTATTTTCCTCTTTCTCCCTTTAAAATAGGGACCAGGCCCGCTTGGCATTACTTTCAGGTTATAAGGGAAAAATCCCTATTTGACTAAGAAAATATAAATAAAAAGGGAGGAGTAAAAATTTAAATTCATAAATTCTAAAGAGTATTTTTCTCTTTTTTTTTTTTTAGAGAATTATATAAACGTCCATTTGACATGGAATGAAAAAAAAAAAAAAAAAAAAAAAAGACCACAAATTTTTGATATGTTAACCATTCTTATTCTAAATTATACAAATATAGCACCCATGTAAAAAAACGACATGCAAAATAATATTATCACAATAATAAAGTATACTGATTAATAATATTATTAAATTAAAGATACATTATAAACACCAAGTTTAAAAATGATCATTTTGTGTAAATTCTCTCTTCAAAGAAAACTTTCAAAATGCTACAGCCTACAAGAATAGGTAGGGCCGGCAATATGGATCAGGACTCGAAAACGACACGAATTTCGCAGGTTAGGGTTGAGAAAAAAAGAAGTTCGGGTTAGAATTGAGTTGACTTGAATTGATATGAAAAACACGAGTCAATTTCGGGTTAAACCCGCTTAACTCGAACACGACACGAAACTCGTAAAAAAACTAAAAAATACAAATATTTTTCATTACAAATTTTTAATTTTATTATGAACTTGTGATATCATGATAGTTATACTCAAAATTTTATACTATTATTTGCTTAATTTCAATAGATGTTATTGTATTTTAGTGTGTTACAAATTTTAAGTTATTTCTAATATGTAAAAAAACTAAATAAAAGTATACAATTTTCATGTCAATTTCAGATTCACGGGTTATTTTCTTGCCGTGTCGTGTCAATTCGTAAAGTGGTCGTGTCGTGTTGGTGTTGCTGTTTTTAAAAAATTTTATATCATAGATCGTGTTCGGATTGACTGTAAATTTAGAAAGAAACAATCAAAACACAACACATAACATGAATTGCCACCCCTAAAAACAGGAGCATCTCTTTAATGCAGCTTCCAATTACTATACTAATTTTAAGTTTTAGCACTTGATTAAAAAACCATTGTCTTATATTAAAATATATTATTTCCTATGCTAAACTTAACTTATATAGCAATTTAAAATTAATTTCGTATTTGATTGCTATTGCTTAATATATCAATTTAGCATAACATTGTCATTTAAAATTATTTTACTATTAAAAGTTTATTTTACAAGTTACAAATCTTAATAATCATGATAAAAAATAAATATGTCACTTGAAATAGCTTTATGCAACATTGGCATTAAGAATTACACTAGAGATGGTCTAAGATGTGTTAAAAAAATTTGTCATTCGGATAGTGTTAGATTTATGTAATTTCAAATCATCAATCAAGGATCAACTAAATGTGTTTTTGTCGAAATTGCCCCGCCATTTGTTGGTGGGTAATAATAACCACCAACCATTGTCGGCAACTGATCATTCGTATTGTAGAAAAATTGGGGATTTTTGTAATACAGAATTAGTTTACATATACATATCTATATACACATATTTTATACAATATTTTAGT
The DNA here is from genome assembly GCA_012066045.3 of Morus alba. Taxonomy (NCBI): domain Eukaryota; kingdom Viridiplantae; phylum Streptophyta; class Magnoliopsida; order Rosales; family Moraceae; genus Morus; species Morus alba. Next base: position 17,458,627 of record CP050226.2, on the reverse strand, counting down.
TAAAATTTCTTCTAATGTATTATAACTTTTTTTTTTCCTTTTTGTTCAGCTCCTTTTAGCTGCAAAAAACAAATTTGAGTATAATTCATAATAATAATTGAGGAAGTTGAAAATCTTTAATTATATGTTGCGTAAATCAAAAGATGTAGATTACAATATAAAATTGTTTTAGGAATTAAACAAAGAAAGAGGAAACATGTTCACTTAAATAATTTACGTGCAGTTAACTACAATGTATTACAATTGGTCATAAATACCTATATAAATGATTCTATAATAACATATTAAATAATGTATTTGCAACCATAATTTATTCCAAATAAAGCAATACAAAAATACTTACAATGATCATACATTTCCAGTAATAGAAGTCCCAAATTTACAATGTTAAATATAATTATGTGTAAAACAAATTAATGAAATAAAAATAATACAAAAATTGAATTCATGAACAAACAAAATCATCTTTGTATTTCTCTATCTTCAACATCCCCTTTCTTAGATGAACATATTAAAGCTGTTGTACGCTAAAATTTGATCACATAAACTTTATAGGAAGAGAGAGAGAAGTTAGAAAATCAGGAAAAAAAAAAAAAAAAACAAATAAATAAATAACTGTAAGACAATCGGCAGCAAAAATTTATAAAGTATAAATATATTAATATTTTTATGGCTTAGATATCTAATATTCTCAGTGATGACAGATAAATTGACTTATATACTTATAGCCATTTCGTAGTTGTCTATTAATGGCAACTGTATAAAAAGACATAAATTAATAATACATTATATCCGTCACACATTATAATATATATGTGACACAAAATAAATGACTGAATAAAATATAGAGTTGTCCAAAAACTACCTAATGAACGAAAGGAAAAAGAAAAAATAGGAACATCAGAGGAGCAATGAAGCCCAGGATTTTTGCCAAAATCAAAATAAAGAAGTCGACAGAACTAAGGGATTAAAGTAAGCAGTAAATTCTAAAAAATGGCAGGAAAAGCTGAAGCCAAGAACAAATGAAGGAATTAAAAATTCAGAACAAAACTGTACAGTCAGACCAGAACATAAGGCAGAAAAAGATGCAAAAAGCCTAAGCAAAAGAAAGAGACAAGAGAAAGAAAGGAGGGGAAAAAAAAAAGGACAAACTGAACAATTCAAATTTAAAAGATAAGACAAATAAAAAAGTAGGAGAATGTAAAATGTTATACAAATAAATAAATTCTGTATCAATTACTTAAAGCAGAAATACCAGGAGTCCAAAATGAAGGAATGAATTTTGAAAAGAGTAAAAGCTAAAAGGATCATAATCATACTGTTTGTGTATTAAAAAACCAAACTGAAGACAACATAATAGTCTGAAAGTATTTGGTGAAAAAAAAAATAGATAAAATTTGAGTCCAACTGAAATATAGACACCTTAGGACTAAAAAGGGACACCTACTATATAGATAAAGAAACTCTTGACTCCGAAAGCAAGAGGAAAGAGAACAAAAAATTCAAAATAACCTACGCCTATGAACAGACCGTGAGAATCAGTAGCCATGACGTTTTTTTCTAAATTAAAAATCAAGCTGAAAACGATAGATAGGAAATAACAAAAAAAAAAAAAGGTTTTTCAAAGAAAAAAAGATAAAACCTAGATTGAAATGAAATAAACATGTGACAAACGGAAAAAGTAACATACTATGTGGGCAAATGAGTTCTGATTTGAATAATGAAAACAGGAGAGCAAAAAAAACCAAATAACTTAAAGCCATGAACAAAGTAAGATAAAATAGGAGGATTTTCTCCTTTTTTCCCCCAAACTTTTTGTATCAAACGAAGAAAACAGAATGGGAAAAGCAGAATTCCGCATCAGGTAAAAAAACCTAATATATGCGTAAATGACTTTTGAATCAAAGAAGTAATGCCAAAAACGAAAAGAGAAGAAAATAGATAAAATTAGAATAAAAAAAAAAACAAAAACAAAAACAAAAACAAAGAGAATGGACAAAAAGAACAAAAGGAAGTAAGAAGGAAAAAAGAGAAATATTCAAAAAGTTTTAGTCAAAGAAAATAGGCAAAATCAGAATCCAAGTGAGGGAAAACATATTCACAGTAATTTTTAAACAAATTACATAGAACTCAACAAATCAAAATTATTTATGATCATCATCGCCACATAGAAAAATCAATAAAAGATAAAGAATGTTAAATAAAGATATATATATATATATATATATATCTCACTAAGAAACACATAAACAGAGAGTCAAGGATAACAACAAAATAGAAAAACAAAACTCGGCAACAGGGAAAAAACGCTAATATATTTGTAAATGACTTTTGAATGAAATAGTAATTGGCAAGAGGGAAAACAAACGAGAATAAACAAAACCAGAATACAAAAAAGAACAAAAGAACAAAAGAGAATAGACAAAAATAACATGAGAAAGTAAAAAGAACAAAAAAAAAACATATCTAAAAAGTTTCAGTGAAAGAGAGTTGGCAAAATTAGAATCCAAGTGAGGAAAAACATATTCACAGAAAAGCTGAAAAACATATTCACAGCAAAGCTGAAGTCTGTTAAATAAAGATACATATCCATCTATATATATCACCAAGAAACAAATAAACAGAAAGTCAATATCTTAACACTATTTACTAATGAGAGACAAAAGAAAACAGACACAGATTAACATCTATTAATAACATGACAGGATCACATATGAACAAAGATAACAAAGTGCAAACACCATAGATTAATATCAGCACAACAAAGCAACACATTCAATATCACCAGGAGACCTTAAAACCCTCTCTACAAAAGTTATTAATAGTACCTGAAATGTTGTAAATACTGTTTTAAATACTAAATATCAGCTAAAGTGAAAGGTACAGAAATGAGGAAATCGAGTAGTAAATACTTAGGAGTCAAGAACAGTAAATGGTCAAGGCTAAAGTAGAGAAGAAAAAATGTGAAGTGCAAGGGAAAGTAACAGGAATATGCACGACAAATTCGCACACAACAGCAGGATCTATAAATAAGAAGCAAGACAACAGGGCTGAAGAAAAGAAAACCAATAACAACAGCACATGTAATACCACATAGTCGGTGCAGGAAGACTGAGAAAACCAAATTTTTTAATTAAAAGAAAAAACCAGTATATTAATAGAAAAAAAAAAAAAAAAAAAAAACCCTAAGTATAATTACTTCAGAAAGAGGAGAAGGAAAAGAAAACAAAAAAGTAAAGAGTTTTTTTCCCAGATTTTCCAATTATTTCAGATGATAAAGGCAAAAAAAATTAGCAACTCATTTAATAGCTTTGCAGCAAAAGAGGTACATATCATCATCCTAACATAACAGATCATCAGTCTAAACACCACAGATCAGCAAATTAATTAATGCAACACAGATATCTATCAAGAAAGAATCGAAATTTACCAAGGCAGTGCATCAAGTCAGTGAAGGAGAAGATCTAACCAGTGAAAAGATCGAACAAAGCCAAGGGGGATAAGGCATCATGTGGGCCGAAATGACCGGGAAGTCCAAGCCAAGAACAAATAAAGCAACTACAAAAGAATAAGCTGAAGAAAATAATAAAATATTGAAAAAAATTTCAAACTGCAAGACAATTCTCAGCAATGTAAACGAATTTAAACAAATCAACCATAGAAGAAAACAAACAAGCAAACCAAAAGGAAAAAACTTTGAAAAAGGTGAAAAGAAAAGAAAAAACCATAAATTCTGGCAAAAGCACAACGAAAACCGAACCAGAAATCCAAATCAAAACACCAACAAAGCACCGAAGTCGAATAAAAGAGAGCAACACCAAAAGCACGAAGCAAAACCCAACCAAAACCACGAATCAGCGCGATGAAGAAGCGAGAAATGGAAGGTAGGGTTTTCAGCGAAATGGAAATGAAGGAGGCGGGTAAAAACATGAAAAAAGCATTAAGATTAAAACGTAAAGAAATAAAGTATAAAGGACCAGGAATTTGAAAAACCCAGAAAAAGCAGCAGATGAAAAACGGCATTCCATTTCTTCCCAAATAAAATAAAAAAGGCAGATGCAATCAACACATCGAAGAAGCAACGGAAAGAGACCTTTGTATAAATAGTCTAAGTAAAATGTGTTTTTAAGTAAATAAACCACGAAAAAAATAAATTGAGTAAATAACCTAACTTACACATCAAGATTCCAATGCTTCCACATCAAGACTCCACGTCATCATTATGCTTTTAGGTTTTCTTTCTCTTCCTCCCCGCCATTTCGCGCCATTTTGTTCTCCCCCAAAAAATCGCAAAACCTCATTAACATTATTATCTTGCCCATTCAACGTTTTTTTTCGTCCAAAACGAAGTTTGAAGAAGAGCTAGTAAGTAAGTCTTTCATTTTCTATATCTTTTGTGGTGTTTTTTTTGTTGTTGTTCATATGTTTTTAAGATGAGAATGTAGTTAAAAATGTTAAAAATCCATTAAAATAGTAATTTTACATGTTAAAAGACTAGTTTACATCGTCGATATGATAGATCTGAGTTTAGAAAAAAAAAGGATGGTCGGTTCGTGGTTCGTGGTCCATTCTTATAACATGGTCGGTTATTTGTGGTCCATTCTTATAATATGGCTCGGTTCGTGGTCGGTTCGTGGTCCATTCTTGGTCAATAACATGGTCGGTTAAACATTAAATTAGTCTCATTCTTAGTCATTCATATAACATGGTCGGTTCGTGGTCTCATTCTTGGTCTGTTCTTATAACATGGTCGGGATTCGTGGTCTCATTCTTAGTCTGTCTCTTGGTCTGTTCTTATTGCACAGTCGCCTTTTAGTCTGTTCTTATTGCACAATCAGTCAAACATTCTTGGGTTGTTCTTATTATATGGTATGTTCTTGGTTTGTTCTCATTTTATTGTATGGTTTAATGACGTATTATTTTCTTGCTTAAATTTCGAAAAATCTAAATAATGGCTCAAGGATTTTTTTTTGACATTGGAGGAAAATGGAATGAGGCCGAAAGTTGTTGGGTGTGGCATATGATTGTAATTTAATTGGCATATATATGGATGAGAAGGATACTCTCGAAACCTTTGTTGATAAGATTTGTAGAAAATGCGAATTGATGGACAAAAACATTCTTTGCGCAAATGGGTGCCGATTTGAAATGTAAATCGTTGCCCGTTGTAATAAAAGACAATGATGATTTGTTATTCTTCGTGGATATAGCCCACGAGGTACCGCTACACGTGATAGTGGATGAGAAGTTTATCAATCCCGAAGAACATATTGATGGAGTAAAATTAAGAGAAATCCTAAATGATGATTTTTTGATCGTGATTTTATGGGTAATGTAGCTACGGATGAGTTGTCGAGTCGTAATGATATTCCACCACAATCCACAACCACAACCAGAGTCACAAAATACGCTAGAGCCACAACCGCTTGCCATTTTAAATGAAGTAGAAGTTCTTTGGTCCTTTAGTTTGTATGGACAAGACCGAGTTTGGATCATCTCATGGATCTACCTTCAAATTTTGGATCTAGTTTAGAAGTTGGTCAACTTTACAAGTAAGAATGATTTGAAGGAAAAGAAAGGGAAGTTTGAGTTTCGGACAACAAAATCAAATAAAGACGTGCTTGTAGTAGAGTGGATCCGAAATGTGTGTGGCGTAAAGCCTTTCAAATTGAGACCAAGAACATGTTTGTAATCCGCAAGTATAATGGTGTTCACTCTTGCTCGTTAGAAAAGCGTTCAAATAAAAACAACGTACTCCGTTATTGGAAGTTGCATGAAAAATCAATTTGTAGGCGTCAAACAGGGCCCGGTTCCGAAATCAATTCAAAATATGCCCGTGACGAATTCGGGAAATTAAAAAGGATGGAAGGCTCGTGAGCATGCACTTCAACTCGTAAGAGGTACGGCCAAAAAAGCTTCACTCGGCTCCCATCATACTTTCATATGGTGTCTCTTACTAATCACGATCACCAATATTCATTTTGATGAATGTAACTGTTTTATGTATCTTTTCCTAGCATATGGACCTTGTATACAAGGGTTTCGGTTGCATGAGGAAAGTTATCGGTGTTGATGGAACGTGGTTGAAGGGAAAATTTAGAGGTACGTTGTTAGTTGCCAAATCCCATCGCATGGGCCATTGTAGACTCGAAATGATGCATCCCGGACATGGTTCTTCTCGAACTTGAAGGTGATTGTCAACGATTCCGAGGAATTAGTTTTTATTTCTATAGGAATCAAAGTATAAGTAATGCATTGTCTAAATTCATTAGCACATCACGGTTGTTGCACATGGCATGTGTCTCAAAACATCAAGAGTAATTTCAAATGGCGGTGTTAACTATTCTTTAGAACCTCCGAGGCCTACCGCATTGACGAGTTTTCTCTCTTGTTTGATGAGTTGTCCGCAAGATATCCCAAAGTTGCTAGATACCTCACAGAAAGTTCGTTTTGAAATGTGGTCTCGTGCTCATTTTAAAGGAAATCGATATAATATTATGACCACAAACATGTACGAATCAATGAACGCAATGCTCAAGGATGTTCGGATTACCCCATCATTGCCTCTTTAATTTTATACAATGCGAAGATGTCGAGTGGTTTAATAACAAAGGGTCGAAGCTTCTAAAATTAAAACATTGTTAACGCCAAGTGTGGAAAAAACTCTTCGTGAGAGGCACAACAAAGCGGGAAACGGCAAAGACTTAATCTTGTTGAGTTCCAAGTGACAGTGGAGAGGCAAACAAACATTGGCGCGAAACCTTGAACAGATACCATGCGAATCATGTTGTAGAGAAGGAATGTCACTCTATGATTTATGCTCAAAATACTACAAAAGTTTGGGCTCTTGATATCTTGAGACAATCTATCCTCAAAACTTCGAATGGGATATTCCGAATCACGTAAAGGAAATTCTACTTCTTCCACCGCGAGTTCAACCAAAGAGGGGTAGGTCAAGCAAAAAACGCGATTCCCAAAGATAGGTGAGTTCACAAAAGAAAAAAATAAAATAAAAAAAGAAAAAAAAAAAAATGAAAAAAAATAAAAAAAAAAAAAAGGATTAAAAAACAATAAAAAAACCAAAAGCAGCAAATGAAAAAAATTTAAAATTTTTCATTTGTGAAAAAATATAAAGATATATTTTTTCATATTCCTCGACTTCTTGGGTAATTCTAAACTTTTTAGTTTGTACATGAAAAAAAAAAAAAAATTTGCTTAGAAATGGAAAAAACCTAGAAACGGACCAAGAAACGTACTAAGAAACGGACCAAGAACAAAATTTGTGAAAAAATATAAAAGATATATTTTTTCATATTCCTATGACTTCTTGGGTAATTCTAAACTTTTTAGTTTGTACATGAAAAAAAAAATTTTCTTAGAAATGGAAAAAACCTAGAAACAGACCAAGAAATGGACCAAGAATGGACCAAGAACAAACTAAAAATTATTAGAGTAATTATAAAAATAATAATAATAACTATAATAAACAATAAAACATAATAATAATAATAATAATAATAATAATAATAATAATAATAATAATAATAATAATAATAGTAATAATAGTAATAATAATTATTATTATTATTATTAAGTCATATAAGTAAAGAGACCTATTCATTGACAATTATTCATTATTATTATTATCATTATTGTTATTACTATTATTATTACTGTTACTATTATCATTATTATTATTATTATTATTATTATTATTATTATTATTATTATTATTATTATTATATTATTAGTTTTAATATTTTTATTATTACTATTATTATAATTATGATAATAATTATCATTATGCTTATTATTTTTTTATTATAATTTTTATTGTCATTATAATTATTTTTATTTTTCATATTATTACACTTTATTATTATTATTATTTATTATTATTATTAATATATTTATTGTTATTGTTATTATTTTAATGATTATTATTATTATTATTATTATTTTGATAATTTTGGATTTTTATTATATTATTATTGTAATTATTATAATTATTATTATTAATAGAATTATTTTTATTATTATAATATTTATTATTATTATTATCATTATTATTATTATTTCAAAAGCCAACGTTGGTTTTGACTCAAACACTACATCAATCCGAACAAAAGATTTTTTTTTTTTTAAAAGCCAACGTTGGTTTTTGACTTCCAAAACAATTATAAGTTTATTTTCAAAATATTAAACAATGCTGGCGTCGTTTAATATTGCAAAAACTTAATTTTACATAAACCAATGTCCTTTAAATTTTTTCAACATTTTGTTCTTGGTCCGTTCTTAAAAACATGGTCGGTTCTTGGTCCGTTTAGTCGGTTAAAGTCCAGGAAGTTTTTTTACATCAAAAATTTTTTTTTTTTAAAAAAAACATAACTTATTACACAATAATTTGGGCATTTCCCATAAAGTATAAGGTTCTCCATAGCCAAAATAACTTTTAGAGAATTTGATAAATTAAAATGCAACTCAATGCCAATAATGAACATATTGTAACACCAACAACCAAAACAACCAAAACAATGTTAAACAATGTCTTTTTCTTATGTTACAACAACCAAAACTTATTTCATATAGTTGGGCTCGGGGCTTCTTCATCCTAAACTCGCTCCAAATTCCATTGCGACTTCAAGCCGGTAATCTGCAACTTTTTCTTCTTTCGGGTCTTCTAAAGGGAGTCCGGGAGAAGGTATTCAATAAATTTGTAAGTGAAAAGGCCGGGTTGTGCACCAACCCTTCACCCGAATCATTGGCCATGTACACTCAAGTTTATCGCCTAGATGTTTGAATAAACTTTCAAGAACATGGGCATCATCACAGCGATTGGCTCCAAATCTCTCAATTGGAATAAAATACACCTTTATGTTGCATTCGGAAAGATCAACATAAAGCGCGACCCAATGCTTCATCCGAATGTTTAGAGGCAAAGTGAAGCCCTTCGCGTCATCCCATTTCTCAATTACGCTTTTCTCTCCACGGACATATTCATCAAGGTCGTCATCAAATGTATAAGTTGCCAATTCCTTTTTGTTGATGAAGTATCGCGCTTTCATCTTTTGGCAAAATATATCGCCTAGGATGACAATATCCTTAATGAACTGCCCTCAGGTGCCCTTGACCGCCTTTTTGCTAGAAGACCCGATGCCTCGTCAATTTGCTATAAGTCATAACAAATTAATTCAAAGATAATGATAATGGTATAAAAAATAAGACTAAATTTAGAAAATATTTTGTGATTACTTACATCATTAAATGACCATTCATTCAAGAGGGACGTGGAAGAAGTCCTTCCTCCAATCTCAAGGCCGCATACAATCATTTCGATCGAGAACCCATTTGTTGAAGGCCTCAAAAAGATTGAAGGTCCACACTTCCTTCCCCCGTGTGTTAAATCTTAAGTGCTTTTCAACCTTCGGTGAGTCCATATAACCTCATTTGGGCCTCTTAAGTCGGCCATTTTCAACCTTTCTGGGCGAACTTGAACAGGTCGAGTTCCGCCTCGGCCCCGGAAAACTCCCCCCGACGGAGGTCAAAAAAACCTGAACCTTTATTCGCCCGGTGAACTCGAGGGAGGTCAAGATCCGCCTCGCTCTGGCCGAACGTGGGTCAAGGTCGGGGCTCCGCCGATCGTGAGGGAGGTCTTCGGGGCTGGGCTGAGGGGAGGTCAAAGACCCGCTAGATTGACCCTAATTTCCCTAACGGATTGGTCTAGCGAGTCTAGCCTCCTATTGATGGCATCAAAATGTCTACCATTGTACTCTATCATCTTGTGATAGAGCACGTCCACTATGTAGTCAATAGACATACCATCGTCTTTATTCTTTGTTGTTGTTGTTCTTGTTGTTGTTGTTCTTTGAAAAGTTCTTTGTTGTTGTTGGGGAATTTCTTTGTTGTTGTTGGGGAAGTAGTTGGAGACGACCAAACTGAACATGGACCATTTGTGCACGAGTCCAAAATTGATGCAAGGCTGGTCAATCTCAATAAGGCATATCGACCTCATGCACATAATTTCCTCCTCGATGGGATAAAGAACGGTAAGGTCATTCCCTGTACATTAAAAAACATACATTCAATGATTATTTAGGTAGAAACATATTGTAGAAAAAAACCTATTTTGTAAAATTTACACAAACAAAAACTTTGTATTCAAACCCTTACCTCGCCATACTTTGTGCATGAGGTCGCCTATTTGTCTAACCTCGACCAAGGAAACCCGGCGTTGCTCCCATTTGAGCGATCTGGGAAGACGTCCCTCAACCATCTTTTGCAAACGTGGCGCCGATGCTTGGAAACGTTTGAATGCCCAAACTTTTAAACCAATTTACTATAATGCATGAAAAGTTATTAACATAATCAGATAACATACCGGAAGGCCCAAGGAAACCCGCATATTGAGTAGGTTTCCTTGACGCTTTTAAAACCCATTTTTGGTATTTGTCTCTCAAGTTCTTCTTCGTGAGCCCGCAGAGTGCATTCAAAAGACACCCTGCCCATGGATAGTTGTTGAAGAATTCTAAGTCGTCAACGTAAGACAGCCAATCCAAGAGACGGTCTTCTTCTCGTCCCCGATAATAATACTTGTGCTAAAAAATAAATGATAGCGATCTTTGCTTTATCGCTACCTTTTATCTTATCCCTGTCAAAAAATACAAAACAAGTACTACGGGGAGTTGAAATGCTCCAATAATCTTAAAACAAGCTTTCAAGATCAAAATTTCCCCACAGTTCAAGCCGATTATTAAAGCAAATTCCCTCATTCAAACCGAGTTGCGGTTCCATTAACCTTGAACCACAACTCATGTCTTTTCTTTTTCTATCTCTTTAAAAGCGAAACAACACCCAAATATGTCATTTTTTTGAAATAAAATGTCCAGCGGATTCTCCTTGAAGATTGGCATTTCTATCTTCTTTAATTACCTCCAACGCCTCAATCTTGGACTTCATCGTCACTTTGAAATTAACGTCTTTAGATGTCCGATCCCGAATTTCACCGATGTTGTACTTTTGGGAGGTCATTTTAAGATTAGGTCGAACCAAGCCAAAATGACAGAACCAAACCATGACACGACCGAACCGACCTAAAATCCAGAATGTAGACCAAGCAGAAAGAACCACCAAAAACCGAATGAACCGACCAAAAACGACCAAAACCGACCAAGAACCAACTAAGAACCGACCAAGAACCGATTTTTTTCAATTTTTAAGAACCGACCACCGTAAAATGACTTTAAATGGACCTAGAACCGATCAAAGCAGACCAAAACCTAAACCGACTTTGAATGACCAATGTTGCTTATATTAAGTTTTGTTCTTGCAAAAAAAAATATATAAGAATTAAGAATATTACCTCGAATTTCTAAAAGACCATTTTTAGTCGGTTTTCGTGGTTTTTTAGTATCGGTTTTTGGTCGGTTTTAGTGGGAATGGAGGTCGGTTTTTGGTCGGTTTTTTTTGTTTGGTGAGGTGGTCGGTCGGCCGAGACGAGAGGTGGTTTTTTTGGTCGGGTGGAGGAAGAGATATTTCGAGAGAGAGGGTCGGGCTCACGAGAGAGATTGAGGGTTTTTGAGAGTTTTTGAAAAAATGACCCATTTTGAGACTAATAGGACCCATTTTTTTGCCACGTGTGATACACGTCATCATTTTTTTTGTTATAAAAAAAAAACCGCCTATTTCCCCAAATTTTGATTTTCTCCGGTCTCTTTTATCAAATATTCTCCAACGGAAACGAGAGGTGAAAACGTTTTTTTTTTTATTTTAAAATTATTTTTAAAAATATGTTTTGTAATTTTATTTAAAGATTATTTTTAATTTAAAAAAATTAAAATTATGTTTAGTAATTTAAAATTTAATTTTTAAAAATATATAATATTGTTTAAAATAATAATATATTAAATAAATAATAATTAAAACAAAATTTATGAAAAATTTTCAGTAGACATCAACCTAATTTCATTCCAAAACAATTATAAGTTTATTCTCTAAATATTAAAGGCTTAATTTCATATTTTCAGAAAGAAATAAGGAAACTCAAAAATCATTTAACATATTTAAATAAGTAATTCTTTGATTGCCCAAGCAAACGGATGACCAAAAAACTTATTCAAATTTTTGGAGCGACTCAGGTGAGGGCATGGCTTCGATCGTCCTTCTTGACTTGTTCTGGTCTCAAATGGATCACAAAAGAAAGTGGTGAGAACAAAATTTAGGAGAGAGTTACTGTCCCTGAATTTGTTAGAAATTGCAGACACCATGTCCGGATCTTCAGGGGCATTAGGAAGGTCGTTAATGGCCTCCTCTTACTCCAAATCGCATGGCTGTCATCGTCGTCCCCAAAGAAGACCGGAGAAGAGAGATTGAAGCAAACTGGAGAAGAGAGACTGGAGTAGACTGGAGAAGAGAGATCGGGGAAGCCATATCGGAGAAGTCCGACGAATTGTAACCAGAGAAGAGGATGAGAAGAGAACGAAGAAATTCAGGAAGAGATTGCATGAGAGAGATTGCGTGTGAGAAGTGAAGGGCAAAAAAAAATTTCAAAGGAGAGAAAAATGGAAATGGAAAAAATGAAAACAAGTTTAATTCGTTTTCAGAATGGTGGTAATTTTTGGGAAAATACAAAAACGATTTTGTTTTCGTTTCTGGTCTCTCCTCGTCAAACGTGAAGAACGCTTTCAAAAACGGAAACAAACTAAAACTGATTAACACTATATATTTTTTTTCAAGTACATTCTCTTAGTTGTTTTGTTTTTTTACCTTAAAGTTTATTTATTTTTTTTCATTTTAGTCCTTATCAAAGTGTTCCCCCTCCCTTTTTTTTTTCTTTTTTCCAAGCTCCTCTTTTTTTTTTTGTTTTTTATTCTAAAATTTATTTATTTTTCATTTTAGTCATTTTTACCTTTTTTTTTTTTTTTTATCCTGAAACTTTATTTTATTTTTATCTTTTGGTTTCTTTTCAATAATACCCTAAAACTTATTTATTTATTCATTTTTTTATCTTTTCTGTCTTGAAATTTTATATTTGTTGCATTATGGTTCATTTTGCCCTAAAACTTATTTATTTCCTCATTTTGGCCCTTTTTTACCCTTCTTTATATTTTTCCTCAAAAACTTTATTTTTTCGTTTTAGTTTCGTTTTCTTTGAAACTTTTTATAGATTCATTTGAGTCCTTTTTGACCACTTTAAAATTTTTTTTTTGCTAAAACTTTTTTTTTAATATTTTGGTTCATTCTATCCTAAAACTTATTTATTTTTTTTATTTTAGTCCTTTTTTTTTGGCTACTTAACATAAAACTTTATTTTTTTTTCTTCCAAATTTAAGTTTGTTTTTGGGACTTTATATTCAGATGTTATATGCTTTTAATAATATTACGATAATTAGAACTTAATACACAAATTACTCTTAACGTGCATAGCACGTGATCTTAAACTAATATATTAAGAAAAATTAAAATAACCAATTAGTATAGAAGGAAAGGTACTCATGAGCAAAGTCAAGGCCATATGTTCAAATATTGAGAAAAGTTCATTAATTAAGAGTTGTATTAAATTTAGTTTGCAATTTGAAAAATGTGTCAGTGTTAATTACATACTTTATATTAAATATGAGAAGTTGTATCAAATTTCATTTGTGAACTGAAGAATGTTAAAGTTAGTCATTTTATTATATAGATGGAAAACATGAGGACTATTCTGTAGCTTGCTCCTCATTCTAAATCACTTTTGAAAGCACATTTTTATTTTTTCGTTTTTGAAAGAATGTCATTTTTTGTTTTATTTTTTTAGAAAATACTTATAGTAACATTATTTTTTGCTTTTTCTTTTAATTTATTATCAATTTTATTGCTTGTTAAGAAAAATAAAAAGAAATAGTTTTTCTCGAAATGGAAAATTTTTGTGTTCTAAAATCAAGATCAAGATTGGGGATGAGGTTGGGGTTGGATTTGGTTGGGCTCTGGTTCTAATCTTGGCATCATCCATATTAGTCTAGACCTTAACCCCAATTTCGTCTCCTTATTCTAGATTTTGACCCCAACCTCGACCTCTACTTTCAATCTTCAACCTTGACCTTTGCTGGTTTTAATGAATATATATATATATATATATATATATATATGAGCAATAGACTAATTACAGATTTTCATAAATAAAATGATTGATTTTTTTTTCAAATTTTTTTTTTTATTATGACATAATTTATTATGGCAATAAAATCCTTTTAGTGCTCTATATTATAGCGAAACATCTCATTTGTGTTCTATATTTTTAATAATATTAAAACGGTACTTTCATCTTTAAAAAAATTCTTTCGATACCCTGAGATTGATTTTTAAGACATAATTTTCAAACTGCTCTTTATATTAATTAAATGGGAATAAATAACTTTAAACATATTTAAGAAAACCTACCTTAACCCCAATTTCGTCTCCTTATTCTAGATTTTGACCCCAACCTCGACCTCTACTTTCAATCTTCAACCTTGACCTTTGCTGGTTTTAATGAATATATATATATATATATATATATATATGAGCAATAGACTAATTATAGATTTTCATAAATAAAATGATTGATTTTTTTTTTCAATTTTTCTTTTGTATTATGACATAATTTATTATGACAATAAAATCCTTTTAGTGCTCTATATTATAGCGAAACATCTCATTTGTGCTCTATATTTTTAATAATATTAAAACGGTACTTTCATCTTTAAAAAAATTCTTTCGGTACCATATATAAAAGAATAGAAAAGAGTGCGTAGCATTTTGGTAGTCCAAAACGCACAGCTTCGGTTTGTTTATACTTCTTTCTTTATTTTCTTTTCTTTTGCAAATTTTTAACCCTTTTCTTTCCTTTCTTTCTCTTGCATTACTTTTTCTTTTTTCTTTTTTTGGCTCCATTTGCTTACTATAGTTTGTTACTATTAAAAAACGATAAAATCTTTATTTCTTTTAAACTCCATCTTTTTTGTGTTATACCTTTTCTATTCATTTTTTTTTTTTTACTCTACTTATCTACCATTGTACTCTACAAATAATTTTGTACTTTTTTTCTTTTTTTTTCGGTGCTTTAAAGTTCAGGATCTAACAGAGTTATTAACCCTTAATTTTAATAGCAAGCTAAAATGCATTTTATCTATTTTATATGGTGTTGATGAGTTTTCAACTAATCAATATCATGGTTAATTATCTTTCCACCTAACAATGAAGCATACTTTGGGAGAATGAGGGAAATAGGCCAAAATTTAAGAGAATTTAAAATTAATTGGCCAATATTTAAGAGAAGTTAATAAATAGGCTAATATGATGTAAATTTAGACTTACAACCACCTAAAATTTAAAAAATATCCTTACATGAAATTTCCCCACCTCTAGAGCAACCCTACTCTCGCGTGCCCCTCTCTCTCCCCCAATCTCTCCGCCTCTCTCCTATTCGTCCTCTCCTCCCTCAAAAATCCTACTCTCTTTCTTTCCTCTCTCTAGAGGTAAACCTAGCAGATCTTCAGGAAACACTTTTGGAAATTCCTGGATTGTCAGGACATCTTACCTTTGCCTCTCACCCGAGCTCTTTCTTCCTCACTTGTCCCTCTCTTCTCTCATTCTCCTCTCAAATTGTCTCTCTCACTTCTCTAAGCGGATTTGAAACTGAATTTGAACAAAAAGGGAGATTTCTAAGAAGTTTTCAACCCTAAAGCAAAGATTAAGGTAAATTCTTTGAAAACTCACTCTTGATCTTCGATTCTCTCTTCATGATCTGGTTTTTGGTTGGATTTCGATGAATATTGATTTATATTTGATTTTGAATGAAACCATATTATAATTTGAGGGTTTTTGATTCTTTGAATCCCATTTGATGATTTGAACATGGTTTTGTTGATTTCCCATGAGAATATCTTAAATTGAACCTGAAATTGCAAGATTTGGTTTTTTTTTTTCCCGGATTGGCCATTGTTCTTAGTAGGTCTGCTCCCCACCGGTC
This sequence comes from Morus alba, assembly GCA_012066045.3. NCBI lineage: Eukaryota > Viridiplantae > Streptophyta > Magnoliopsida > Rosales > Moraceae > Morus > Morus alba. The sequence goes on along the minus strand of CP050226.2, from coordinate 17,442,642 downwards.
GATTGGTCACCACACCACCGGCCGACCGGTGGAGTAACACTTCTCTACCACCGGTCGACTGGTGTGCACTTCTCCTGCCTCAAAAATGTTTCACAACCTTGTTTTGGACCTGAATTTCAATGGAGAACCAACTCAACTTCATTTGAGAACTTATAGTGAGTAGATTAGCCATATTAATCTTTGTTTCCATTTCATTTCTCTTGATTGAACTTCGATTCTCAAAGAATCATGATTTGAATTAAGAAATCATTTATGAACTTTGATTTTAAGGCACACTAGTATGATACAATTGTTCATGATTAAGCTAGATTGTTTAGAGATAAGAATTAAACTCTAAACCGTTGTTTTTGATGACGAAGGTAGCAGCACGATTAGACTTGGAGCATCAAAGACAAATGAGAAGCTGGGACTACATTAAGTTATCCGTAGAATTAATATCTGAGAGGTAAGATGTTCTTGTCCACATCCATATTAGCCTGTTTTAAATATATTTGGCCTAAGAAAACGTTTTAAAGATAAAAAAGTATTTGAAATCGTTGAAAACTAAAAAAAAAATTTTATATGATATTTTTCTTAAAATGAGATATTTTAAGAAATGGTAACAACACTGATGGCCTAGAAATCGGGATATGGAGATCATATCCTTAAGGATAGGACCTAAAACCTAGATGGGCCACTACAGTGGCGATTGGCCTTGCAATGGTTGTAAGTAATTTATTATTAAATTACATGCTGGTGCCTGAAACTGGTAATTTAAGTTTATTTTCCATTTAGAAAAAGGTTTGGTTCTGAATGATTCATTTGGGCCTGTACTTCCATTTATCTATTCGGTTTTATAAAATTTTATTCTACTGGGCCTTTCGTTCACTTTTCCTTGTTTCAAATGTAATTTAAACCCTCCTAGGTGACGCTAGAAATAGCACTGAATAGGTGGGTTCAGCGGTGAGGAATTCCATTCAAGAATAAAAAAAGTTGTAAAGTGTTCTCTTCATCTCTACTTATTCAAGGCATGTATATAAAACTATGGATGTAACCTTAAATTCTACTGGATTGTGGTTAATGTCAGCACTATGGATGTCTAATATGTATGCACATTGTGTAAACCCTATGGATATCAGAGGCTGACTTTTGAAACTGATTTGACTCTGATTGTAATTTTATAAAGTCCGCCTCACTCTTTCTAAAACCTAATTTCCTTAAAATAGTGAAGTTTGTTTAGAAATTCTTATATGTATACTATGTTTGACTTTGACTTTACCTTAATTACTTTCTTAATCCTTATTTATTCCTAAACAAGCCTCCACGTCACCAACCCCTATTTGGGAGAGTGACAGTCACTAAACTCCAACACCATGGAATTCCACAACCATGACAAAATCACAACATCTTCCTCATCCCATTCTTGAAATTTAGGATCTTTTGGTTGCGATCTCGTCCCTAAAAGATGGCTGAGTTTGCCCTTTCCTTTGAGAAAGGTTCGAACCAATTGCGACCACTTCAAAAAATTCCATCCATTCAACCAATAGGCTACTTGAATGTTCTACAATTCTCCAGTTGAATGAGTAACATGTACCTGTGCTTCTTCGAATTGTGTTGTGGTTATGTTCTCTACAGTTTCGGACATGATGATGAAGGATTAATAGGACCAACGACTCAAGAAAAACAGGGAAAAAACGACAATTAAGGTCGTGAGAAAAAGAGCTTATGAAGGCTATGAAGGTTGATACACGGCAATGAAGGCCAGCAGAAAGAAGACTGAATTGGCTGAACAAAAACTTTGCAAAATACTCTGTTTTGAATTCAAAAACAGGGTAAAATAGGGCACAAAGAAACAACAATATATCCCTGGAGATGAAGGCCAAAGGTTTTAATCCTAGAGAGAACTTAAGCTCTAATACCATAACGTAAAATAGAGAAGAATGATAGTAATTCTCATTGATTAGAACAAAATAGTACATAACAAAATATCGAATATTCTAGGATACAAAATAGGAACCTACCCAACTAAATTAGGAAAATACCTAAAGCTATCAATCCCATGATTCAAGGGATCGGAGTCAACTTTCCAAAGTCAAACTTCCTAGAATAACTAATTCTATATAGCCTGTATACAGAACTCAATTACAGTCGTAATTTACTCTATAAGAATTCGATTACAGGTATACAAGTCAACAGTTGGCTTCTTAACCTTATCTACAACATCATATAATTCTTAAGTAAATGCTAAGTAAGAACACTTCTCTATCTCACAAAACATAATTTGAGTTTTAAATACATAACATAATCATCAGTCATATTCATAGCAGTGCATGAGACACGCATGTAAGTATAACATATCTTTTCATTATATTCCATATCAAAGCATTATTCATTTTATCTTTAGGGGTCGCTGCATCATTAACATTGTTTGCGCGCCATCACGAGGAGTGAGGTAGCTAATCCCAAATAAAACATGACAAGTCAACCTTGCGGGACAATTCACCTAGCGGGACAAACATAAATATAGGGTGTGTGAAACATATATTTATACATATTTATAAGCTTTCATAAAACTCTTCGCAAGTAAAATCATAGAAATTGGGGCAAAAATATTCGTTTATTCATTCTTATTCTAACTAAAATGCTTTATAAGAGAAACGCTTAAAAAAACTTAATATCATTAGAAATCATTTCCCAAACGGTTTTCATAATTAATTATCATGTTGTAGGTGAGAATGTACTTACTTGATGCGTTGTTTACCTATCCAATCATGGTGACAGAACGCATTAGGAATGCGTTGTGCTTGCCTCTTGGAGAATTCATGTCAAAAGTAGGGCTGGTAATTCATGTTCGTGGGCCGTGTTCAGGCCGACACGATTACGGTACGACACGATTACAGTGAGCACGAACACGACACAATTAATAAACGTGTCAGAAACTCAAACATGAACACGACACGTTAATAACACGGTTAACACGACACGACACGCGAACACGATTATTAAACGTGTCGTGACGGGCCGAAACGAAAAAACACGTTTATGACCCAACTAGCAAAAATAGTGAATTTTATATTGTATTCAAAATAATATTAATTGACTACTTAATATCACTTATAATTAAAATCATGTATAATAGCTAACACACATTAAAATATCTAAAACATCACTTATGACATATGTTTCAAAACATACCAATTACTAAACATCTAAAGAAGTTTGAAAACATAACCAAGTACATTTAAATAAGTTTGAAAACATAACCAAATATTTGAAAATTTAAGTGCATAAAACATAATCAACCATCTACAAGTCTATTGGCATATTTAAGTGCATAAAGCATAAAACATATTTAAAGTTTAGGTTTATCCATTACAAATCATCAATTGGCATTTTGTAATCAACCATCTACAAGTCTATTGGCATTTTGTAATTTTATCAACATGCCATAACTTATTTAAAAGTTAGAGTGTTAAATTAAGTTAACCCTTTTATCAAACACCTTTCATGCAAATGAGAGAATATAAATAAAACGGGCTGTGAGAGAATGAGAGAATGAGAGAATTAGAGAAGCTAGGGTTTTATCTTAAATATATATATATATATATAGATTAATAAACGGGTCGGTTCGGGTCTTGTCGTGTCGGCCCGATTATAGCCCGTATAACTAAACAGGTTAAGCGTGTTAAACGGGCTGACACGAATCTAACCCGTTTATTTTCATGTTATTCGCCAGCCTGTTAACGACCCAATTAATAATCCTGCGGTCTAAACCCATTTATCTCGTGTCGTTTCATTGTGTCGTGTCTGAAATTGCCGGCCCTAGTCAAAAGAAAATATCCATATAATAAAAAAAAAAATTTAATAACTCGTATATCAACAGTGTCCTAACACTCATAACGTCAAATGACATCTATTCAACGTTCATTTAATCAATCAACATCAAATAATTTTTTTTATTCTAGAATCACATTCGAGATCTAGAAACACCAGTGCATGCTTGGGAGGACATTCTTATACCTAATATTAAGAGAGTGATGGGTAGACTAAGAATTACGTGGACTGAAGTAGTTAGGAATCTGATAGATTCCCACAGAGAACAGCACAAAAATGGAGGAATCTAAACTGGAATTGTATATTGATAGATGATAACCGGAATACAAAGAAATGCAAGAAATGCAAGAAAGAAGATAGGTAATGAGCTTTCGAGAGGCTCAAATCTCTCCCCGGTGGATCTTTCTACTTCACTCACGAATTGCCTGACTATTCCCTCGCAATTCCCCATATTTATTCCCTTACAACCGAATTCCCGTAAGTTCTCACAATTCCCCAAGCTCTCCCACAAGCTAACCAAAATAGGCCTTGCTGCACCAACTAATTTCCCTCTTGCACGTGCTTGTCACGCCCGGGCGTAAGTGAATCGGATGGGGGTTTATCATTACTCCTCCCAATGAGTCACCTTGTCCTCAAGGTGAAACGTGGGAAATTGTCCTTGGATTAACTCAAAAGGTTCCCACGTGGCCTCTGCAGGAGTTTGACCTTTCCACTGAATGAGTAATTTCTAGGGAGTGTTTTGGGTTGTCGGTGAGCGCAAACCCAGTACTTTCTCCGGCTCGATCAACAGCTCGTATTCTTCCGTGAGACGAGGAGGTAGCGCGGAGATCACCGATGCGGGGCCCACTGCGCGACGGAGCTGGGACACATGGAACACAGGGTGAAGCGAGGAAGACTCGGGCAGCTGAAGTCTGTAAGCGACTGCGCCGACTCGTGCAAGGACTGTGAACGGTCCGTAAAACCGGGGGGCGAGCTTCTCATTAGGACGGGCGAGCTAAGGACTTGAGGCTATAGGGCCGATTTCAAGCAAACGAAGTTCCCACTTCGAACTGCTCATCCTCGGCGGTGCTTGTCCCGGTGTTTCATTTTCTGTTGTGCCCGCACGCTGCTGGTGTAATTTTCCAGATCGCTGCCGCGGTCCCAGCTGCTGGTCCACCGAGAAAGGGAGTGGTTCCTAACCTGTAAACGCAAATAAACGAGGGTCCCGACCATAAACAGCCTGGAAGGGTGTGGTCCGTGTGGCCGTGTGGTACGACGTATTGTACCAGTATTCTGCCCATGGCAGCCAACGGGCCCACTGCCGCGGCCGGGTGGAGGCAAAACAGCGGAGGTACGTCTCCACGGAACGGTTTACTACCTCGGTCTGTCCGTCCGTTTGAGGATGGTAGGCCGTGCTGTGCTTGAGCACCGTCCCCTGAAGCCGGAACAGTTCGGTCCAAAACTTGCTCATGAACACTTTGTCCCTGTCGGAGATAATGGAAGAAGGTATGCCATGGAGACGGACCACCTCCTTCACAAAGAGTGCTGCGACCGACTGGGCCGTGAAGGGGTGTCGGAGGCCCACAAAGTGGGCATACTTGCTCAGCCGGTCTACGACGACTAAGATAGCATCAACCCCTCGGAGCGAGGAAGCCCTTCGATGAAATCCATTGAGACATCCTCCCAAATACGGACCGGAATAGGCAAGGGCTGCAGCAAACCTCCGGGGGCCAGTGTGGTGTTTTTGTTCTGTTGGCATACCGTGCATTGTGCCACATACTGCAGGATATCCCGTTTCATCCCTGGCCAATAGAAGCAGCCCTGTACCCTCTTAAGTGTCTTTAAATAGCCAGAGTGACCCCCGACCACACCGTCATGTAGCTCCTTGAGGATAGTCCCCACCAGCGGTGAAGAGCGTGGCACCACGAGTCGGTGATGATACAATAAGCGCCCCTGCACCAAACTATAGCCCGCAGGTCCAGCGCCGCCTTGTTTGAGGCTGGCTATCACGGCACGCAGCTTCTCATCCTGTAGCACTTGCGCGTCGAGGTCCTCTAAGATTGGGGAGTACGGAGCCGCCAGGACTGCTAAGGAGGGAATTGGTTCCCGTCGAGACAAGGCGTCCGCCGCCTTGTTGTCCAAACCCGGCTTGTAGTGGATGTCGAAGTCATAGCCCATGAGTTTGGTGAGCCACTTCTGGTACTCTGCGGAGACTTCTCGCTGTTCAAGTAAATATTTAAGGCTCCGTTGATCAGTGCGGACCACAAAACGGCGGCCCAAGAGGTAATGGCGCCACTTGCGGATGGCCAACACGATCGCCATCAATTCGCGCTCATAAGCGGATTTCAAGCGAGCCCGAGAGGACAGTGTCTGGCTGAAGTATGCGAGGGGCGGTCGCTTGCATCAACACCGCCTTAAGCCATGATCAGACGATCCGGGCCCACCACGAACAATCGAGTAAAATTGTAAGGCCAGAACAGTACCGCTGTCATGGCCTGCTTTGAGGCGTGAGAAGGCTTCCGTAGTCACAAGCGTCCCAATGGAAGCCGCCACGCTCGTGAGCCGAGAGCTGCCGCTTGGGGTGCCATAACCGCCACGAACCGGCGTGTAGTAGCCCGGTGAGCCCTGAAACCTCTTAGCTCGCGCAGCGTCGAGGGCGCACATCGAGCATGGCTGATATTTCAGTCAGTCTACCGCCACCGTCGGGCCGAAATAATATGACCAAGGTAACTCAATTTGACCCACCACCAGACTTCTTCTCATTGGCACATAACCGGTGTTCCCCAAAATGTCCAATACTTTCCGCAAATGGATGACGTGTTCGCCATGGTCCGGGTCAGAAACTAAGATGTCGTCAAAAAAGACGAGTACAAACTGCCGCAAGTGCTCTTTGAAGATCTCGTTCATGAGAGCCTGGAAGGTTGCCGGCGCGTTGGTAAGCCCGAAGGGCATCACCAAAAATTCGTAGTGGCCGTCCGGCGTACGGAAAGCGGTCTTGGGAATGTCCTCTTGCTTGACTCGGATTTGATGATAACCCGACTTAAGATCTAGCTTGGAGAAGACCGTGGCCCCCTGCAGCTCGTCCAACAGCTCATCGATCATCGGGATCGGAAATTTGTCCGGCACCGTTGCCTTGTTCAAGGCGCGGTAATCCACGCAAAACCTCCAGCTGCCGTCTTTCTTTTTAACTAACAAGACCGGGCTCGAGTAGGGGCTAATGCTGGGCTGAATGATTCCTGCCGCCAGCATATCCCTGACCAATCGTTCAATCTCGGTTTTTTGAATCTGCGGGTACCTGTAGGGCCGGACGTTGATTGGAGCAGTTCCCGGATGGAGTGTGATCGCATGATCACGTCCGCGACTGGGCGGGAGCCCTTGTGGCCACTCAAAAACACTCCGGTGTTGCTGCACCACTTCCAATAGAGGCTGGGTACTGCTGCGTGCTGCCCCCCACCGCCCACCGAGATGCTACCTAGTTCCAGCAGTACACCTTCCTCCTGCTCACGGAAGGCCTTAACCATGGCCTTAAGAGATGCCCGAGAGTGACATAAGCTGGGATCCCCCTGAAGAGTCACCGCGACCCCCCCTAATCGAAACTTCATCGTCAATGTCTTCCAGTTCACCTGCATACCACCCAGCGATTCAAGCCACTGCATGCCCAAGATGACATCGGCACTGCCTAGCTCCAACGGCAAGAAATCCTCCATAATCTCCATGTTCTGGAGGGTAAGTACAACTCCTTTGCACACTCCCTCGCCTTTTATGGTAACCCCCGTGCCCATCAATACTCCGTAACAATTAGTTCTCACCTTCGGAATGCCCAATTCCCCGACCAGGGTCGCCGAGATGAAGTTATGGGTAGCCCCACAGTCTACCATCACCACTACCTCCTGTAGACCAATCCGTCCCTTAACCTTCATGGTTTTTGGGGTGGTCAACCCAACTACAGAGTTAATGGACAGTTCCACAGTCTCCTGTACTTCCTCCGTTCCCCCTTCCTGTTCTTCCTTCTCCCCCTCATCCGATTCTCCTACTTCTATCCCGTCGTTAACCATGAGAATGTGAAGTTCCTTGTTCTTGCAGCGATGGCCGAACGAGTATTTTTCATCACAACGGAAACAGAGTCCCTTATCTCTCTTAGCCTGCCACTCTGCATCAGTCATACGTTTAAAAGGAACAGTGGTTGTGGATGGGTTACCTGGTGGTCGTGGCCCTTGGGCCTGAGCCTTTGGGATTGAAGGGAGCTGGCCGGTTGAATTCGACGAAGGACTCCCCGTCGACGTCCGTCCCCATGGTCCCGCCACCGCCGCCCGACTTGGTCGTAACATGCTGTTTCTGTCTTCGACCCGCTGGGCATACTCCATGATCCGGGTCAACCCATTTGGGTTAGCCAAACGGACCTCCGCCCAAACTTCCGGTTTCAGCCCGTTGATAAAAGTGCTTTCCATCACTTTTTCTGGAACTTCAGTCAACGGAGAAGCCAAAAGTTCAAATTTCCTTCGGTACTCTCGTACCGATCCCTCCTGACGAAGAGCCAAAAATTTCTCGCAGATGGATCCTTCCTGAGTCAAGCGGAATCGATCCAACACGTGTACCTTCAGTTCCTGCCAGCTACGGATGGGTCTCCGTCCATCAGCCCACTGAAACCAGGCTAGGGCCTCCCCGTCCATACAGATCGCCGCCGCCTGCAGTTTCTCCGGCTCCGTCAGCCGGTTGATCGCGAAATAACGTTCCGCACGAAACAGCCAGCCCTCCGGATTCTCTCCGTCAAACATGGGCATCTCCGGCCCGGTAGACGCTGCGGTTCGCCCCGATCCCATTCGGGGCGCTCGATTACGGTGGGCCCACCGGATCGACTCTCCTCTCCCGCGGTAAACGCCGCTCCCTGATTCGAAGACTCCGGGTATGGAAATTTTCCTTTATTTCCCCCGTTTCCTCCCACCCGCGACGGATCCTCTAACTTCTGAAGCGCCTGCTCCACTCGATCGAGCACCGACATCCGCGTCACGATGGCATCCAAGTTCCTCTCCAACACCGCAAGGCGTTGTCGATCTCCTCGGAGCTCCCGCTGGTACTCCCCGGGATCTACTTCCTCCGCCGGTGCCTGTGGTTCCTCGATCCGGTCCTCCGCCGCCTCTCCTCGGGGTGCGATCCTTCTATTCACCATCGCTCGATGACTTGCTCTGATACCAAATGATAGATTCCCACAGAGAACAGCACAAAAATGGAGGAATCTAAACTGGAATTGTATATTGATAGATGATAACCGGAATACAAAGAAATGCAAGAAATGCAAGAAAGAAGATAGGTAATGAGCTTTCGAGAGGCTCAAATCTCTCCCCGGTGGATCTTTCTACTTCACTCACGAATTGCCTGACTATTCCCTCGCAATTCCCCATATTTATTCCCTTACAACCGAATTCCCGTAAGTTCTCACAATTCCCCAAGCTCTCCCACAAGCTAACCAAAATAGGCCTTGCCGTACCAACTAATTTCCCTCTTGCACGTGCTTGTCACGCCTGGCGTAAGTGAATCGGATGGGGGGTTTATCAGAATCACATTCTAGATTTAAGCCTTCAGGAAAGTCTAATTTCGAATAGAACTGCGTGAAAAAGTGAAATTCATATAGTCGACTCCAATTAAGTTGAGAAAAAGGCTTCTTGTTGTTGTTGTTGTTATTGTTGTTGTAATCTAGAATCACATTCACTAGTATAAACAGCCAGACCTATGCTGCTTCAAAAATTCATACCAAGTTTATTAAAAATCACATTAAGCTAAAACTAGCGGCATTAGAAACTAGACATCCTAAGCTTTCCACCGATATATCATATTCATAATTTCAAATTTATTTGACCTCTGAAAACAGACTTCAAAATTTGTGCATAAATTCTAAAATAATTACAATAATACTACATATTCATGTTTAATCAAGAAATCACATTTTATCATCATCCAAATTATCATTAATCAAATAAAAAAATAAACATACACATAAGTTCCTAGCATGTTTGTAAACTCATAAAATTTCATGAAACAAGAGATAAAATCAATAACAGGGCATAAACATGTTACTGGTAACATTCAAATAAAATAGCAATAGGACCCTAAAACAGATTAATCACACAAATTATAAACTATCTCACGTATAGACACCTATATATATCACATACAAGTACCACCCTCAAGAATAGCAGCACTTAGACGTAGAACATTCTCATGAAAAAAAAAGAAAATATATATGTATAATTATCAATATTTTCACATATATAATTGTGTGTGTATATATATTATATATATATATATATATATGTGTCCAGAAATCATCTATTCATACAATAACATATATCCATAATCGTCCTCATCAAATATTCATCCCTGGCCGCCATTATCAACGTATAGAAACAATACAATCCCAAGAACGTACCTTTTTAGTTCTTGTCTGGTGTGGCGTCGATGCAAGAAAGAGTGAGATGGAGATATATGTTAAGGAAGATAGGGCTGAGAGAATTTTATCGTGAGAATTTATTTATTTATTTATTTATTATTATTATTTTTGTAAATGGAGTGAGAGAATGAGATGGAATGAGTGGTCAGATAGTTACTGATTTGAGCCTACCAATCACGATTGGCACATTTAATAAGAGAATATCAAGTCAAATGCTAGTGTGAAAGGAATAAGAGAAATAGAAATTCAGAATTTAAGCTCTGAATGAAAATTAAGGCACATCTCCATCAAATAAACTTCCCATAAATCATATATAAAATTCCTAAACCATTATCAATAAATATCATATGCTAATAATCGCATAGCAACAAGAAATCATGAGATTGGCATGTAATTAGTATTTGCATTGTAACATAAATCATAAAATAAAATCATATGGGAATAGTAAACAAAATATTGTGATTATAATATAATATAATATAGCATCGTTTCGTCATTATAATTAAATTATAATGCACCATAATATATACCTTATACCATTATGCATTATCATTGAATTTTCCCATAATAAAAATAAGCAATTTTTTTTTTGGACATTCTTGCGAGCACATCGATCCCTTTGTTACCGTCACCTGTAATACAACTCAACACAAACATTAGTTTACTTAACATAAATTTCATACGATAACATTAGTGTCTCACAAAATCATTAAGTTCCTTTTTTATATGTTAAAGTAAATGGCGGGCATTACACATTTTGCATACATAAATAACCAGCTTTATGCACATTTTCATAATTATCTGTAAATATTTTTTTTTTCTGGCTCAAAGATGACCTATGCGGTGTTTTTTATTTTTTTTATGAGCTAATGTGGTTGTTCTTGCCTTTTTTTTAGCTATATAAATAACCTAATTATATACTTCATTTTGTACATGCGCTTATACTAGGAGGACATGCCCATGCCACAGGACATGGGCGATATCACTCCTCAACAACAGCCACGCCTTAAAGAAAGCAAAACAAGAGTTGGACATCCAAGTATAGAGAATCCTTGTTACTAACAAGGTAGATGTATCCGAAAAACTTTGAAGCTCATCAAACTAGTAACCAAAAAACTCACAGAATCGTCTATTAGTAAAACGAAATCAGCCTCAAAAAGCCTAATTTATTAGAAAATAAACCCAATGCAGAAAGTAAATAAATCCCCCGAACTAAAAGAAAATTTAGGTTCTGCATCTCTTTCTTGGAAAAAAGCCGGCTGAATAGCTGCGTGACACATACTCCCTATGTTTCACAAATAATGTTAAATTATTCCCTACACTTTACAAATCACGTTGAAACCTTCTCAGGGACAACAGAAATCACGTATGGAAAAATGCACCATTTTGACAAAATACAGGGGTGATGAAATAATGATTCCTGATTTTAAAGCAAGCTTGAACAACACATTAATTAATTAATTAAATAGGTAACTAGATAAATAAATAAATAGATAAATAAGCAAATAAATAAATAAATACGAATGTGAAATAGAAAATTAACAATGTACCTAACTAAGCACAAATTCTTCACCCGACCATGCTCATAACCTAATAAATTAGCAAATGAAATTACTAAGTTTCATTTTCTATAAGGTAGGAGAGCGAGAACAAGATTTTCTCGGAAACCAAACAGTAGAAAGAAAGGAAAGGAAAACCTTGCGAAGCGTGTGTTCGATAGTTTGTTGAGAAACGCGAGCAACCATGAGAGTGCAATAAGGATCACCGAGGAGGTTAGCATCAATGAGAGCATCATCTTCAAAAGAGAGAATTTTACATTTTGGTAAGGAACTAAACGACGTTAGAGAGAAATGACAGAAAGAGAGAGAGAGAAACAAAAGACAAGACAAGTGGAGGAATAGAGATGGGCGTGACAGATGACATTGTCGTGAGAAAGTCAGTGCCGTTGGAGCTTCCTACTCGGATCAGATGGTACATCTCTGCATAGAACATTGCGTTTACTTTGTCCCTGTTCCCCAATTAGCAAATGAAATTACTAAGTTTCATTTTCTGTAAGGTAAGTGAGCAGGAACAAGATTTTCTCGGAAACCAAACAGTAGAAAGAAAGGAAAGGAAAACCTTGCGAAGCGTGTGTTCGATAGTTTGTTGAGAAACGCGAGCAACCATGAGAGTGCAGTAAGGATCACCGAGAAGGTTAGTATCAACGAGAGCATCATTTGCAAAAGAGAGAATTTTACATTTTGGTAAGGAACTAAACAACGTTTTGACAGAAAACGACAGAAAAAGAGAGAGAGAAACGAAAGACAAGACAAGTGGAGGAATAGAGATGGGCGTGATAGACGACATTGTCGTGAGAAAGTTAGTGCCGTCGGTGTTTTCTGCTCGGATCAGATGGTACATCTCTGCATAGAACATTGCGTTTACTTTGTCCCCTGCTCCCCCAATCCCATTTTATACACATCTTGCAGTTATAAAAACCAAGAAAATAATTGAAATAAAGACACAAAAGGAATGACATGCAGCAATAAAGACAGGGTAAACACGATTACAAAGTAAACATAGACAAGCAATGCAAGTAAAATGGTCATAGTCTCCCAATAACCTCAGTCAAAAAACTTGCAATAGCATAGGTCCCTAAGAATAGTCCTTAAAATTATCAATCTGGATTTTAAATGTACAAGGAAGAAGATTAAAAGCTTTGAAAAAGAAAACCTCCACAAACTGATCCAAAAATACATAAATAAATAAATAAGAGTCTAACAATGCCCTGAATAATCTACAAAAAAGCACAAATGAAACATATAAAAGTTTCATAGCAAACAATCCGGCCGCATTTTCAAGGCAATCACCTTTTTTCTATCAAGTTAGTACAATAAATAGAACATCAATCTGTATATAAAGAACTAATTAAAAAGGCTGATGACAACCACTACTTGCAAAAGGTATATTTCTTTTGCAATCAACCAGTTGATCTGGTTCTAGAAATCGTTGAAGTATATCATGCCATTCCAAATTAAACATAATACTAACATTCAGCCTAGACTCAAGGCAAATGAAACAAATGACAACTAAGAAGATAGATTAGACTGGACGATCATTAGGTACACTGTCAGAAACTTGAAGCAATCAAAAAGGGAAACAAATAGTAAAATAAGATCATAACTAAATCCCTGAGCAAACCTGCTCATTCGCACACATAAAAAGATCAAACTGGTCCACTTACCAAAGTGAGTTTGCTGACTCATGGATGACAAAAGTGGAGCACCATACTATAAAGCGGGAAAAAAATATTAGAAAGATACACCCTGGAATTATTTCCATTGCATTAATGAAAGGAACATCAGACGTAACAGAATGTCTGAAATTTACACTTATTAACAATACTAACATTCAGCCTAGACTTAAGGCAAATGAAACAAATGACAATTAAGAAGATAGATTAGACTGGAAAAATCATTAGGAACACTGTCAGAAACTTGAAGCAATCAAAAAGGGAAATAAATTGTAAAATAACATCATAACTAAATCCCTGAGCAAACCTGCTCATTCGCACACATAAAAAGATCAAACTGGTCCACTTATCAAAGTGACTTTGCTGACTCATGGATGACAAAAGTGGAGCACCAAACTATAAAGCGGGGAAAAAAAAATTAGAAAGATACACCCTGGAATTACTTCAATTGCATTAATGAAAAAAACATCAGACGTAATTGAATGTCTGAAAATTTACTTATTAACAATTTATACCAAGCAAAAAAAATGTGTTAAATCACCATACAGTTTATTTTGGTGATATCAATTTATTAGTATAAATATCAACCGAACTTATTGCTATTTTCTTCTCATACTGACCTATTACTATTATCTTAAATAGATCTTTTACTAACCACACTCCTCTTTTTTTTAATAAGAAAAAACACTTCATATTGTTAAGAATCAAGTACAATGCTTAAGAGGGCCAGAGGTCAGCAAAGAGCAAAACAAAAAAACAAAATACAAACCTCAAAAAGATTAAAAAAAAAAAAATCAAAGACGGGAAAAAAGTTTAATGACCAATTGCATCCATCCAATTGATGATATGCAAAGTAAAGGATAATCCTTTAATCAGGCCTACTTCTCATAAAGTCAGGAATTTCTAACGTTTATAACTTTTCACTAATATCCATGGGCTAAAAAGCATTTCCAATCCTTGAACTAATAATATTTTTGTTACATGAATGCTCATCATTAAAACCTTGAGCTCATCAGAGCTAGCTTTTCTTTTAATAGATGAGCTATTACTGATAGCTAGAAAACAAGATAGAAAAAGAGTGGGCATTTGTTCAGCTTCCTAAACAGCTACGCTCCCTTTGAGAACGGGATGATTATGGGTGGAAACCAAACAATGTTCCCAAAAGCAGACAAACGTCAAATTTAATTGCATTATCAGAACAATCATAAGAAACCCAACTCCAAAAAAGTAAATTCTCATCCAACCCAATAAACACACTAAACAATTCATCAAGAGTACGGAAGATTACAATGCAAGGGAAATACCCATGATATTTGGCGGGATTGATCAACAAAGAATTTGTATTGTTTAGGTCCAGTCTGAACTGAAAACTAATAAAACTGAAGATGTGTGATGAGTGTGAGTGATTATTGCCCTCTTCTTCTCGTCATGTCAATTTCTATTCTTTTTTTTTTTTTGACCTGCATCAAAGGAAAAAGGGGTTACAGATGAGTAAAAATCAAAAATCCCAAAAAAAAAAAAGATTTTTTTTTTTTTTCTGTGAAAAGAACAATTATGGCAAAGAATCACATCCACACAACAATTACTCTGATCATGGTCTCTCTCACATGCCCGAATTGATGGCTCTTTGTTTATCTGAATGCATAGAGGGAGAGCACAAACAAAAGGCAGAGAGAGTTGAAACAAAAGGAAAGAGGAAAAAGTTGGAGGAGAAAAAGAAGGGAAAAAAAAGACGACGTTAGAAAGGAAAGAGAAAAAATAAAAATAAGAGCACAAAAGGAATGAAGCTAGTTCTCAAATAGTAAGTAAAAAGAACTGAGATTTATCATAGAATAATCATAACCATTATTTCCATCTTTAGTGCAATCTTCCCTTCAATATTAAGTTGCTAAACAGTAAGTTTCTGGCAGAAAAAACTCACATAATTTAAAGAGTAACTGAGTAAGATCTCTGAATTGAGAGAGAGAGAGAGACTCACCATGGCTGAATAGACCTTCAGGCACCAAAATAAGAGCATGAGAGGCATTTAAGATTAGGGCAAACAAAGATAGAAGATATCTAAAATGTCGAACATAATATTAGTTCCTCTAAAATCATGACAAAAGCATCCATAAGAATAGAAAAACATCCTCTAAAATCAAGTACTAGAAACCTGAAAGTTCTAAAATAAGAGTAAAAGATAGATAAAAGCACTACTCCAAAGGAGATGAGTCACCAAAAGGAGGTTCATACTGTGGGAACATAGACTTCACAAAGTTCTTAAGACTGTCAAACTCCATTTGTCAACTTGCATCCAAGTTCTTAAGGTTATCGATCAGCATCTATAGAGTTTTGAAGGTCTCAAGCATGTGTTCCTGACTTTGAGTAGAGAAATAACAATTTCCTGTGCTCCTCCTTCTCAAACCCCCTCTTGGTGCTTGGCCCGCTCCCCATATGTATCCCGATCATGTGCAAAGGACATTATTCATTATATCTTTTTATGTTATTAACGTGGGCTACTGCATCACATGAATAACCAGTTTGAGTTTGCAAATCTATCATCTTGTGCTGTCAATTGAAAATGAACAAGTGAAAAGAAAAACTAACGAATACTAAATTATAAACACAAAAATATAAATAAATAAATAAATAAAAACTTGCATAATTCTCCTCTGGTACTGTCCCAGTCCAACCCTTAGTCTTGTGATGGCACATGTCATGATAGAGCTCAATTAGTCCACTAGAATTATCAAGCTCGTTTGCTTTTTGCTGCAAACGAACACAATCTTAATATTGGAGTTAGTGATATGTGTTATCTCCAATAATTCAGAGCCATGAAAGGAAAACCACCAAATGGAGCCAAGGCACTAAGCGAAATACTTCCTTTAAAAACTTGCATAATTCTCCTCTGGTACTGTCCCAGTCCAACCCTTAGTCTTGTGATGGCACATGTCATGATAGAGCTCAATTAGTCCACTAGAATTATCAAGCTCGTTTGCTTTTTGCTGCAAACGAACACAATCTTAATATTGGAGTTAGTGATATGTATTATCTCCAATAATTCAGAGCCATGAAAGGAAAACCACCAAATGGAGCCAAGGCACTAAGCGAAATACTTCCTTTTCTCAAGAAGCGCTACTGCATAACATGTCCCAAAGAATGTTGTAAAAATGGTCAGCAGAGATTGAGTTTTACCACAAGTATTAAAATGTCCGATTCTTAGATAAAGAATGTTGTAAAAATGGTCAGCAGTGATTGAGTTTTACCGCAAGCATTAAAATGCTTGATTTTTAGATAAAGACGTTTTCTTTGCTTTAAAGTGCTGCATATAATTAAATTCTTTTAATTGACATCGGACAAGCTAAATATAATTGCATTAAACATAAAATAGGATACCAATCTACTCATTCCAATCACAAAATTTTGTCATACCAACCCATTTTTTAATTAATAAATGAATAGGAGAAAATCATAAATATGGATCCAACGAGTCGGTAAACTCCAATCATAAAGCACAGTCGCAAGATTTTGTCCACGGAAAATCTCATTTTCATCCATATTTCTTTTGATAAGGCCAAAAAAGAGAAAAGAATATGCATGTGACTAAATGACATTAGCATATCATAACTACTACCTAAAGGATCATCAAAAGTGATTTTATACTTTATTTACTATAAACTAAAGTGGATGTATGTATGTATATATAGATTAGTATGTGATTTATAACTTCTCATATAAACATCATGTGTGAAAGAGCAACTCAAAAAGACAAGAAATCACAGAAACCATAATGGGGAGCTCTATTTTTCTACTAATGATATAAATTTAAACACAACCATACCAGATCAAAATGAAATACCTTATCAAACACGTGAGAAGCAAATGATTTAGCTCCTTGAATGCTGATTCAAAGCATTGGTGGCTGATTTTTTCTGCAAAGTTAAAAAGGAGTTGTTACATAACCTATAAATCACATTAAAAAAAGGTTTGAATGCTCTGAAGGTATTTACATAACTTACCTTATACTTTTCGGTCGACCAATAGTTGCATAACGAATCCCAACCTACCGGCACCAGAACCTGTTTGTGTTTGTGTTTGTGTTTTTTGACTTCCTCTTGATTTTCCACATTTTTTGTATGAAATATTTGTGCAGCCGACACCTCCAATCTTTCAATTGCTTGTTTAACAGACGGTCGATGGAATCTAATATCTTGGCCTTTTTTTCTCAGGCTCATTCCGTTCGAACTTATCCTACAACAATAATATCCAAAATAGGACTATAATTCAACAAGACTTTCTATTAAACGAAATTAGGTGGTTCTATATTATTACCTTGAGTCTAGCATCGCCACATTGTTTGGTTGTGGAATATCCCTCCAAGCCTTGACTTGGAGCAGGGTCATGTGGCGCGCAATCCAACCTACCAACCTAACTCAGATGCCCGCCTTTCGCCTACTTTTCCTACCCCTTTATATGTATTAGGAAAAATAATTCTGGAGTCATTTTTCCAGAGCAACTAACAATTCTGTCATTTGCAATATAACGTGTTTCATCTCGAGTATGTCTTGTTGTTGTAATAATTGAAAAATAATAATAATCAACAGTCATCAAAATAATAAAAAAAGAGTACACATTGTTCTTACAATCTTATTTTTACTTGTAGAGTTGGCAGCCATTGTGGCTGCAGGAGTAAAATCAAGGGCAGCCACAATATTTCTCTTATTAGCAATGAAATAAGCAAGATAAGAAACTATATATTTGTTACTAACAATGAAAGAAGCAAGGTATGAAGTAATTTATATAATTAACAAGTGAAAGAAGAACAATTGACTTAAACAAAAATAAACAACTGACTTAACATAAATTCAGCAATGCTACATCTGTTACTGACATAAATCATGACAAAATCAGATTCTGTATCACTTGCATTTTCCCTCATAATCAACATAATTTCGAGCTCTTTCAAGAAATGTTGCAACCCCATTCATGTACTCATCTGACAAATAATTGGACAACATAATCCACCCCTTGTCAATTGACATGTTTCCTAATCACCAGATTTAATGAAATTAAGATAACAAATATCTTAAAACCATAATGATAAACATGTTAAGAGTTTTAAGGTATAACATAATATTAAATAAACAGAGAAAAGGAAAGAAACAATCAAGAAGTCATGAACACATTAAAGATTTATACAAGCAAAGACAGAGAAAAGGAAAATGAATCACAACTGATTGTACAATGAAAACTTTCAATTCATACAGCAATAAACACGTTGGAATAAAACATAGCAGCATGGAGCAATATCACAATACATAAATTAATTAGAAAGAGTTTCATATAAACCTAAGACCTGGAGCAATTATCAAAAACGGATTATCAAAAAGAGTGAAGCTCTGTAAACCGCAATTGAATAAACAATATGGATTCTTGAGAAATAATAATAGAAACTCGACAATCAAAAGATTGTAGTGTAAACAATTAGGATGAACGGTTGAATTCGGATGCATCTATGCTGGGTATTGCCATTTGCAACGCAAGTCTCGCAGTGCAACCCTGTGTCACAGCCATTGTCCTTCAACCAAGTCTACCCAATAGTGAAAGTTGATGTTGAGGTGACCGTCAGACATGGTGATTCAGCAGAAGAAGGAATGCACGTTGGGGAGATTGATGGGTTTACTTGTCTCTCTAAGGTTGCTTATTATTTTAACTAATCAAATACTCTCTAAGTTCTTCAACCCATGAAATCTCAAACAATACCAAATACGCAAAGGCTTTTCAAATTCTCACAAGACAAAGAAGAAGGAATTCGAAACCGCCTAGTTTCCCTCCTATTTTGTGGCTTTCCCTTGGAGAATGAAGGCATACAATTTGAATGAATTGAAAAAAAAAAAAAAAAAAAAAAAAATCCCTATTTCAAACTCAACCAAATTCAAATCAAACCCTAATTTTACTATCCAAATTCAAAAATGCACTTCATTTTTTCCTTTCTTTTGGTTCCTCTTGATAGATACATATCTTTGGGGCAAAACAAGTGAGTCCTTATGATGAAAACCAACAAAAGATAGCATATTTTTCATGAAAGCAACAACAACAACAACAAAATTCATTTAAGTTAGAAAAACCTATACTGGCAAACAAAATTCTCAAAATAAGTTGCTAACTACACCTTCTTTGATATCACTTTGAGTTTTTGCTTTCTAAGTTAAAAGTGAAACGTCTCAAGCCAAACTTTGAAAAGATCTTCTCTCATTTTTGTTTCACTCTTTGTTGATGAGAAAACAAAAATCGTAAAAATTATCAAACAAATTCAATTTAAATAAGGGTTACATTCAGACATAATATTCCCAATATTTTACAAATCCTCTTTAATGTTTTACGAACCGAATCAAAATTGTCGCCTACATTTTACAAATCAAGTTATAAATCTTTCCAAAAATTATGGTTGAAAATATTGGGAGAGGATATACATTTCTGATAAATTGGGATAAACATAAAAGAACCAAGGAGATTTTTGTTACTATCCTCAAGATCCAATAATCACTAAAACAACAAGCAAATAATTGAACTTAGCAAAACAAATAATTCTTCATAATTTCCATAAATGAAATGAAAAAAACATCCTTAGAACTGAGGACAAAGTAAATATACCTACACGAGAATTGATTGTGAAGTTATTCACTCTCACATTATTACCACAAACGGGACAAGTTACCTCCTCACTCACGTCAGAATGCTCTTCTCTACCTCCAAAACTCTCAACTTTATCCTTTTCACCACAAACTACCATTGCATATTTCCGAACTCTGCGTTGGCACGATTTTGCCATCTTTATCAGTACACAGACTCAACGAACTCTGCAACCAAAAAACAAAAAAAAAAAAACAAAAAACAAAAAACAAATTGCTCTCATTGAAATAAAAATCTAGTCTTAATAATGATTTCCACAGAAATTTTTTGAAAGATAAACGGAAATCGAAGAGAGAGAAAGTGAGAATGCCTGGATCAGAGAAGAAGATAGAAGAGTTTCGCGGTTGGGAAGGAATCGCCTGCATTTGCCGACCAAATAGGGAATTTTCAAAGGAATTGTAAAGTTCGCTCCTATTTTGCCCAGGCAGAACTTGAGATCTTGGGCCCTTTGTCTCCGCAGATTTTGGACACCAGATTCGCAGGTTCCAATTACGAAGTTCCCGGAACCGTCTCCGTGCTCAGCTTTCTCTTAAAACGGTTCGACAACAGCGGTTGTGGCAGGAGCGGGCTCTTCAATTTGGCGGCGGGATTGCCAGCGACTGCTCCGGTATCGGGGGCAACAAGTTTGGATCCGAAGGCGGAGCGTTCTCCTTGGAGCCCATTTGCTTCCGCGACGGCCGGGGCTTGGCTGTGCTAGGGTTGGGCGAGGCCTGAGACTCTATCGTCGTATCCCTCAAGACTGCATTTCTTGGCTACAAGAAGTGCTTCATGGCAACGAAATCTAGAGAGAGAAAGACAGAAGAAACGGAGGAGAGAGAGATTGAGAGGGTTTTGGATTGGAAATGCAAGAGAAGACAAAGGAACGAGAGAGAAAGTGGAAATGTAGCCGTTGGAGGAGAGAGACTTGGGGAGATATGGGAGATTGAATTTTGGGGTAAAAGAACTGCACAGGGAAATGAATTATAAGTGGAAACGTGGCCTTTTTTTTATCGATTATTTGTGTAAAGAGGAGAGAGAGAGAGAATAGGAAATGAATTTCTGTATTTTTCATTACTACTGATTAACACTTATATATATATATATATTTTTCAATTGGAACAATTAAAATAATATGTTAAGAAAAAGTATAATTAAGTTATATTTATATCAATATCTATATAATAGAAATTAAAAAATGCTTCACTGTTGAAGCACTTTCGGCCAAAACAGTGGCGGTCTGGTTGAAAGTGCTTCACTGTTGAAGCACTTTCTCTGAATCTGTGATTCTAACTACGATACCTCGACATTCAAAAATAAAAGAAAAAAAAAAAAAACAACACAAAGTTATGATACATTGGGACCCTAAATTAAAATTAAACCTACAACAAGAATAATGAAAATAATTCAAACTAGTTGTCAATGAAACTAGGAGAAACGAAATGAAGAGGCTACTAACAAAAACAAGTAGATAGAAAATAACAAATTCAAAATTAAGAAAATAAAAACCATAGTTGTACGCTTTAAGTATCCATACATAACTTACGAAAAAGAGACTCACAATAATTAAAAGGTGTCACAAATAAGTTCAAAGAATATAAGAGCATAAGAACAAAACCGAAATAAGATCTTGTTATGTGATTCTCACTACAATACGTCGCCACTTTAAATATCAGAAGAACAAAGCAACACGACAATGAGACTCTAAAATCTAAATTAAAACTACGAGTACAATGAAAATAATTTAAACATGTTTTCGATGAAATCCAAGAGAAATGAAGAAAAGACACCGCTGAAAATAAAAGACGGCGAGAAAATAAAAAATCTAGAATTAAGAAAAACAAAACTAACTTTCAAAGATTCATAAAAATAAAAAGATGATCCAAATTGTTGAAGGTAGTTTTAAAGAAAAGAACATAACAAAATATTCATTCAATATAACATCACTTCGACATTAATTACAAAACAAAAGTTCGATATAATCCAAAATAAGATTGTCTTCGGCGATCCAAATTGCATTAAATGTTCAAAAATCATAAAAACAAACCAACACTACAATCAGACGTTAAAACCAAATATAACTTGATTCAAAACTATAAATTTAATTCAAGCGTGGTTTCAACGATCCAAAAAAAAAGTAATTCATGGATGTTGAAATCAAGGTTCAGTTATAAAGAAAAAGTAGGATCCAAAATATTAAAGAAATTTAAAAGAATATAAGTATAAATAAGATTGAATTATGTGATACTAACTAATATTCATTCAAAAAATAAGGATAACATCAGACCCTAAATACAAATTAAACCTGAATGAGAACATTAAATTACAAAACAAAAGCAAAAATCAAAAACCAAACCTAACCTGCAAATACCTAACCTGATCCAAAATAAAGAAAGAACATGCATAATTTTACAACTAAATGAGGGTATTATTAAGGGTCTTGACAGCCCACAAAAATCAATCGCACCCTAACTATACTTTATTTCCTTATATAAACAGTATATCAAGCTTTTTTTATTGTTGCTAACAAAAATAACGTAGAACTAAATACACACGTGTGTGTGTGTATATATATATATATATATATATATATATATACCGTCACATAACCTATTTATATTTACACTGCCATATGTATAATACATATTACACGTATTAAGTAGGTCTTTATAAATACGTACTCATATACGTATGTATATATATAATCTAATAATAAAAATTAACCATCACACAAATTTATCATATCATCTCCTAAAATTTAACAATTTGACATGATCTTATTCTTACACTACGAGTTCTCGTTGCGCTCACATGTTCAAAATAATTCAAAGTAATGTTAAGATTAACAAACTATGATACCATAACTATATCCACATTAATTCGTAATTTCTAATTTATAGCAATATTGTTAGTTAGAATTTTGGATATTATAACTCTTCTCACCTTGTAAAAGTTGTCCTTGAAATTTAGAATAAATCCAAGTAATTCAAACACATCTTCTCATTCCCATGTAGCTTCCTCTACCTTGTGGTTACACCAAATAACTATTACCACGGGAATCTCATTATTGCTCAAGGTCTTTGTCTTCCGGTCCAAAATATCGACTTGTTTCTCTTTGTAGCTCATATCTTCTTGAATTTGAACTCCTTGTGAATTGATGAAATGCAACGAGTCCGGTACATACTTCTTTAGCAACGATAAATGAAAAACGTTATGGATAGATGCCATCCATGAGGCAATTTTAGCTTGTAAGCTACTTGCCAATGTGCTCACTTACCACATACGTGAAGAATAACCAATGTCCATGGAATAAACCAAAAAGAAGAGGAACTTTTGTAGGATATTGCGTGAAGAATTTGTTTTCAGAAGAAGAGAAGCAGATAGCGTACTTCGGATAAATCTCAACTGAGTGAAGCCAAGGATGACGGAGGTAAATGACTAAATTCCAAAACTTGTAGAAAACAAATCTTTACATATTTTAACAGGCAAATACTATTTGAAACCATATTAGAATTACAATCCAAACAAAGAATAAAGAAAATTCCTAAAACTTCTCAAAACATTAAAAATAAAAATAAAAAAAAAAGAAAAAAAAAAAAAAAAAAAAAAAAAAAAAAAAAAAAAAAAAAAAAAAAAACAAAACAAAAAAAGAACCAATCATTAAGAAGATAAAATCAAGCAGAGATAGATGAAAAATTAACAAGAACCCAATTAAAGCAACAATCAAAACCTAGAACAAAACAGAATCCTGTAATAAAAAAAAAAAAAGATGCGAACAAAGAAGCACAAACATGGAAGAAAAAGAAAGGTCCATGGCCCAAGAAGGAGAAGGGAGCGGAGAAAAAGAAAAATACCTACACCTATAATTGTAAACAAATTATTTAACTGAAAACAAATAAAATCACATTAACTGAATTAATAAAAAAAAAGACTATACATACACAATTCATATTAAAAAACTGAGAAAACGAATAAAAATTAAACAACCTAGAGAAACGATCAATAAAAGAACTGTCTTTTACAAACTTTCTCAATCCAAAGACAATTCAACAAAATTCTCTTAGAAGCTAAAAATAATATATACAATAACTCGAAAAATTTCAAACCAGAAAAATATTGAGCCTTAGCCATAACAACAGGAATAGAGCCTCTACAAACCCTCACGAAACATCACATTTCAATCGAAAATATGTCTAATAATCATTTTCTAATGAATGATTTTCCATCCAAACAAGTAGAATCCCAAATTAAAATAGTTAAATTGTCTACCTTTGCGAAAAATATCAAAAAAATAAAATAAAATTTATACCTAGATCATGGCCTTGATATTGTTGATGGTGTGCTGCTCTGGACCTCGAGAGTGATGGTTTCCTAGCATAAAATCAAGGATAAGGGCAAAGTACGTTAGAAAGAGACGTAGAGAGAGTTCTCAGTGGTGAAAAACGTGTACGGAACATGATAAAAGGGTCAAATGCACCAAACTAGAACCCAAAAATGAATGTAGACAATGAAAAACAAATAAATAAAAACGTGGATGAAACGTTTCATCCCATTCCTCTTTATACATTGAAAGAATTTATTTCAATGGCATAAATGAAAGGAACATCGGACGTAACAGAATGTCTGAAAATTTATGCTGATTAACAATTTATACGGAGCAAATAAAATGTGTTAAAACACCGCACAGTTTATTTTAGTGATATCAATTTGTCAGTATAAAAATCAACCAAACTTATTGTTATTTTCTCATACTGATCTTAACTTATTACTATTTTTCTTAATAAATATATTACCAGGCTTACTCGTCATTTTTTATAAGAAAAAGTATTTCATATTGTTAAGAATCAAGTACAAAACTTAAGAGGTCAACACTCAAGAGGTCAAAAACAAAAACAAAACCTCGAAAAGATAAAACAAAAAAATAATCAAAGACAGGAAAAAGTTTAATTGATGGTATGCAAAGTAAAGGAGAATCCTTTAGTTAGGCCTACTTTATGATAGGAATTTATCTGACACTATTTATCACCAATTACATCCATCCAATTCATGACATTCAATGTAAAAAAGAATCCTATAATCAGGCCTATTTCTCATAAAGTGGGCATTTATCTAACATTGTTTATAACTTTTCCCTAATATCCATGGGCTAAAATCATTCCAAATCCTTAAACTAATAATATTTTTATTATATGAATGCTAATCATTAAAGCCATGAGTTCATCAGAGCTACCTTTTCTTTTGGTAGACAATAGCAGTTACTGATAGCTAGTAAACAAGAAAGAAAAAGAGTGGGCATTTGTTCAGCTTCCTAAATAGCTATCTCCCTTTGAGAACGAGACATTATGGGTGAAAAATCAAACAATGTCCCCAAAAGCAAACAAACATCAAATTTAATTGAATTATTAGAACAATCATGAAAAACCCAACTCCAAAAAAATAAAACCTCATCCAGGCCGATAAACACACTAAACAATTCATCAAGAGTAAGGAAGATTACAATGCAAGGGAAATACCCATGTTATTTGGCGGGATTGAGCAACAGAGAATCTATATTGTTTGGTTCAGTCTGAACCGAAAACCACTAAAACAGAAATGGGTGTTGTGTGTGAGTGATTATTGCCCTCTTCTTCTCGTCATGTCAATTTCTATTCTTTTTTTTTTTTTACCTGCATCAAAGGAAAAAGGAGTTACAGATGAGTAAAAATAAAAAATCCCCAAAATATATATATATATATATATATTTTTTTGACAAGAACAACAATTTTATGGCAAAGAATCACATCCACACAATAATTACTCTGATAATGGGTCTCCCTCACATGCCTGAATTGATGGCTCTTTGTTCATCCGAATGCATAGAATAGATGGAGAGCACAAACAAGAGGAAAGAGGAAAAAGCTGGTTCTTAGACAAAAAAGGAAAGAGAAAAAAAAAAAAGGAGCATAAAAGAAATGAAGCTGGTTCTTAGACAGTAGGTAAAAAGAACTGAGATTTATCATAGAATAACCATAACCATTATTTCCATCTTTAGTGCAATGTT
The DNA here is from genome assembly GCA_012066045.3 of Morus alba. Taxonomy (NCBI): domain Eukaryota; kingdom Viridiplantae; phylum Streptophyta; class Magnoliopsida; order Rosales; family Moraceae; genus Morus; species Morus alba. The sequence goes on along the minus strand of CP050226.2, from coordinate 17,416,485 downwards.
CCCTTCAACATTAAGTAGCTAAATAGTAAGCTTCCGGCAAAAAAAAACTCACATAATTTTAAGATTAACTGAGTAAGATCTCTAAATTGAGAGAGAGAGAGAGAGAGAGAGAGAGAGAGAGAGAGAGACAACTCACCATAGCTGAACAGACCCTCAAGTGCTGTAGAAGGAGCTAAGGCCTCTTCATGACTCAGCCTAATCAGCCCCCAAAACCAACAAAATAAACCCAATAATAAAAAAGACACAAGAATTATGAGATAGACAAGGCAGCAACTCACCAAAAGAAGAGCATGAGGCATTTAAGATTACGGCAATAAAGATAGAAGATATCTAAAATGTTGAACACAATATTAGTTCCTCTAAAATCATGACAAAAGCATCCATAAGGATAGATAAACATCCTCTAAAATCAAGTACTAGAAACCTAAAAATTCTAAAATAAGAGTAACAGATTGATAAAAGCACTATTCCAAAGGAGATGAGTCACCAAAAGGAGGTTCATAATGTGGAACATAGACTTCACAAAGTTCTTAAGACTGTCAAACTCCATTTGTCAACGTGCATCCAAGTTCTTAAGATTATCGATCTGCATCTACAAAGTCTTGAAGGTTGCATTTGTTCCTAACTTTTTGAGTAGAGAAATAACCATTTTCTGTTCTCCTCCTTCCCGGACCCCCTCTTGGTGCTTGGCCCGCTCCCATTATGTATCTCGATCATCTGCCAAGGACATTATTCATTATATCTTTTTCCGTAACTATTCAGAGCAATTTCCCTCAGCTGCATCACTTGAATGGCCAGTTTGAGTTTACAAATCTATCATCTTGTGCTGTCAATTGAAAATGAACAAGTGAAAAGAAAAACTAATGAATACTGAATTATAAAGAAACACAAAATAAATAAATATATAAATAAATAAAAACTTTCAAAATAGTTCTCCTCTGGTATTGTCCCAGTCCAACCCTTAGCCTTGTGATGGCACATATCATGACAGAGCTCAATTAGTCCACTAGAATTATCAAGCTCCTTTGCTTTTTGCTGCAAAAGAACACAATCTTAATATCAGAGTTAGTGATATGTCTTGTCTCTAATAATTCAGAGTCATGAAAGCAAAACCACCAAATGGGGCCAAGGCACTAAGCGAAATACTTTCTTTTCTCAGGGAGTGCCACTGCATAACATGTCCCAAAGAATGCTGTAAAAATGGTCAGCAAAGATTGAGTTTTACCACAAGCATTAAAATGTCTGATTCTTAGATAAAGTTGTCCTCTTTGCCTTAAAGTACTGCATATCGTTAAATTCTTTCAATTGGTATCAAACAAGCTAAATAATTGCATTAAACATAAAATAGGATGCCAATCTACTCATTCCCGTCACAAAATTCTGTCATACCAACCAATTTTTTTATTAATAAATGAATAGGAGAAAATCATTCAGGGAGTGCCACTGCATAACATGTCCCAAAGAATGCTGTAAAAATGGTCAGCAAAGATTGAGTTTTACCACAAGCATTAAAATGTCTGATTCTTAGATAAAGTTGTCCTCTTTGCCTTAAAGTACTGCATATCATTAAATTCTTTCAATTGGTATCAAACAAGCTAAATAATTGCATTAAACATTAAATAGGATGCCAATCTACTCATTCCCGTCACAAAATTCTGTCATACCAACCCATTTTTTTATTAATAAATGAATAGGAGAAAATCATAAATATGGGTCACAAAGCACAGTCACAAGATTTTGTCCACTAGGAAATCTCATTTTCATCCATATTTCTTTTGTTAAGGCTAAATAAGTGTCAAAAAAATATGCATGTGACTAAATGGCATTAGCAGATCATAACAACTACCTAAAGGATCGTCAAAATTGATTTTATACTTTATTCTCTATAAACGAAAGTGGATGTATGTAAGTATATATAGATTAGTATGTGATTTATAACTTCTCATACACACATCATGAGTGAAATCAGCTTGGTTGAATATTTGAAACAAACTAGAGTGAAAGAGCAACCTAAAAAGACAAGAAATCACAGAAACCATCACGGGGAGCTCTGTTTTTCTACAAATGATATAATTTAAACACAACCATAGCAAATCAAAGTGAAATACCTTTTCAAACACGTGAGAAGCAAGTGATTTAGCTCCTTAAATGCTGATTCAAAGCATTGGTTGCTGATTTTTTCTGCAAAGTTAAAAAGGAGTTGTTACATAACCTATAAATAACATTAAAAAAAAAAAAAGTATGCTTGCTCTGAAGGTATTTACATGACTTACCTTATACTTTTCAGTCGACCAATAGCTGCATAACGAATCCAAATTTGCCTGCACCAGAACCTATTTGTATTTGTGTTTTTTGACATCCTCTGATTGTCCACGCTTTTTTTATGAAATATTTGTGCAGCCGACACCTCCAATCTTTCCATTGCTTGTTTAACAAACGGTCAATGGAATCTAATATCTTGGCTTCTTTTTCTCTATCAGGCTCATTCCATTCGAACTTATCCTACAACAATAATATACTATAATTCAGCAAGACTTTCTGTCGAAAGAAATTAGGTGGTTCTATATTATTACTTTGAGTCTAGCATCGCCACTTTGTTTGGTTGTGGAATATCCCTCCACGCCTTGACTTGGAGCAGGGTCATGTGGCGCGCAATCCAACCTAACTCAGATGACCACCTTTCGCCTACTTTTCCTACAGCTTTATATGTATCAGGACAAAATTCTGGAGTCATTTTTCTAGAGCAACCAACAATTCTGTCATTTGCAATACAATAAGTTTCTCCTTGAGCATGTCTTGTTGTTGTAATAATTGAAAAATAATAATAATCAGCAGTAATCAAAATAATAAAAAGACAGTACATTGTTCTTACAATCTTATTTTTACTTGTAGAGTTGACAGCCATTGTGGGTGCAGGAGTAGAATCAGGGGCAGCCACGATATTTCTCTTATTAGCAATGAAATAAGCAAGATATTAAACTATATATTTGTTACTAACAATGAAAGAAGCAAGGTATGAAGTAATTTATATAATTAACAAGCGAAAGAAGAACAATTGACTTAAATAAAAAATAAACAACTGACTTAACATAAATTCAGCAATTCACATCATACATCAGTTACTGACATAAATCATGACAAAATCAAATTCTGTATCACTTGCATTTTCCAACATCATCAACATAATTTCGGGCTCTTTCAAGAAATGTTGCATCCCCGTTCATGTTGCAACATGGAGCAATAGCACAATACATGAATTAATTAGAAAGAGGTTCACATTAACCTAAGACCTGGAGCAAGTATCAAAAACAGATTATCAAAAATAGTGTAGCTCTGTAAACCAACTGCCAATTGAATAAACAATCCGGATTCTTGAGAAATAAAAGCAGAAACTCAACAATCAAAAGATTGCAGTGTAATTTGGATTCCGTACCTTAGAAGTTAGGATGAACAACGAATTCGGGTGTATCTATGTCGAATATTGTCGTTGGCAACGCCAGTCTCGCAGTGCAACCCTGTGTCACAGCCATTGTCCTTCAACCAAGTATCCCTAATGGTGAAAGTTGATGTTGAGGTGACCGTCGGACACGGTGAATCAGTAGAAAAAGGAATTCCCGTTAGGGAGATTGATGGGCTTACTTGTGTCTCAAAGGTTGCTTATTATTTTAACTAATCAAATCCTCACGAACAATACCAAATACGTCAAGGCTTTTCAAATTCTCACAAGACAACGAAGAAGGAATATGAAACCGCCTAGTTTGCCTCCTATTTTGTGGCTTTCCCTCAGAGAACGAAGGCATACAATTTGAATTAATTGAAAGAAAAAATCCCTACTTCAAACTCAACCAAATTCAAATAAAAAAAGTGAGTCCTTATGATGAAAACCAACATAAGATAGCATATTTCTCACGAAAAAAACAACAACAAAAGTATTTAAGCTAGAAAAACCTATACTAGCAAACAAAATTCTCAAAATAAGTTGCTAACTACACCTTCTTTGATATCACTTTCAGATTTTGTTTTCTAAGTTAAAAGTGAAATATCTCAAGCCAAAACTTTGAAAAGATCTCCCTTTTTTGTTTCACTTTTTATTGATGAGAAAATGAAAATCGTAAAAATTATCAAACAAGTTCAATTTTAATAAGGGTTACTTTCATACATAATATTCTCATTATTTTACAAATTCTCTTTAATGTTTTACGAACCGTGTCAAAATTGTCGCCTAAATTTTACAAATCATGTTAAAAATCTCTCCCACAATTCTGGTTGAAAATCTTGGGAGAAGATATACGTTTCTGATAAATTGGGATAAACGTAAAAGAACAGAGGAGATTTTTGTTACTATCCTCAAAATCCAATAATCACTAAAACAATAAGCAAATAATTGAACTTAGTAGAACAAATAATTCTTCCTAATTTCCATAAATGAAATGAAAAAATATCCTTAAAACTGAGGACAGAGTAAATATACCTACACGAGAATTGATTGTGAAGTTACTCCCTCTCACTTTATTGCCACAAACGGACAAGTTACCTCCTCACTCACATCAGAATGCTCTTCTCTACCTCCAAAACTCTCAACTTTATCCTTTTCACCACAAACCGCCATTGTAGATCCTCCCGAACAAGTTACCTCCTCACTCACATCAGAATGTTCTTCTCTATCTCCAAAACTCTCAACTTTATCCTTTTCACCACAAACCGCCATTGCAGATCCTCCCGAACTCTGCGTCGACACGATTTTGCCATCTTTATCAGCACACATATTCAACGAACTCTGCAACCAAAAAACAAAAAAGAAATTGCCCTCATTGCAATAAAAATCTAGTCTTGACAATGATTTCGACCGAAATTTTTCGAAAGAGAAACGGAAAGCAAAGAGAGAGAAAGCGAGAATGCTTGGATCGGAGAAGAAGATAGAAGAGTTTCGCGGTTGGGAAGGAATCGCCTGCGTTTGCCGACCAATTGGAGCATTTTCAGAGGCATTGTAAAGTTTGCCCCTATGTTGCCCTAGCAGAACTTGAGATTTTGGGCCCTCTGTCTCCGCAGATTTTGGACACCAGATTCACAGGTTCCAATTACGAAGTTCCCGGAACCATCTCCGTGCTCAGCTTTCTCTTAAAAGGGTTCGACGACGGCGGTTGTGGCAGGAGCGGGCTCTTCAATTTGGCGGCGGAGATTGCCAGCGACTGCTCCGGTATCGGGGGCAACAAGTTTGGATCCGAAGGCGGAGCGTTCTCCTTGGAGCCCATTTGCTTCCGCGACGGCCGGGGCTTGGCTGTGCTAGGGTTGGGCGAGGCCTGAGACTCTATCGTCGTATCCCTCAAGACTGCATTTCTTGGCTACAAGAAGTGCTTCATGGCAACGAAATCTAGAGAGAGAAAGACAGAAGAAACGGAGGAGAGAGAGATTGAGAGGGTTTTGGATTGGAAATGCAAGAGAAGACAAAGGAACGAGAGAGAAAGTGGAAATGTAGCCGTTGGAGGAGAGAGACTTGGGGAGATATGGGAGATTGAATTTTGGGATTATTTTATCGATTGTTTGTGTAAAGAGGAGAGAGAGAGAGAGAGTAGGAAATGAATTTCTGTATTTTTCATTACTACTGATTAGCACTTATATATGAGAATTTGGTTATATATATATATATATATTTCAATTGGAACAATTAAAATAATATGTTAAGAAAAAGTATAATTAAGTTATAAATACATATATATATATATATAAATTGAACAATTAAAATAATATGTTAAGAAAAAGTATAATTAAGTTATATATACATATATATATATATATATATATCAATATCTATATAATAGAAATTAAAAAATGCTTCACTGTTGAAGCACTTTCGGCCAATACAGTGGCGTTGTGGTTGAATGCTTCCCACAACTCTTTTTTTTTTTTTTTTTTTCAAGTCGATTCTCTAAGTTAAAAAGTTATTCTGTTGTTTTACCTTAAAGTTAATTTATTTATTTTCATTTTAGTCCTTCATAAAGTTTCTCCTTTTTTTCTTTTCTCCAAGCTCCTCTTTTTTTTACCCTAAAGTTTATTTATTTTTCATTTTAGTCCTTTTTACCCTTCCTTTTTTATTTCTATCCTGAAACTTTATTTATTTTTTTTTTTTGGTTTCTTTTCAATAATACCCTAAAACTTATTTATTTATTCATTTTTTTATCTTTTCTGTCTTGAAATTTTATATTTGTTGCATTATGGTTCATTTTGCCCTAAAACTTATTTATTTCCTCATTTTGGCCCTTTTTTACCCTTCTTTATATTTTTCCTCAAAAACTTTATTTTTTCGTTTTAGTTTCGTTTTCTTTGAAACTTTTTTATAGATTCATTTGAGTCCTTTTTTGACCACTTTAAAATTTTTTCTGCTAAAACTTTTTTTTTAATATTTTGGTTCATTCTATCCTAAAACTTATTTATTTTTTTTTATTTTAGTCCTTTTTTTGGCTACTTAACATAAAACTTTATTTTTTTTTCCAAATTTAAGTTTGTTTTTGGGACTTTATATTCAGATGTTATATGCTTTTAATAATATTACGATAATTAGAACTTAATACACAAATTACTCTTAACGTGCATAGCACGTGATCTTAAACTAATATATTAAGAAAAATTAAAATAACCAATTAGTATAGAAGGAAAGGTACTCATGAGCAAAGTCAAGGCCATATGTTCAAATATTGAGTTCAATTTATATAAAATACTAAAAATTTTCTTCTCTCTTGTAACTGTTCATTGTAAAAGTTCATTAATTAAGAGTTGTATTAAATTTAGTTTGCAATTTGAAAAATGTGTCAGTGTTAATTACATACTTTATATTAAATATGAGAAGTTGTATCAAATTTCATTTGTGAACTGAAGAATGTTAAAGTTAGTCATTTTATTATATAGATGGAAAACATGAGGACTATTCTGTAGCTTGCTCCTCATTCTAAATCACTTTTGAAAGCACATTTTTATTTTTTCGTTTTTGAAAGAATGTCATTTTTTGTTTTATTTTTTTAGAAAATACTTATAGTAACATTATTTTGCTTTTTCTTTTAATTTATTATCAATTTTATTGCTTGTTAAGAAAAATAAAAAGAAATAGTTTTTCTCGAAATGGAAAATTTTTGTGTTCTAAAATCAAGATCAAGATTGGGGATGAGGTTGGGGTTGGATTTGGTTGGGCTCTGGTTCTAATCTTGGCATCATCCATATTAGTCCAGACCTTAACCCCAATTTCGTCTCCTTATTCTAGATTTTGACCCCAACCTCGACCTCTACTTTCAATCTTCAACCTTGACCTTTGCTGGTTTTAATGAATATATATATATATATATATATATATATATATGAGCAATAGACTAATTATAGATTTTCATAAATAAAATGATTGATTTTTTTTTTCAATTTTTTTTATTATGACATAATTTATTATGGCAATAAAATCCTTTTAGTGTCCTATATTATAGCGAAACATCTCATTTGTGCTTTATGTTTTTAATAATATTAAAATGGTACCTTTATCTTTAAAAAATTCTTTCGATACCCTGAGACTGATTTTTAAGACATAATTTTCAAACTGCTCTTTATATTAATTAAATGGGAATAAATAACTTTAAACATATTTAAGAAAACACTTATTTTAATTTATAATTTATAAATATTTTCAAGTATTTTCATAACTTTTTAACAAAATATTAGTTTGTTGTTAATTAGGGATAATGGTATAATGGGCATTTTATATCCAAAAATCGGTCTCAATGTACCATAAGAATGTTTCTTTAAAGTTGAAGATAGTGCTTTAATATTATTAAAAGTAGAAGGTACTAACGTGATGTTTAGCTATAATAAAGAGTAACGAAACGATTTTATCCCTTTATCATAACAGATTTTTTACCTATTTGGCAAATAACAATTTTGGGTAATTGAGTGATTGAGAACCTCAATCTTTCTTGATATTATCATTCTCAATAAATCTAACAGTGAGTGAGCATCTTTGAACCTTTTTGGAATTCGTGGACACTTCAAGAACCAAATATAAATTCTTTTATCTCCTTCCAATCCTTTTTATGAATTATCAAGCACTATGGGGAGTGTCTAATAATTACTGACGGAGGTAAAAAATGATCTAACTCTGCATTAGGTCACTATGTATCCATCTATAGTCTATTAGTAAAAATAGGCACGTGCATCGCATATGCCAGCTGCAATAGGGCATGAATTTGACTATCATATTAATATATATCATAGAAACAATTTTATAATGTTTGTAATAGCTTAAAAAATTAAGAGAGTTGCAACATGTTATAAAAGATGATGAATACTCTTGAAGAACACAACACAAAAGAAGTAATTGATCTAGATGACAATGTTCCACATAAAATGTATCTACATTGAAAACAAACTATGAAACGGAAACACGATACAAACTAATTTTAAAATTTATGGTAAAAAGTTTACTATATAGGGGTTTTAGTCTAAACATCATTATCACATTTCCATCCCTTATCATAATTATCCCTTTATTAGAATAGATTAATTTAAACAACTTTTGTAAAATGGATAATACTAAACAAATGGGTAATATTGATTTCACATTGAATTTTAAGAGTCAATTCTAAAAAATAAAAAAAAATAAAAAAAAATCAACGAAAATGCTAAAACTACATTAGAGATGAAAAATCTCCAAAAATGTGTCAAAAAATGATATAAGACATCAATTTAGAAAACAAAAAAATAGTATTTTTTATGACAGTAAATTCACTATATCTGCCATATATAAAAGAATAGAAAAGAGTGTGCATAGCATTTTGGTAGTCCAAAACGCACAGCTTCGGTTGGTTTATACTTCTTTCTTTATTTTCTTTTCTTTTGCAAATTTTTAACCCTTATCTTTCCTTTCTTTCTCTTGCATTACTTTTTTTTTCTTTTCTTTTTTTGGCTCCATTTGCTTACTATAGTTTGTTACTCTTTAAAAACGCTAAAATCTTTATTTCTTTTTAACTCCATCTTTTTTGTGTTATACCTTTTATATTCATTTTTTAACTACCATTGTACTTATCTACCATTGTACTCTACAAATAACTTTGTAATTTTTTTTTTTTTTTTTTTTTTTTTTCGGTGCTTTAAAATTCAAGATCTAACAGAGCTATTAACCTTTAATTTTAATAGTCAAGCTAAAATGCATTTTATCTATTTTATATGGTGTTGATGAGTTTACAACTAATCAATATCATGGTTAATTATCTTTCCACCTAACAATGAAGTATACTTTGGGAGAATGAGGGAAATAAGCCAAAATTTAAGAGAACTTAAAATTAATAGGCCAATATTTAAGAGAAGTTAATAAATAGACCAATATGATGTAAATTTAGACTTACAACCACCTAAAATTTTAAAAATATCCCTACTCTTGCGCGCCTCTCTCTCTCCCCCCATCTCTCCGCCTCTCTCCTATTCGTCCTCTCCTCCCTAAAAAATCCTACTCTCTCTCTTTTCTCTCTCTAGAGGTAAACCTAGCAGATCTTCGGGAAACACTTTTGGAAATTCCTGCATAGTCGGGACATCTTACCTTTGCCTCTCACCCGAGCTCTCTCTTCCTCACTTGTCCCTCTCTTCTCTCATTTTCCTCTCAAATTATCTCTCTTGCTTCTCTAAGTGGATTTGAAACTGAATTTGAACAAAAAGGGAGATTTCTAAGAAGTTTTCAACCATAGAGCAAAGATCAAGGTAAATTCTTTGAAAACTCACTCTTGATTTTCGATTCTCTCTTCATGATTTGGTTTTTGGTTGGATTTTGATTAATATTGATTTAGATTTGATTTTGAATGAAACCACATTATAATTTGAGGAGTTTTGATTCTTTGAATCCCATTTGATGATTTAAACCTAGTTTTGTTGATTTCCCATGAGAATATCTTAAAATCGAACCCGAAATTGCAAGATTTGGTCTTGTTTCTTGCGAATCGGCCATTGTTCTTGGCAAGTCTACTCTCCATCGGTTGATCGGTCACCACACCACCGGCTGACCGGTGGAGTAACACTCTTCTGCCACTGGTCGACCGGTGTGCATTTCTCTTGCCTCAAAAATGTTTCACAACCTTGTTTTTTACCTGAACTTCAATGGAGAACCAACTCAACTTCATTTGAGAACTTATAATGAGTAGATTAGCCATATTAATCTTTGTTTCCATTTCATTCTCTTGATTGAACTCCGATTCTCAAAGAATCATGATTTGAATTAAAAAATCATTTATGAACTTGGATTTTAAGGCACACTAGTATGATACAATTGTTCATGATTAAGCTAAATTGCTTAGAGATAAGGATTAAACTATAAACCATTGTTTTTGATGACGAAGCTAACGACACGATTAGACTTGGAGCTTCAAAGACAAATGAGAAGCTGGGACTGCGATAACTATGGATTGCAAAAATAAAGGATTTCTAAACATTTTTTTTATCCTAGAATGAACCTAAACCAATTAGGTGCAAAAAGAGAGGATAGAGAGTATGTTGATGAGTCTTACCTTTTTCGAGGAATTGATCTTTTTTCTTAATATCATATCTTGTTTTAACTGTATCGTATTATGTATCATTTGATAACCCAATAAAGCCCATTCTATTTTCGGTTTAGATTGTAGAATTGACATCTGAGAGGTAGATGTTCTTGTCCACATCCATGGTAGCCTGTGTTAAATATATTTAGCCTATGAAAACGTTTTAAAGATAAAAAAGTATTTGAAATCGTTGAAAACTAAGAAAAATTTTATATGATATTTTTCTTAAAATGAGATATTTTAAGAAATGGTAACAACGCTGATGGCCTAAAAATCGAGATATGGAGATCGTATTCTTGAAGACAGGACCCAAAACCCGAACGGGCCACTACAGTGGTGATTGGCCTTGCAATGGTTGTAAGTAATTTATTATTAAATTACATGCTGGTGTCTGAAACGGGTAATTTAAGTTTACTTTTCTTTCAAAAAAGGTTTGGTTCTAAATGATTTGTTCAGGCCTGTACTTCAATTTATTTATTCGGTTTTATAAAATTTTATTTTACTGGGCATTTCGTTCACTTTTTCTTGTTTCAAATGTAATTTAACCTCTCACAGGTGACGCTAGAAGTAGCATTGAATAGGTGGGTTCAACGGTGAGGAATTTCATACAAGAATAAAGGAAGCTATAAAGTGTTCTCTTCATCTCTACTTATTCAAGGCATGTATATAAAACTATGGATGCAACCTTAAATTCTATTGGATTGTGGTTGATGTCAGCACTTTATGTTTTCTATAATTGTTTATGTATGCACAATGTACAAACCCTATGGATGTCGGAGGCTGACTTTTGAAACTGATTTAACTCTAATTGTAATTTTATAAAGTCCGACTCACTCTTTCTAAAACTTAATATTTCCTTAAAATAGTGAGGTTTGTTTAGAAATTCTTATATGTATACTATCTATGACTTTGACTTTACCTTAATCCCTATTTATTTCTAAACAAATCTCCACGTCACCAACCCCTGTTTGGAGGAGTGACAGTCACTAACCTACAGCGCCATGGAATTCCACAACCATGACATAATCACAGCATCTTCCTCATCCCATTCTTGAAATTTAGGATCTTTTGGTTGCAATCTCGTCCCCAAAAGATGGCTGAGTTCGCCGTTTCGTTTGAGAAAAGTTCGAACCAATTGCGACCACTTCAAAAATTCCATCCATTCAGCCAATAGGCTACTTGAATGTTCTACAATTCTCCAGTTGAATGAGTAACATGTACCTGTGCTTCTTCGAATTGTGTTGTGGTTATGTTTTCTACAGTTTCAGACATGATGATGAAGGATTAGCAGGACCAACGACTCAGGAAAAACAGGGAAAAAACGACAATTAAGGTTGTGAGAAAAAGTGTTTATGAAGGCTATGAAGGTTGATACACGCCAATGAAGGCCAGCAGAAAGAAGACTGAATTGGCTGAACAAAATTTTTGCAAAATACTCTGTTTTGAATTCAAAAACAGGGTAAAACGGGGCACAAAGAAACAACAATATATCCCTGGAGATGAAGGCCAAAGGTTTTAATCCTAGAGAGAACTTAAGCTCTAATACCACGACGTAAAATAAAGAAGAATGATAGTAATTCTCATTGATTAGAACAAAATGGTACATAACAAAATATCGAATATTCTAGGATACAAAATAGGAACCTACCCAACAAAATTAGGAAAATACCTAAAGCTATCAATCATTCAATCCCATGATTCAAGGGATCGGAGTCAACTTTCCAAAGTCAAACTTCCTAGAATAACTGATTCTATACAGCCTGTATACAGAGCTCAATCACAGTCGTAATTTACTCTATAAAGATTCGATTACAGGTATACAATTCAACAGTTGGCTTCTTAACCTTATCTACAACATCATATAATTCTTAAGTAAATGCTAAGTAAGAACACTTCTCTATCTCACAAAACATAATTTGAGTTTTAAATACGTAACATAATCATCAGTCATATTCATAGCGGTGCATGAGACACGCATGTAAGTATAACATATCTTTTCATTATATTCCACATCAAAGCATTATTCATTTTATCTTTAGGGGTTCCAAGCGCTGCACCATTAACGTTTTTAGCGCGCCATCACGAGGAGTGAGGTAGCTAATCCCAAACAAAACATGACAAGTCATCCTTGCGGGACAGTCCACCTAGCGGGACAAACATAAATATAGGGTGTGTGAAACATATATTTATACATATTTATAAGCTTTCATAAAACTCTTCACAAGTAAAATCATAGAAATTGGAAAAAAATATTCGTTTATTCATTCTCATTCTAACTAAAATGCTTTATAAGAGAAATGCTTAAAAAACTTAATATCATTAGAAATCATTTCTCAAACGGTTTTCATAATTAATTATTATGTTGCAGGTGAGAATGTACTTACTTGATGCGTTGTTTACCTATCCTATGAATCATGGTGACGGAACGCATTAGGAATGCGTTGTGCTTGCCTATCCATATATTAAAAAAAAATTAATAACTTGTATATCAACAGTGTCCTAACACTCACAACGTCAAACGACATCTATTTAACATTCATTTAATCAATCAACACCAAATAATTTTTTTTATTCTAGAATCACATTCTAGATCTAGAAGCACCAGTTCGTGCTTGGACGGACATTCTTATACCTAATACTAGGAGAGGGAGGGGTAGACCAAGAATTACGTGGACTAAAGTAGTTAGGTTTGACATTCTAGATTTAGGCCTTCAAGAAAGTCTAATTTCGAACAGAGCTGCATGAAAAAGTGAAATTCATATAGTCGACTATAATAAGTTAAAAATAAGGCTTGTTGTTGTTGTTGTTGTTGTAATCTAGAATCACATTCACTAGTATAAACAGCCAGACCTATGCTGCTTCAAAAATTCATACCAAGTTTATTAAAAATCACATTAAGCTAAAGCTAGGGCATTAGAAACTAGACATCTTAAGCTTTCCAACGATATATCATATTCATAATTTCAAATTTATTTGACCTCTGAAAACAGACTTCAAAATCTATGCATAAATTCTAAAATAATTACAATAATACTACATATTCATGTTTAATCAAGAAATCACATTTAATCATCATCCAAATTAGCATTAATCAAATAAAAAAATAAACATACACATAAGTTCCTAGCATGTTTGTAAACTCATAAAATTTCATGAAACAACCGATATAATTCAATAACAGGGCATAAACATGTTACTGGTAACATTCAAATAAAATAGCAGTAGGAACCTAAAACAGATTAATCACACAAATTATAATTCCATTATCACGTTTTCAATGAAATTATATATATATATATATATAATATATATATATATATATATATTATTTATGAACATATCGCATTCACTCACATAAATGAACGCGCACACACCCACAATACATATATATATATTCATACATATACATACATATAGATACAACAATCTGTGCAATATCTCAAAGCCATCATCATAGTTATTGTTCAAGAAAACCAACGTAGAACATTCTCATGAAAGAAAGGAAAATATATATGTATAATTATCAACATTTTCACGTATATAATTGTGTGTGTGTATATATATACATGTGTCCAGAAATCTATTCATACAATAACATATATCCATAATCGTCCTCAAGGCCCCGTTCACTTTACCGATTCGAGTTTAGAATGCTACAGTAAAAAATTCTTAGAAATAGTCACATTTAACTTTTTTGTTACAATAAAAAACTCTCATATAAAATCACATCTCAACTCGAATTATAAACTCGAATTAACGAAGTGAACAGATATTCATCCCTGGCCGCCATTATCAACGTATAGAAACATTACAATTGGAGAACGTACCTTTTTAGTTCTTGTCTGGTGTGGGCGTCGATGCAAGAAAGAGTGAGATGGAGATATATGTGAAGGAAGATAGGGCTGAGAGAATTTTATCGTGAGAATTTATTTATTTATTTATTTATTATTATTCTTTTCTTTTGTAAATGGAGTGAGAATGAGATGGAATGAGTGGTCAGATAGTTTCTGATTTGAGCCTACCAATCACGATTGGCACATTTAATAAGAGAATATCAAGTCAAATGCTAGTGTGAAACGAATAAGAGAAATAGAAATTCAGAATTTAAGCTCTGACTGAAAATTAAGGCACATCTCCATCAAATAAACTTCCCATAAATCATATATAAAATTCCTAAACCATTATCAAAAAAAATCATATGCTCATAATCGCATAGCAACAAGAAATCATGAGATTGGCATGTAATTAATATTTGCATTGTAACATAAATCATAAAATAAAATCATATGGAAATAGTAAACAAAATATTGTGATTATAATATAATATAATATAGCATCATTTCATCATTATAATTAAATAATAATGCACCATAATATATACCTTATACCATTATGCATTATTATTGAATTTTCCCATAATAAAAATACGCAATTTTTTTTTTTGGACATTCTTGCGAGCACATCGATCCCTTTGTTACCGTCACCTGTAATACAACTCAACACAAACGTTAGTTTACTTAACATAAATTTCATAAAATAACATTAGTGTCTCACAAAATCATTAAGTTCCTTTTTTTTTTTTTTTTTTTTTTTTCTGTTAAAGTAAATGGCGGGCATTACACATTTTGCATATATAAATAATAAGCTTTATGTACATTTTCAAAATTATCTGTAAATTTTTTTTTTTTTTTTTTTTCTGGCTCAAAGATGAGCTACGTGGTGTTTTTTATTTTTTATTTTTTTATGAGCTAATGTGGTTGTTCTTGCTTTTTTTTAGCTATATAAATAACCTAATTATATACTTCATTTTGTACATGCGCTTATACTAGGAGGACATGCCCATACCACAGGACATGGGCGATATCACTCCTCAACAACAGCCACGCCTAAAAGAAAGCAAAACAAGAGTTGGACATCCAAGTATAGAGAATCCTTGTTACTAACAAGGTAGATGTATCCGAAAAACTTTGAAGCTCATCAAACTAGTAACCAAAAAACTTACAGAATCGTCTATTAGTAAAACGAAATCAGCCTCAAAAAGCCTAATTTATTAGAAAACAAACCCAATGCAGAAAGTAAATAAATCCCCCGAACTAAAAGAAAATTTAGGTTCCGCATCTCTTTCTTGGAAAAAAGCCGGCTGAATAGCTACGTGACACATACTCCCTATGTTTCACAAATAATGTTAAATTATTCCCTACACTTTACAAATCACGTTGAAACCTTCTCAGGGACAACAGAAATCACGTATGGAAAAATGCACCATTTTGACAAAATACAGGGGTGATGAAATAATGATTCCTGATTTCAAAGCAAGCTTGAACAACACATTAATTAATTAATTAAATAGGTAACTAGATAAATAAATAAATAGATAAATAAGCAAATAAATAAATAGGAATGTGAAATAGAAAATTAACAATGTACCTAACTAAGCGCAAATTCTTCACCCGACCATGCTCATAACCTAATAAATTAGCAAATGAAATTACTAAGTTTCATTTTCTGTAAGGTAGGAGAGCGGGAACAAGATTTTCTCGGAAACCAAACAGTAGAAAGAAAGGAAGGGAAAACCTTGCAAAGCGTGTGTTTGATAGTTTGTTGAGAAACGCGAGCAACCATGAGTGCAATAAGGATCATCGAGGAGGTTAGCATCACTGAGAGCATCGTTAGAGAGAAACGACAGAAAAAGAGAGAGAAACGAAAGACAAGACAAGTGGAGGAATAGAGAAGGGCGTGATAGATGACATTGTCGTGAGAAAGTCAATGCCGTTGGTGCTTCCTGCTCGGATCAGATGGTACATCTCTGCATAGAACATTGCATTTACTTTGTCCCTATTCCCCAATTAGCAAATGAAATTACTAAGTTTCATTTTCTGTAAGGTAAGTGAGCAGGAACAAGATTTTCTCAAAAACCAAACAGTAGAAAGAAAGGAAAGGAAAACCTTGCGAAGCATGTGTTCGATAGTTTGTTGAGAAACGCGAGCAACCATGAGAGTGCAGTAAGGATCACCGAGGAGGTTAGCATCAACGAGAGCATCATCTGCAAAAGAGAGAATTTTACATTTTGGTAAGGAACTAAACGACGTTCTGACAGAAAACGACAGAAAAAGAGAGAGAGAAACGAAAGACAAGACAAGTGGAGGAATAGAGATGGGCGTGATAGACGACATTGTCGTGAGAAAGTTAGTGCCGTCGGTGTTTCCTGCTCGGATCAGATGGTACATCTCTGCATAGAACATTGCGTTTACTTTGTCCCCTGCTCCCCCAATCCCATTTTATACGCATCTTGCAGTTATAAAAACCAAGAAACTAATTGAAATAAAGACACAAAAGGAATGACATGCAGCAACAAAGACAGGGTAAACACGATTACAAAGTAAACATAGACAAGCAATGCGAGTAAAATGGTGATAGTCTCCCAATAACCTCAGTCAAAAAACTTGCAATAGCATAGGTTCCTAAGAATAGTCCTTAAAATTATCAATCTGGATTTTAAATGTACAAGGAACAAGATTAAAAGCTTTGAAAAAGAAAACCACCACAAACTGATCCAAAAATACATAAATAAATAAATAAGAGTTTTAACAATGCCCTGAATAATCTACTAAAAAGCACAAATGAAACATATAAAAGTTTCATAGCAAAGAATCCGGCCGCATTTTCAAGGCAATCACCTTTTTTCTATCAAGTTAGTACAATAAATAGAACATCAATCTGTATATAAAGAACTAATTAAAAAGGCTGATGACAACCACTACTTGCAAAAGGTATATTTCTTTTGCAATCAACCAGTTGATCTGGTTCTAGAAATCGTTGAAGCATATCATGCCATTCCAAATTAAACATAATACTAACATTCAGCCTAGACTCAAGGCAAATGAAACAAATGACAATTAAGTAGATAGATTAGACTGGACAATCATTAGGTACACTGTCAGAAACTTGAAGCAATCAAAAAGGGAAATAAATAGTAAAATAAGATCATAACCAAATCCCTGAGCAAACCTGCTCATTCGCACGCATAAAAAGATCAAACTGGTCCACTTACCAAAGTGAGTTTGCTGACTCATGGATGACAAAAGTGGAGCACCATACTATAAAGCGGGAAAAAAATATTAGAAAGATACACCCTGGAATTATTTCAATTGCATTAATGAAAGGAACATCAGACGTAACAGAATGTCTGAAAATTTACACTTATTAACAATACTAACATTCAGCCTAGACTTAAGGCAAATGAAACAAATGACAATTAAGAAGATAGATTAGACTGGACAAATCATTAAGAACACTGTCAGAAACTTGAAGCAATCAAAAAGGGAAATAAATTGTAAAATAAGATCATAACTAAATCCCTGAGCAAACCTGCTCATTCGCACACATAAAAAGATCAAACTGGTCCACTTATCAAAGTGAGTTTGTTGACTCATGAATGACAAAAGTGGAGCACGAAACTATAAAGCGGGAAAAAAAAAAAAAAATTAGAAAGATACACCCTGGAATTATTTCAATTGCATTAATGAAAAAAACATCAGACGTAATAGAATGTCTGAAAATTTACTTATTAACAATTTATACCAAGCAAAAAAAATGTGTTAAATCACCATACAATTTATTTTGGTGATATCAATTTATTAGTATAAATATCAACCGAACTTATTGCTATTTTCTTCTCATACTGACCTTTTATTACTATTATCTTAAATAGATCTTTTACCAAGCACACTCCTCTCTTTTTTAATAAGAAAAAACACTTCATATTGTTAAGAATCAAGTACAATGCTTAAGAGGGCCAGAGGTCAGCAAAGAGCAAAACAAAAAAACAAAATACAAACCTCAAAAAGATTAAAAAAAAAAAAAAAAAAAAAAAGACAGGAAAAAAGTTTAATGACCAATTGCATCCATCCAATTGATGATATGCAAAGTAAAGGATAATCCTTTAATCAGGCCTACTTCTCACAAAGTCAGGAATTTATCTAACGTTTATAACTTTTCACTAATATCCATGGGCTAAAAGCATTTCCAATCCTTGAACTAATAATATTTTTGTTATATGAATGCTCATCATTAAAACCTTGAGTTCATCAGAGCTAGCTTTTCTTTTAATAGATGAGCTATTACTGATAGCTAGAAAACAACATAGAAGCATTTGTTCAACTTCCTAAACAGCTACGCTCCCTTTGAGAACGGGATGATTATGGGTGAAAACCAAACAATGTTCCCGAAAGCAGACAGTCAAATTTAATTGAATTATCAGAACAATCATAAAAAACCCAACTCCAAAAAAATAAATTCTCATCCAACCCAATAAACACACTAAACAATTCATCAAGAGTAAGGAAGATTACAATGCAAGGGAAATACCCATGATATTTGGCGGGATTGATCAACAAAGAATCTGTATTGTTTGGGTCCAGTCTGAACCGAAAACTAATAAAACTGAAGATGTGTGATGAGTGTGAGTGATTATTGCCCTCTTCTTCTCGTCATGTCAATTTCTATTCTTTTTTTTTTTTTTGACCTGCATCAAAGGGAAAAGGGGTTACAGATGAGTAAAAATCAAAAATCCCCCAAAAAAAAAAAGATTTTTTTCTGTGAAAAGAATAATTTTATGGCAAAGAATCACATCCACACAACAATTACTCTGATAATGATCTCTCTCACATGCCCGAATTGATGGCTCTTTGTTTATCTGAATGCATAGAGGGAGAGCACAAACAAAAGGCAGAGAGAGGTGAAACAAAAGGAAAGAGGAAAAAGTTGGAGGCGAAAAGAAGGGAAAAAAAAAGACGACGTTAGAAAGGAAAGAGAAAAAACAAAAAATAAGAGCACAAAAGGAATGAAGCTAGTTTTCAAATAGTAAGTGAAAAGAACTGAGATTTATCAAAGAATAACCATAACCATTATTTACATCTTTAGTACAATCTTCCCTTCAATATTAAGTTGCTAAATAGTAAGTTTCTGGCAGAAAAAACTCACATAATTTAAAGATTAACTGAGTAAGATCTCTGAATTGATAAAATAAAAGGAGAGAAACTCACTATGACTGAATGGACCTTCAGGTGTTGTAGAAGGAACTAAGGTCCGTTCATGACTCAACCTAATCAGCGCCCAAAACTAACAAAATAAACCAAGAGACAAAAGAATTATGAGATAGATAAGGTAGTGGCTCACCAAAATAAGAGCATGAGAGGCGTTTAAGATTAGGGCAAACAAAGATAGAAGATATCTAAAATGTCGAACATAATATTAGTTCCTCTAAAATCATGACAAAAGCATCCATAAGGATAGAAAAACATCCTCTAAAATCAAGTACTAGAAACCTGAAAGTTCTAAAATAAGAGTAAAATATAGATAAAAGCACTACTCCAAAGGAGATGAGTCACCAAAAGGAGGTTCATACTGTGGGAACATAGACTTCACAGAGTTCTTAAGACTGTCAAACTGCATTTGTCAACTTGCATCTAAGTTCTTAAGGTTATCGATCAGCATCTATAGAGTTTTGAAGGTCTCAAGCATGTGTTCCTGACTTTGAGTAGAGAAATAACAATTTCCTGTGCTCCTCCTTCTCGAACCCCCTCTTGGTGCTTGGTCCGCTCCCCATATGTATCCCGATCATGTGCAAAGGACATTATTCATTATATCTTTTTATGTTATTAAAGTGGGCTGTGTAGAGGTATTTCCCTCAACTACATCACATGAATAACCAGTTTGAGTTTGCAAATCTATCATCTTGTGCTGTCAATTGAAAATGAACAAGTGAAAAGAAAAACTAACAAATACTAAATTATAAACACAAAAATATAAATAAATAAATAAATAAAAACTTGCATAATTCTCCTCTGGTACTGTCCCAGTCCAACCCTTAGTCCTGTGATGGCACATGTCATGACAGAGCTCAATTAGTCCACTAGAATTATCAAGCTCGTTTGCTTTTTGCTGCAAACAAACACAATCTTAATATTGGAGGTAGTGATATGTGTTATCTCCAATAATTCAGAGCCATGAAAGCAAAACCACCAAATGGAGCCAAGGCACTAAGCGAAATACTTCCTTTTCTCAAGAAGCGCCACTGCATAACATGTCCCAAAGAATGTTGTAAAAATGGTCAGCAGAGATTGAGTTTTGCCACAAGTATTAAAATGTCCGATTCTTAGATAAAGAATGTTGTAAAAATGGTCAGCAGTGATTGAGTTTTACCACAAGCATTAAAATGCTTGATTTTTAGATAAAGACGTCTTCTTTGCTTTAAAGTGCTGCATATAATTAAATTCTTTTAATTGATATCGGACAAGCTAAATAATTGCATTAAACATAAAATAGGATACCAATCTACTCATTCCAGTCACAAAATTTTGTCATACCAACCCATTTTTTAATTAATAAATGAATAGGAGAAAATCATAAATATGGATCCAAAGAGTCGGTAAACTCCTATCATAAAGCACAGTCACAAGATTTTGTCCACGGGGAAATCTCATTTTCATCCATATTTCTTTTGTTAAGGCCAAATAAGAGAAAAGAATATGCATGTGACTAAATGGCATTAGCATATCATAACTACTACCTAAAGGATCATCAAAAGTGATTTTATACTTTATTCTCTATAAACTAAAGTGGATGTATGTATGTCTATATAGATTAGTATGTGATTTATAACTTCTCACATACACATCATGTGTGAATCAACTTGGTTGAATATTTGAAATAAACTAAAGTGAAAGAGCAACTCAAAAAGACAAGAAATCACAGAAACCATAATGGGGAGCTCTATTTTCTACTAATGATATAAATTTAAACACAACCATACCAGATCAAAATGAAATACCTTATCAAACACGTGAGAAGCAAAAGATTTAGCTCCTTGAATGCTGATTCAAAGCATTGGTTGCTGATTTTTTCTGCAAAGTTAAAAAGGAGTTGTTACATAACCTATAAATCACATAAAAAAAATGTATGAATGCTCTGAAGGTACTAACATAACTTACCTTATACTTTTCAGTCGACCAATAGTCGCATAACGAATCCCAACCTACCGGCACCAGAACCTTTTTGTGTTTGTATTTTTTGACTTCCTCTTGATTTTCCACACTTTTTTGTATGAAATATTTGTGCAGCCGACACCTCCAATCTTTCAACTGCTTGTTTAATAGACGGTCGATGGAATCTAATATCTTGGCCTTTTTTTCTCTATCAGGCTCATTCCGTTCGAACTTATCCTACAACAATAATATCCAAAATAGGACTATAATTCAACAAGACTTTCTGTTAAACGAAATTAGGTGGTTCTATATAATTGCCTTGAGTCTAGCAATGCCATATTGTTTGGTTGTGGAATAATCCCTCCAAGCCTTGACTTGGAGCAGGGTCATGTGGCGCGCAATCCAACCTACCAACCAAACTCAAATGCCCACCTTTCGCCTACTTTTCCTACCCCTTTATATGTATTAGGAAAAATAATTCTGGAGTCATTTTTCCAGAGCAACTAACAATTCTGTCATTTGCAATATAACGTGTTTCTTCTCGAGCATGTCTTGTTGTTGTAATAATTGAAAAATAATAATAATCAACAGTCATCAAAATAATAAAAAAAGAGTACACATTGTTCTTACAATCTTATTTTTACTTGTAGAGTTGGCAGCCATTGTGGCTGCAGGAGTAAAATCAAGGGCAGCCACAATATTTCTCTTATTAGCAATGAAATAAGCAAGATAAGAAACTATATATTTGTTACTAACAACGAAAGAAGCAAGGTATGAAGAAATTTATATAATTAACAAGTGAAAGAAGAACAATTGACTTAAACAAAAATAAACAACTGACTTAACATAAATTCAGCAATGCTACATCTGTTACTGACATAAATCATGACAAAATCAGATTTTGTATCACTTGCATTTTCCCTCATAATCAACATAATTTCGAGCTCTTTCAAGAAATGTTGCAACCCCATTCATGTACTCATCTGACAAATAATTGGACAACATAATCCACCTCTTGTCAATTGACATGTTTCCTAATCACCAGATTTAATGAAATTAAGATAACAAATATCTTAAAACCATAATGATAAACATGTTAAGAGTTTTAAGGTATAACATAATATTAAACAAACAGTGAAAAGGAAAGAAACAAAGAAGTCATGAACACATTAAAGATTTATACAAGCAAAGACAGAGAAAAGGAAATGAATCACAACTGATAGTACAATGAAAACTTTCAATTCATACAGCAATAAACACGTTGGAATAAAACATAGCATGGAGCAATATCACAATACATGAATTAATTAGAAAGAGGTTCACATAAACCTAAGACCTGGAGCAATTATCAAAAACGGATTATCAAAACTAGTGAAGCTCTGTAAACCGTCAATAATTGAATAAACAATATGGATTCTTGAGAAATAATAATAGAAACTCGACAATCAAAAGATTGTAGTGTAAACAATTAGGATGAACGGTTGAATTCAGGTGCATCTATGCTGGGTATGGCCATTTGCAATGCAAGTCTCGCAGTGCAACCCTGTGTCACAGCCATTGTCCTTCAACCAAGTCTACCCAATAGTGAAAGTTGGTGTTGAGGTGACCGTCGGACACGGTGATTCAGCAGAAGAAGGAATGCCCATTGGGGAGATTGATGGGTTTACTTGTCTCTCTAAGGTTGCTTATTATTTTAACTAATCAAATACTCTCTAAGTTCTTCAATCCATGAAATCTCAAACAATACCAAATACGTAAAGGCTTTTCAAATTCTCACAAGACAAAGAAGAAGGAATTCAAAACCGCCTAGTTTCCCTCCTATTTCGTGGCTTTCCCTCGGAGAATGAAGGCATACAATTTGAATGAATTGAAAAAAAAAAAAAAAAAAAAATCCCTATTTCAAACTCAAACAAATTCAAATCAAACCCTAATTTTACTATCCAGATTCAAAAATGCACTTCATTTTTTCCTTCCTTTTGGTTCCTCTTGATAGATACATATCTTTGGGGCAAAAAAAGTGAGTCCTTATGATGAAAACCAACATAAGATAGCATATTTCTCATGAAAACAACAACAACAACAACAAAAGTCATTTAAGTTAGAAAAACCTATACTAGCAAACAAAATTCTCAAAATAAGTTGCTAACTACACCTTCTTTGATATCACTTTGAGTTTTTGCTTTCTGAGTTAAAAGTGAAACGTCTCAAGCCAAACTTTGAAAAGATCTTCTCTCGTTTTTGTTTCACTCTCTGTTGACGAGAAAACAAAAATCGTAAAAATTATCAAACAAATTCAATTTAAATAAGGGTTACATTCAGCCATAATATTCCCAATATTTTACAAATCCTCTTTAATGTTTTACGAACCGAATCAAAATTGTCGCCTACATTTTACAAATCAAGTTAAAAATCTTTCCCATAATTCTTGTTGAAAATATTGGGAGAGGATATACGTTTCTGATAAATTGGGATAAACATAAAAGAACCAAGGAGATTTTTGTTCCTATCCTCAAAATCCAATAATCACTAAAACAATAAGCAAATAATTGAACTTAGCAAAACAAATAATTCTTCCTAATTTCCATAAATGAAATGAAAAAAACATCCTTAGAACTGAGGACAGAGTAAAAATACCTACATGAGAATTGATTGTGAAGTTATTCCCTCTCACTTTATTACCACAAACGGGACAAGTTACCTCCTCACTCACGTCAGAATGCTCTTCTCTACCTCCAAAACTCTCAACTTTTTCACCACAAACTACCATTGCATATCCTTCCGAACTCTGCGTTGGCATGATTTTGCCATCTTTATCAGTACACAGACTCAACGAACTCTGCAACCAAAAAACAAAAAACAAAAAACAAAAAACAAATTGCTCTCATTGAAATAAAAATCTAGTCTTGATAATGATTTCCACAGAAATTTTTTGAAAGATAAACGGAAATCGAAGAGAGAGAAAGTGAGAATGCCTGGATCAGAGAAGAAGATAGAAGAGTTTCGCGGTTGGGAAGGAATCGCCTGCGTTTGCCGACCAAATAGGGAATTTTCAGAGGAATTGTAAAGTTCGCTCCTATTTTGCCCAAGCAGAACCTGAGATCTTGGGCCCTCTGTCTCCGCAGATTTTGGACACCAGATTCACAGGTTCCAATAACGAGGTTCCCGGAACCGTCTCCGTGATTAGCTTTCTCTTAAAAGGGTTCGATGACGGCGGTTGTGGCAGGAGCGGGCTCTTCAACTTGGCGGCGGAGATTGCCAGCGACTGCTCCAGTATCGGGGGCAACAAGTTTGGATCCGATGGCGGAGCGTTCTCCTTGGAGCCCCTCTGCTTCCGCGACGGCCGGGGCTTGGCTGTGCTAGGGTTGGGCGAGGCCTGAGACTATCGTCGTATCCGTCAAGACCGCATTTCTTGGCTACAAGAAGTGCTTCATGGCAACGAAATCTAGAGAGAGAAAGACAGAAGAAACGGAGGAGAGAGATTGAGAGGGTTTTGGATTGGAAATGCAAGAGAAGACAAAGGAACGAGAGAGAAAGTGGAAATGTAGCCGTTGGAGGAGAGAGACTTGGGGAGATATGGGAGATAGAATTTTGGGGTAAAAGCACTGCATAGGGAAATGAATTATAAGTGGAAATGTGGCCTTTTTTTTTTTTTTTTTTTTTTTTTTATCGATTGTTTGTGTAAAGAGGAGAGAGAGAGAATAGGAAATGAATTTCTGTATTTTTCATTACTACTGATTAACACTTATATATATTTTTTTCAATTGGAACAATTAAAATAATATGTTAAGAAAAAGTATAATTAAGTTATATCTATATCAATATCTATATAATAGAAATTAAAAAATGCTTCACTGTTGAAGCACTTTCGGCCAAAACAGTGGCGTTGTGGTTGAAAGTGCTTCACGGTTGAAGCACTTTCTCTGAATCTGTGATTCTAACTATGATACCTCGACATTCAAAAATAAAAGGAAAAAAAAAAACACAAAGTTATGCTACATTGGGACCCTAAATCAAAATTAAACCTACAACAAGAATAAAGAAAATAATTCAAACTAGTTGTCAATGAAACTAGGAGAAACGAAATGAAGAGGCTACTAACAAAAACAAGTAGATAGAAAATAACAAATTCAAAATTAAGAAAATCAAAACCATAGTTGTACGATTTTAGTATCCATACATAACCTACGAAAAAGAGACCCACAATAATTAAAAGGTGTCAAAAATAAGTTTAAAGAATATAAGAACATAAGAATAAAACCGAAATAAGATCTTATTATGTGATTCTCACTACAATACGTCGCCACTTTAAAAATTAGAAGAACAAAGCAACACGACAATGAGACCCTAAATCCAAATTAAAACTACGAGTACAATGAAAATAATTCAAACGTGTTTTCGATGAAATCCAAGAGAAATGAAGTAAAGACACCGCTGAAAATAAAAGATGGCGAGAAAATAAAAAATCTAGAATTAAGAAAAACAAAACTATAATTATTCGCTTTCAGTATTCATAAATGACCTACGAAAAAGATGATCCAAAATAATTCAGGATGTTGAAGGTAGTTTTAAAGAATATTAGAACATAACAAATCCAATATTCATGCAATCTAACATCACTTAGACGTCAATTACAAAACAAAAGTTCGATATAATCCAAAATAAGATTGTCTTCGGCGATCCAAATTGCATTACTTCGCCATTCAAAAATCATAAAAACAAACCAACACTACAATCAGATGTTAAAACCAAATATAACTTGGATTCAAAACTATAAATTTAATTCAAGCGTGGTTTCAACAAAATCCAAGAGAAAAAAGTAGAGAATCCATTGATAATAAAACATGGAAAGAAAATAACAAATTTGAAATATCAAAACTTTAATTGTTCACTTTTAGCATCTATACCTAACCTGTGAAAAGTAGGATCCAAAATAACTAAGAAGTGCCAAAGATAATTTAAAAGAATATAAGTACATAAGAATAAATTCGAAATAAGATTGAATTCTGTGATACTAACTATAATACCTCACCATTCAAAAATAAGGAAGAAAAAAAAGTTACGCTACAATGAGACCCTAAATACAAATTAAACCTGCAATGAGAACAGTAAAAATAATTTAAATGTGTTGTTGATGAAATCCAAGAGAAATGAAATAAAGAGGCCGCTAAAAATAACAAATAGAGAGAAAATATTAAATCAAAAATCAAAAAAATCAAAACCTTAATTGTTCGCTTTTAGCATCCATACCTAACCTGCAAAGAGTAGGATCCAAATAAAGAAAGAACATGCATAATTTTACAACTAAATGAGGGTATTAAGGGCTCTTGACAGCCCACAAAAATCAATCGCACCCTAACTATAATTTATTTCCTTATATAAACAGTATATCAAGCTTTTTTTATTGTTGCTAACAAAAATAACGTAGAACTAAATACACACGTGTGTGTGTGTGTGTATATATATATATATATATATATATATATACCGTCACATAACCTATTTATATTTACACTGCCATATGTATAATACATATTACACGTATTAAGTAGGTCTTTATAAATACGTACTCATATACGTATGTATATATATAATCTAATAATAAAAATTAACCATCACACAAATTTATCATATCATCTCCTAAAATTTAACAATTTAGCATGATCTTATTCTTACACTACGAGTTCTCGTTGCGCTCACATGTTCAAAATAATTCAAAGTAATGTTAAGATTAACAAACTATGATACAATAACTATATCCACATTAATTCGTAATTTCTAATTTATAGCAATATTGTTAGTTAGAATTTTGGATGTTATAACTCTTCTCACCTTGTAAAAGTTGTCCTTGAAATTTAGAATAAATCCAAGTAATTCAAACACATCTTCTCGTTCCCATGTAGCTTCCTCTACCTTGTGGTTACACCAAAGAACTATTACCATGGGAATCTCATTATTGCTCAAGGTCTTTGTCTTCCGGTCCAAAATATCGACTAATTTCTCTTTGTAGCTCATATCTCCTTGAATTTGAACTCCTTGTGAATTGATGAAATGCAACGAGTCCGGTACATACTTCTTTAGCAACGATAAATGAAAAACGTTATGGATAGATGCCATCCATGAGGCAATTTTAGCTTGTAAGCTACTTGCCAATATGCTCACTTACCACATACGTGAAGAATAACCAATGTCCATGGAATAAACCAAAAAGAAGAGGAACTTTTGTAGAATTGTAAATTAGTCAATTAGGATATTGCGTGAAGAATTTGTTTTCAGAAGAAGAGAAGCAGATAGCGTACTTCAGATAAATCTCAACTGAGTGAAGCCAAGGATGACAGAGGTAAATGACTAAATTCCAAAACTTGTAGAAAACAAATCTTTACATATTTTAACAGGCAAATACAATTTGAAACCATATTAGAATTACAATCCAAACAAAGAATAAAGAAAATTCCTAACTTCTCAAAACATTAAAAATAAAAATAAAAAAAGCAAGAAAAATGGGACGAGAGCAAAAAAAAAAAAAAAAAAAAAAAAAAAAAAAAAAAAAAAAAAAAAAAAAAAACTAAAAGAACCAATCATTAAGAAGATAAAATCAAGCAGAGATAGATGAAAAATTAACAAGAACCCAATTAAAGCAACAATCAAAACCTAGAACAAAACAGAATCCTGTAATAAAAAAAAAGATGCGAACAAAGAAGCACAAACATGGAAGAAAAAGAAAGGTCCATGGCCCAAGAAGGAGAAGGGAGCGGAGAAAAAGAAAACAAACACCTAGAATTGTATATTAGAAAACAAATAAAAGGACATTAATAATAATAAAAAAGACTATACATACACAATTCATATTAAAAAACTGAGAAAACGAATAAAAATTAAACAACCTAGAGAAACGATCAATAAAAGAACTGTCTTTTACAAACTTTCTCAATCCAAAGACAATTCAACAAAATTCTCTTAGAAGCTAAAAATAATATATACAATAACTCGAAAAATTTCAAACCAGAAAAATATTGAGCCTTAACCATAACAACAGGAATAGAGCCTCTACAAACCCTCACGCAACATCACATTTCAATCGAAAATATGTCTAATAATCATTTTCTAATGAATGATTTTCCATCCAAACAAGTAGAATCCCAAATTAAAACAGTTAAATTGTCTACCTTTGCGAAAAATATCAAAAAAATAAAATAAAATTTATACCTAGATCATGGCCTTGATATTGTTGATGGTGTGCTGCTCTGGACCTCGAGAGTGATGGTTTCCTAGCATAAAATCAAGGATAAGGGCAAGGTACGTTAGAAAGAGACGTAGAGAGAGTTCTAGGTGGTGAAAAACGTGTAAGGAACATGATAAGAGGGTCAAATGCTGGACTAGAACCCAAAAATGAATGTAGACAATGAAAAACAAATAAATAAAAACGTGGATGAAACGTTTCATCCCATTCCTCTTTATACATTGAAAGAATTTATTTCAATGGCATAAATGAAAGGAACATCGGACGTAACAGAATGTCTGAAAATTTATGCTGATTAACAATTTATACGAGCAAATAAAATGTGTTAAAACACCGCATACTTTATTTTAGTGATATCAATTTGTCGAGATAAAAAAATCAACCAAACTTATTGTTATTTTCTCATACCGATCTTAACTTATTACTATTTTTCTTAATAAATATATTACCAGGCTTACTCGTCATTTTTATAAGAAAAAGTATTTCATATTTTTAAGAATCAAGTACAAAACTTAAGAGGTCAACACTCAAGAGGTCAAAAACAAAAACAAAACCTCGAAAAGATAAAACAAAAAAATAATCAAAGACAGGAAAAAGTTTAATTGATGGTATGCAAAGTAAAGGAGAATCCTTTAGTTAGGCCTACTTTATGATAGGAATTTATCTGACACTATTTATCACCAATTACATCCATCCAATTCATGACATTCAATGTAAAAAAGAATCCTATAATCAGGCCTATTTCTCATAAAGTGAGGCATTTATCTAACATTGTTCATAACTTTTCACTAATATCCATGGGCTAAAATCATTTCAAATCCTTAAACTAATAATATTTTTATTATATGAATGCTAATCATTAAAGCCATGAGTTCATCAGAGCTACCTTTTCTTTTGGTAGACAATAGCAGTTACTGATAGCTAGTAAACAAGAAAGAAAAAGAGTGGGCATTTGTTCAACTTCCTAAATAGCCATCTCCCTTTGAGAACGAGACATTATGGGTGAAAAATCAAACAATGTCCCCAAAAGCAAACAAACATCAAAATTTAATTGAATTATTAGAACAATCATGAAAAACCCAACTCCAAAAAAATAAAACCTCATCCAGGCCGATAAACACACTAAACAATTCATCAAGAGTAAGGAAGATTACAATGCAAGGGAAATACCCATGTTATTTGGCGGGATTGAGCAACAGAGAATCTATATTGTTTGGTTCGATGCGAACCGAAAACCACTAAAAATGTAAATGGGTGTTGTGTGTGAGTGATTATTGCCCTCTTCTTCTCGTCATTTCAATTTCTATTCTTTTTTTTTTTTTTTTTTGACCTGCATCAAAGGGAAAAGGAGTTACAGATGAGTAAAAATAAAAAATCCCCAATATATATATATATATATATATTTTTTTTTTTTATTTTTTGTGTGACAAGAACAACAATTTTATGGCAAAGAATCACATCCACACAAAGATTAACCGAGAGAGAAGATCTCGAGAGAGAGAGAAGAGAGAGAGAGAGAGAGAGAGAGAGAGAGAGAGAGAGAGAGAGAGAGAGACCATAGAGAGAGAGACCCTAGAGAGAGAGAGAGAGAGAGAAGCTAAGGCCTCTTCATGACTCAAGGCCTAATCAGCCCCAAAAAACCAACAAAATAAACCCAATAATAAAAAGACACAAGAATTATGAGATAGACAAGGCAGCAACTCACCAAAAGAAGAGCATGAGGCATTTAAGATTACGGCAATAAAGATAGAAGATATCTAAAATGTTGAACACAATATTAGTTCCTCTAAAATCATGACAAAAGCATCCATAAGGATAGATAAACATCCTCTAAAATCAAGTACTAGAAACCTGAAAATTCTAAAATAAGAGTAACAGATTGATAAAAGCACTATTCCAAAGGAGATGAGTCACCAAAAGGAGGTTCATAATGTGGAACATAGACTTCACAAAGTTCTTAAGACTGTCAAACTCCATTTGTCAACGTGCATCCAAGTTCTTAAGATTATCGATCTGCATCTACAAAGTCTTGAAGGTTGCATTTGTTCCTAACTTTTTGAGTAGAGAAATAACCATTTTCTGTTCTCCTCCTTCCCGGACCCCCTCTTGGTGCTTGGCCCGCTCCCATTATGTATCTCGATCATCTGCCAAGGACATTATTCATTATATCCTTTTCCGTCACTATTCAGAGAAATTTCCCTCAGCTGCATCACTTGAATGGCCAGTTTGAGTTTACAAATCTATCATCTTGTGCTGTCAATTGAAAATGAACAAGTGAAAAGAAAAACTAATGAATACTGAATTATAAAGAAACACAAAATAAATAAATAAAAACTTGCAAAATAGTTCTCCTCTGGTATTGTCCCAGTCCAACCCTTAGCCTTGTGATGGCACATATCATGACATAGCTCAATTAGTCCACTAGAATTATCAAGCTCCTTTGCTTTTTGCTGCAAAAGAACACAATCTTAATATCAGAGTTAGTGATATGTCTTATCTCTAATAATTCAGAGTCATGAGAGCAAAACCACCAAATGGGGCCAAGGCACTAAGCGAAATACTTTCTTTTCTCAGGGAGTGCCACTGCATAACATGTCCCAAAGAATGCTGTAAAAATGGTCAGCAAAGATTGAGTTTTACCACAAGCATTAAAATGTCTGATTCTTAGATAAAGTCGTCCTCTTTGCTTTAAAGTACTGCATATCATTAAATTCTTTCAATTGGTATCAAACAAGCTAAATAATTGCATTAAACATAAAATAGGATGCCAATCTACTCATTCCCGTCACAAAATTCTGTCATACCAACCAATTTTTTTAATAATAAATGAATAGGAGAAAATCATAAATATGGGTCACAAAGCACAGTCACAAGATTTTGTCCACTAGGAAATCTCATTTTCATCCATAGTTCTTTTGTTAAGGCTAAATAAGTGTCAAAAAAATATGCATGTGACTAAATGGCATTAGCAGATCATAACAACTACCTAAAGGATCATCAAAAGTGATTTTATACTTTATTCTCTATAAACGAAAGTGGATGTATGTATGTATATATAGATTAGTATGTGATTTATAACTTCTCATACACACATCATGAGTGAAATCAGCTTGGTTGAATATTTGAAACAAACTAGAGTGAAAGAGCAACCTAAAAAGACAAGAAATCACAGAAACCATCACGGGGAGCTCTGTTTTTCTACAAATGATATAAATTTAAACACAACCATAGCAAATCAAAGTGAAATACCTTTTCAAACACGTGAGAAGCAAGTGATTTAGCTCCTTAAATGCTGATTCAAAGCATTGGTTGCTGATTTTTTCTGCAAAGTTAAAAAGGAGTTGTTACATAACCTATAAATAACATTTAAAAAAAAAAAAAAAGTATGATTGCTCTGAAGGTATTTACATGACTTACCTTATACTTTTCAGTTGACCAATAGTTGCATAACGAATCCCAATTTGCCTGCACCAGAACCTATTTGTGTTTGTGTTTTTTGACATCCTCTGATTGTCCACGCTTTTTTTATGAAATATTTGTGCAGCCGACACCTCCAATCTTTCCATTGCTTGTTTAACAGACGGTCAATGGAATCTAATATCTTGGCTTCTTTTTCTCTATCAGGCTCATTCCGTTCAAACTTATCCTACAACAATAATATCCAAAATATGACTATAATTCAGCAAGACTTTCTGTCGAAAGAAATTAGGTGGTTCTATATTATTACTTTGAGTCTAGCATCGCCACTTTGTTTGGTTGTGGAATATCCCTCCACGCCTTGACTTGGAGCAGGGTCATGTGGCGCGCAATCCAACCTAACTCAGATGACCACCTTTCGCCTACTTTTCCTACTGCTTTATATGTATCAGGACAAAATTCTGGAGTCATTTTTCTAGAGCAACCAACAATTCTGTCATTTGCAATACAATAAGTTTCTCCTTGCGCATGTCTTGTTGTTGTAATAATTGAAAAATAATAATAATCAGAAGTAATCAAAATAATAAAAAGACAGTAAATTGTTCTTACAATCTTATTTTTACTTGTAGAGTTGACAGCCATTGTGGGTGCAAGAGTAGAATCAGGGGCAGCCACGATATTTCTCTTATTAGCAATGAAATAAGCAAGATATTAAACTATATATTTGTTACTAACAATGAAAGAAGCAAGGTATGAAGTAATTTATATAATTAACAAGTGAAAGAAGAACAATTGACTTAAATAAAAAATAAACAACTGACTTAACATAAATTCAGCAATTCACATCATACATCAGTTACTGACATAAATCATGACAAAATCAAATTCTGTATCACTTGCATTTTCCAACATCATCAACATAATTTCGGGCTCTTTCAAGAAATGTTGCAACCCCGTTCATGTTGCAACATGGAGCAATAGTGTACATGAATTAATTAGAAAGAGGTTCACATTAACCTAAGACCTAGAGCAAGTATCAAAAACAGATTATCAAAAATAGTGTAGCTCTGTAAACCAACTGCCAATTGAATAAACAATCCGGATTCTTGAGAAATAAAAGCAGAAACTCAACAATCAAAAGATTGCAGTGTAATTTGGATAGCGTACCTTAGAAGTTAGGATGAACAACGAATTCGGGTGTATCTATGTCGAATATTGTCGTTGGCAACGCCAGTCTCGCAGTGCAACCCTGTGTCACAGCCATTGTCCTTCAACCAAGTATCCCTAATGGTGAAAGTTGATGTTGAGGTGACCGTCGGACACGGTGAATCAGCAGAAAAAGGAATTCCCGTTAGGGAGATTGAGGGGCTTACTTGTGTCTCAAAGGTTGCTTATTATTTTAACTAATCAAATCCTCACGAACAATACCAAATACGTCAAGGCTTTTCAAATTCTCACAAGACAACGAAGAAGGAATATGAAACCGCCTAGTTTCCCTCCTATTTTGTGGCTTTCCCTCGGAGAACGAAGGCATACAATTTGAATGAATTGAAAGAAAAAATCCCTACTTCAAACTCAACCAAATTCAAATAAAAAAAGTGAGTCCTTATGATGAAAACCAACATAAGATAGCGTATTTCTCACGAAAACAACAACAACAAAAGTATTTAAGCAAGAAAAACCTATACTAGCAAACAAAATTCTCAAAATAAGTTGCTAACTACACCTTCTTTGATATCACTTTCAGATTTTGTTTTCTAAGTTAAAAGTGAAATATCTCAAGCCAAAACTTTGAAAAGATCTCCCTTTTTTGTTTCACTTTTTGTTGATGAGAAAATGAAAATCGTAAAAATTATCAAACAAGTTCAATTTTAATAAGGGTTACTTTCATACATAATATTCTCATTATTTTACAAATCCTCTTTAATGTTTTACGAACCGTGTCAAAATTGTCGCCTAAATTTTACAAATCATGTTAAAAACCTCTCCCACAATTCTGGTTGAAAATCTTGGGAGAAGATATACGTTTCTGATAAATTGGGATAAACGTAAAAGAACAGAGGAGATTTTTGTTACTATCCTCAAAATCCAATAATCACTAAAACAATAAGCAAATAATTGAACTTAGTAGAACAAATAATTCTTCCTAATTTCCATAAATGAAATGAAAAAATATCCTTAAAACTGAGGACAGAGTAAATATACCTACACGAGAATTGATTGTGAAGTTACTCCCTCTCACTTTATTGCCACAAACGGACAAGTTACCTCCTCACTCACATCAGAATGCTCTTCTCTACCCCCAAAACTCTCAACTTTATCCTTTTCACCACAAACCGCCCTTGCAGATCCTTCCGAACTCTGCGTCGACACGATTTTGCCATCTTTATCAGCACACATATTAAACGAACTCTGCAACCAAAAAACAAAAAAGAAATTGCCCTCATTGCAATAAAAATCTAGTCTTGACAATGATTTCGACGGAAATTTTTCGAAAGAGAAACGCAAATCAAAGAGAGAGAAAGCGAGAATGCTTGGATCGGAGAAGAAGATAGAAGAGTTTCGCGGTTGGGAAGGAATCGCCTGCGTTTGCCGACCAATAGGAGCATTTTCAGAGGAATTGTAAAGTTTGCCCCTATGTTGCCCTAGCAGAACTTGAGATTTTGGGCCCTCTGTCTCCGCAGATTTTGGACACCAGATTCACAGGTTCCAATTACGAAGTTCCCGGAACCATCTCCGTGCTCAGCTTTCTCTTAAAAGGGTTCGACGACGGCGGTTGTGGCAGGAGCGGGCTCTTCAACTTGGCGGCAGAGATTTCCGGCGACTGCTCCGGAATCGGGGGCAACAAGTTCGGATCCGATGGCGGAGCGTTCTCCTTGGAGCCCCTCTGCTTCCTCGACGGCCGGGGATTGGCTGTGCTAGGGTTGGGCGAGGCCTGAGACTCTATCGTCGTATCCCTCAAGACCGCATTTCTTGGCTACAAGAAGTGCTTCATGGCTACGAAATCTAAAGAGAGAAAGAAAGAAGAAACGGAGGAGAGAGAGATTGAGAGGGTTTTGGATTGGAAATGGAAGAGAAGACAAAGGAGCGAGAGAGAAAGGGGAGGGGAAATGTAGCCGTTGGAAGAGAGAGACTTGGGGAGATATGGGAGATTGAATTTTGGGATTATTTTATCGATTGTTTGTGTAAAGAGGAGAGAGAGAGAGAGTAGGAAATGAATTTCTGTATTTTTCATTACTACTGATTAGCACTTATATATGAGAAATTGGTTATATATATATATATATATATTTCAATTGGAACAATTAAAATTATATGTTAAGAAAAAGTATAATTAAGTTATATATATATATATATATCAATATCTATATAATAGAAAATAAAAAATGCTTCACTGTTGAAGCACTTTCGGCCAATACAGTGGCGTTGTGTTTTACCTTAAAGTTATTAACTAAGGCCTCGTTCACTTCGCGGATTCGAGTTTTCAATTTGAGCTGAGATGTGACATTTTCTGAGAGCTTTTTACTGTAGCAGAAAATTTTGATGTGACGTTTTCTGAGAGCTTTTTACTGTAAAAACCTAAAATTAAAAACTCGAATCGGTGAAGTGAACAAGGCCTAAGTTATTCTGTTGTTTTACCTTAAAGTTTATTTATTTATTTTCATTTTAGTCCTTCATAAAGTTTCTCCTTATTTTCTTTTCTCCAAGCTCCTCTTTTTTTTTACCCTAAAGTTTATTTATTTTTCATTTTAGTCCTTTTTACCCTTCCTTTTTTATTTCTATCCTGAAACTTTATTTTAATTTTTTTCTTTTGGTTTCTTTCCAATAATGCCCTAGAACTTATTTATTCCCTCATTTTAGTCCTTTTTTATCTCTTTTTGTCATGAAATTTTATATTTCTTTTATTTTGGTTAATTTTACCCTAAAACTTGTTTATTTTCTCATTTTTGTCATTTTTTACCCTTCTTTATATTTTTCCTCTAAAATTTCATTCTTTTCGTTTTACTTTCTTTTGCTTTGAAACTTATTTATAGATTCATTTTAGTCCTTTTTTGACCACTTTTAAATTTTTACCCTGAAACCTTTTTTTTATGTTTTGGTTCATTCTATCCTAAAACTTATTTATTTTTTTTTATTTTAGTCCTTTTTATCTTTTTTTTGGCTACTTACCATAAAATTTTATTTTTTTCCCAAATTTTTTCTTTTCTGGGACTTTATATTCATATGTTATATGCTTTTAATTATAATACGATAATTATAACTTAATACACAATTTACTCTTGGCGTGCATAGCACTGATCTTAAACTAATATATTAAGAAAAATTAAAATAACCAATTAGTATAGAAGGAAAGGTATCCGTGGACAAAGTCAAGCCCATATGTTAAAATATTGAGTTCAATTTATATAAAATACCTAGAATTTTCTTCTTTCTTGTGACAGTTCATTATAAAAGTTCGTTTATTGAGAGTTGCATTAAATTTAGTTTGCAATTTAAAAAATGTGTCAGTATTAATTACATACTTTATATTAAATATGAGAAGTTGTATCAAATATCATTTGTGAACTGAAGAATGTTAAAGTTAGTCATTTTATTATATAGATGGAAAACATTAGGACTACTCTGTACCTTACTCCTCATTCTAAATCACTTTTTAAAGCACATTTTTATTTTTTTCGTTGTTGAAAGAATGTGAGTTTTTGTTTCATTTTTAGAAAGTACTTATAGTAATATTATTTTTTGCATTTTCTTTTAATTTATTATCAATTTTATTTCTTGTTAAAAAAATAAAAAGAAACAGTTTTTCTCGAAATGGAAAATTCTTGTGTTCTAAAATCAAGATCAAGGTTGGGGCTGAGGTTGGGGTTGGATTTGGTTGGGGCTCTGGTTCTAATCTTGGCATCATCCATATTAGTGTAGACCTTAACCCCAACCTCATCTCCTTATCCCAATCCTAACCCCAATCTCTACCTCTACTTTCGATCCTCAACCCTTACCTTTGCTGGTTTTAATGCAAAATAATAATAATAATAATAATAATAATAATAATAATAATAATAATAATAATAATAAAAGCAACGAACTAATTAAAAAATTTTAAAAATGAAAGGATTGATTTTTTTGTTGCAAGTTGTTTTCGTATTATGACATAATTTATCATGACAATAAAATCATTTTAGTACCATCTGTTATAACGAAACATCTCGTTATTACTTTGTGTTTTTAATAATATTTTGTCATGACTAGGAAATTTGTCAAAGAAATTATTATATAAGATAAAATTTTATGGAATTCTCTGTATTATAAATATGAAAACTTTTATGATAAGTATTTGTTGATATTAATATTGAATAGCAAACAATAAGCAAAAGATCATAAATTTTTAAACTATGATATAGTTACCAAATTTGAGACTATAATCAAGGAAAAGGCATGAAAAGGCTGTGTTATTCCTGTTGGTTGCCGAATCGAATTCGGCGGCGGAAACGCAACGGAATAGCGGATCGTGTATAACAAAAATTTTCATAAAACTTTTGAGATACTCTATAGATTATATTAATTTATGCACCAATAAATTAATCTCATTAATTTATAAGAATCAAGGATCAACTGAAAAAATACCTTGTAGCCGACTTGGATGATATCTTGATTTTCTTTGACCACGAACAGTCCTAGCTCCAAGCTTTGTGTTTAGAACACCAAAGTCTTCCACATCAATTCCTTGATTCCACGTAGACGTGTGTGTGGGCACACGTGAGATAAAACGGTTTCTTAAACACTCGAATTTCCACAAACACCAACGCATGCACGATGTGAAATTTTTGGAGAAAAAATATTGTTCACTCTTTTCCCTATGAGAAATTTCGGCCACTAGGTTTTTGGGGTTGAAAAATATGTCAAAAATTGTTGTTACAATTTTCTATCTATCTCATATTTAAAGAGTAGAAGTCAAACTTCAAAATAGGATTAAATCCTTATCTCCAATTTTGAATTTGGAACAAAAAATCCATTCCTCTTATCCTCTTAATGGCCGGCCACCCTAGGGATTTATCCCTTTGTGTGTGGCACCTAAATAAGATAGGGAAGGAAGATATTCTATCCATTATCCAGTAGTCCAATTTTAATTCATATTCAAATTCGAATTTAAGTCAAACTTAAATTAATTTGAATTCTAAATTAAACAACTTATCAAATAAGTTTAAATGGACAAATCTAGATATGTTCAAATTCAAATTTAAATAATCTCATTATTTAAATAATAATTAATTCTCAATTAATTATTCTTCGAGTATTTAATTTTATAATTTCGTAATTCTAAAATTTTCATTTTGCCCTTTGTGTCTGGTAGAATTACAAGGACGACGCGGGGACTAATAGACCTATAATTCTGAGCTCCAATAAAATTAGTAATTAATTAAACACTTTAATTAATTAATTAATTCTATTAATTCCAATAGTTACTCCACTATAAACTTGGAATTGCACTCTCGGAATTATAGACATTAATTACTTCTAAACTGTAAAATGTCCATTTGATATAGTCATTGCATATAGATCGATCCTCCATAAATAATTCATAATTAGAGTCAGGTAGAATCCGTTAACCTCTCTAATTACATCTTTATCCTTGAGTACCATTGATTCTCTAATGGATAGTGATTCATAAAACACATTCATGAATCAGAGCGCTCTTACTAATCCAAGTACCGAATCAACACTCAAGAGAATTATTTATCTGCTTCTCTCTCAAGAAGGAATGGATTCCATCTCGTATAATAACATTCCCAGCTACCTATTTCATTATGTCTCCAAAATACAAGGAATAGGATTCGGGGTTTGAGAATCCGTGCCGAGTAAATCAAAAGACATAAATCCATAAATAGGAGTTTGTTAAGAACTCAAGATTAAGATCATTCTATATATGACCATCGATGAGACTCAATTAGAATTTCTATGCTTAACGGAAATTATTAGAAATTCATATTGTGTCTGCGTCCATGTTCCACATAATCTCATTATGCGAAATACACTCATTCAATATCTCGCCATATTAACGGTCACGGATAACACCGCTCCATTCTGAATAGAATGACATGTATTAATAATGTTTTAATTAAAGATTCCAAACTTTAATTAAATTCATTATGAACAATTACTTTTGATTATTATCCTTAAATATTATCCTCTCGTATATAACACTTATATACCATGTTTAAGGTTACATAAATAATCAAGGAATTTTATTTGATATTCATAAAATATTCATAAATATATGCACATAAAATGATGAATAAACTATTTTATTAAATAAATAATAAATATCCTTTACATCTCATACTTTCAGGACACTATTCCCAACAATTCCAGCAAACATACAAACAAATTAATATTAAGTTCAAAAAATGAAAAGGAATTGTAAAACATCAATTCTAGGGTTTTAGAAACAATCATAATGAAAAACGGACGAAAAAGGGGTTCGGAAGGCTGAATCGAGAAAATTAGGGTTTGTGACCAATTAAGGTTGACAAAGTCAAAATTTGTTAATCAAGAGTTGACCAATAGGTCATTCTTGAAAAGTGAGTCAAGGTTGAATAAAGTTGACCAAGTTAACCGACTATTCAAAAAAAGTAGAGAAAATGTGCACCGGACAAGAATTAAACTGAACCGAAATAAGATATTACTAGGATGGAGGGCTGAGATTAGGACACTTGAAAAGGAAGGATTATGGCCGGCCAACCTTAGGGGAGAAGCAAGTAGATATTTTGATTTTTTTTTTTTTTTTTTTTTTTTTTTTTGCATAGAAGACTTTAGAAAATGTCAAAATTGTACCTAGGTCCCCATCACCTTATGACCGGTTTTATAAGGGGAAAAATACAAACCAAATGTTAATTTTTCATGCAAGAAAACCAGAGAGCACTCAGCCAAAGAGAAAAAAACAAGTTCTAATCAAAATCGATGAAAAAAATACCGTTGTTTTGTGTCACCGCAGCTTTCTCTTCATTTCCCTAAGGTATTATTTCAATTTTTTTCCTAATTTTCTACTGTCGCTGCATGTCCATGAATAGTAGAAACCATAGAAATTTTTTTTAGGGATGATGATTTGCTTATGGTTATTAAGGAATCAAAAAACCTAATGACTAAATGATAAATTTTTAGTTATTAGGTTACTGTGTTTAGTGTTTTTGTTTATAGAGAATTCTAGTGAAAATGATGATGAAACCCTTGTGTCTATGTTTTTTATGATGATAAAAATAATGGGAAAGGTTGTGATATGAGTTTGAGAGGTTGAAACAAAGAATAAATCGAGCTATGGTTAGCTTGAGAAACACGAAAAATATGGTGGAACTCTACCAAAATTAAGTTTGAAAAATGTGAACCAACCTTGCTTATAATGAAGAATAAGAGGAACGAGATGTGTAAAATAAGTTGATTAGGTGGTTGAAGATGTGTGAAAACCTAAAACGACGAAAATTCCTAGTTTCAGACCAAAGAAAAAACTAGGTTAATGACCTAAAAACTTGTACCAAATCTGTTTAGGCTAGAGGCCAAGATAGAAGCTTAATTTTAAAAAGTGACCAACATCAAAGCTGTAGAAAATTTCGTTTTGAACAACTTTTGTGAAATAGCTTTTTTCCTAAAAGCGATTCTAGATGTCAGTTTCGGGCTAATATCCGAAATAAGTCCAAAATGGTGATTTTAGGCCAAGTATGCACGAGTTTGGTGCACATTGGTGATATAGGAGATGTTTCAATCCGGAGGTTATTAAGAATGAAACCGTGAGTGAGTTGGTTTTGAGTCACTAGCCCACTCCTCATTGGTTATGCGTGCAACGGTACAACAAGTACGGGGCCCATAAAAAGTAAAAGTTATGAAAAAGAACGATGCAAGAAAGAAAGTTGTAAAGTGGTATGAAATGAAAAAAAGAAAGCATAATACGATAAATGCTTTAAATGTTTAGAAAATGTGTTAGGATGTATGACATGAATGCATATATGGGTATGCATTATTGTTTGCACTTATTATGGTATGTTGTTACTTGTTGAGCAAAAACTCTTTCCGTTTGTTCGTGTTGTAGGAAGCTAGGGTAAGGCACCGGCTCCTAAAACTTGTTGCTTGGTGCACAAAAAGGATGAAGCAGTGGAGTGTGGGCAAGTGGGTAATGGA
This sequence comes from Morus alba, assembly GCA_012066045.3. Lineage (NCBI taxonomy): Eukaryota > Viridiplantae > Streptophyta > Magnoliopsida > Rosales > Moraceae > Morus > Morus alba. Next base: position 17,375,125 of record CP050226.2, on the reverse strand, counting down.
TGCACCACGTGTTTTGAAAACGCTGCTAAGTGTTTAAAGTAAACAATACTTATGGATGTAAATATGTTATGTAATGAATGTAAAGTATACGAGACAACGAGGCTATGCTTAGCAACCTCAAGTCACAAAGTATATTAATGTATCCAAAATGCTATTATATTAATTGCATATGAATGATAGTGGTATGCAAATAATAAGTTAAATATATGACCACGCCTCGAATTTTTTTTTTTTTAAGTTTCAAAAGAATTTTATCTACGGATTATTTAATATTAAGAAGTTAAAAATATTTTCAGAAAATTATTTTTAATATTCGAGTTTTACTATGAAATACTGATCAAAGTTTTATTCCGACAAAGTATATTAGTATTTAATTTACTATTAAAGTTAAAAAAATGTAGCCTAAAATTAGGGTTTTATAGTTCAAAAGTAGAAAAAGTTAAGATATGAGTTAAGTATGAACGTAATAATGATGACCAGAAGTAAGGGTCATCACATATTTAAACGGTATCTTCCCCTAAAAAATGTTATTTCAATACTTTGACACTAATTTTTGGGACATATAGGGCGCGTTTGGAACTCGTTTTAAAATAATTTTGTTTTTTGTATAAAAATGAAAATGAAAACGTTTTCAATCTCAGATATAAATCATTTTTAAAAATGCGTTTGGTAGTTTTATTAAGAGATTATTTTCAGTATAAAAAACCCCATTAATGTTGCTCTCTCTACTCGAGAGAGGAGAAAATGAAAACAACAAATCAAAAATGACTTTCATTTCTCTCTCATTTTACGCTAAACCAAAAAATCGTTTTCATTTTTGTTTTTTGTCTTTATTGCACCAAACGCCATTTCAAAAATGTTTTTATTTTTTCTTTCTTGAAAAACGTGAAAACAAAAACGGGATCAATTTCAAACACGACCATAATGTCAAAACTACCATTTACATTAATAACATAGAAATAAATAACTTTAAAAATATTTATGAAAACTTTTTAACTTATTTTAATTTTTAATTTATAAATATTTTAAGTATTTTCATAATTTCTTGAAAAATTAACAGTTTGTTGTTAATTAGTGAGAAGGGTATAATGAGCAATTTATATCGAAAACTTGATTTTAGAGTACCGTAAAAATATTTTTTTAAAGGTGAAGACACTGTTTTAATGTTATTAAAAGTACAAAGTACATGAGATGTTTCACTATAATAAAGAGTTCCGAAACTATTTTATCCCTTTATCATGATAGAAATTTTACCTATTTGGCAAACAACAATTTTGGATAACTGAGCGATCGAGAACCTCAATCTTCCTTGATATCATCATCTCAATAAATCCAACAATGAGTGAGCATCTTTGAACTTCTTTGCAATTCATGGACTGCTCAAAAATGAAATCTCAATTCTTTTATCTTCTTCCAATTTCTTTTTTTTTTTTCCTATGAATTAGCAAGCACTAAAGGGGTGTGTCTAATAATTAATGATAGAGATCAAAACGGATCTAACTTTATATTAAGTCACTATTTGTCCATCTATAGTAGTATTAGTAAAAATAGGCATGTGCATCGCACATACCAGCTACAATAGGCCATGAATTTGACTATCATATTTGTTATATATTAGAGAAACAATTTTATAATGCAAATAAATAAGTTCTAACTGATCATCATGCTCTACTAATAGCTTAAAAGATTAAGAGAGTTGCAAAGATAGAGCGTAATAATTTCAACACGTTACAAAAGATGATGAATACTCTATTTGTTATTTGAAGAACATAGCACAAAAAAAGGTAATTGATCTAGATGACAATGTCTACATGAAATGCATGTACATCATTGAAAACAAACTATAAAACAGAAACTCGATACAAACTAAGTTTAAAATTTATGGTAAAAAGTGGCACTATGTGTGGGTTTAGTCTAAACATCATGATCACATTTCTATTAATGACATCCTTAACCATAGTTATCCCTTTATTAGAACAGATTAATTTAAACAACTTATGCAAAATGGACAATACTGAACAAATGGGCAATATTAATTCCGCATTAAATTATAAGAGTCAATTCTAAAAAAACTTTCAACTTTCTAATGCTAAAACTACATTAGAGATGAAAAATCTCCAAAACAAAGTGTCTAAAAATGATTAAAGACATCAATCTAGAAAACAACAAATAGCAATACATCTAAAAAAAAAAAAAAAAACAATGTTATTTTTTAGAACAACGACATCTGCCGAAAATAACATTAATGTTATAGACAACAACCCATAATAACTTCAAAAACTACACCATTTAGAAAGCGACTTACGTAATAGAAGTGTAGAAAAAACTTGTAATCTGTTGATTCACGCAGAATGCCCAAAAACAAGGAAAACTTGTGATCATTGATTCGTGAGAGCACCAAAAACAAGAAAAGAAAGGGGAATTTTTTTTTTTTTTTTTTTAATTTTATTTCGTAGAAAAGATTGAATAATAATAACAATCTAGGCTAGTTATTTATAGAAGATGACAATTCAAAATAGAAAAAGAAACTAAACTAATTCTAAATTCGAAGTATGGGAAACAAATAAATCAGAAAAAAAACATCTAAAAATAAAGAAACTACTAAAATAAATTAAAATAAATCAACGAATAGTTTTTGGGAAACTTCCGTAATTGCTCGGCTCCTCACGCTGCATCAGTCCCACTAACTGGAAAGGATTTGTCCTCGAATCTATAACCGCTAATTCTCCAGCAAACAGAACCTTATGCTTGACATTGAAGATGCCCGAAGTGTTGACATCTGGCGGTAGGCATAAACGATAAGTATTAGGGTTGATCTTCTCAAGCACTTCTAAGGGACCAATCTTTCTTGCCTTCAATTTGTTGTATTCATGAAGAGGAAAATGGTCTTTCATCAAAAGAACCCACAAAAGATCACCGACATTAAATTCCACAACACGGTGATGACGATCGGCAACAGGTTTATAGTTCACAGTGGAGGCCATCAAATGCTCATAAGTCATCTGATGAATACGTTGTAAATCTGTCACAAAATCAGCAGCCTTGTAATGAATGTGAGTTTGGCCAGGAAGCGGGGCAAGGTCAATAGGGCAGCGGGGAACACATCCGTAGACGACCTGAAATGGACTAAATACACTACTTCAGTTCTTAGCATGATTATGAGCAAACTCTGCATGACTAAGCTTAGCATCCCATGTTTTAATATCATCTCCAACAAGATTTTGTAGCAAATCTCCTAAGGCTCGATTTGTAAACCTCAGTGTGCACGTCAGTTTGGGAATGCTATGCCGAACTCATGTCCAAACTAGTATTAACCAAGCGCCAAAGGGATCACCAAAAGTGGCTGAGAAAGTGGGAATCACGATATGAGACAATAGAAGAAGGAAGACCAAGAAGACGATACACCTTCATAAAGAATAGTTGTGCAACTGTAACCGCATCGGTGGTGCGCTTACAAGGAATAAAGTGAGCCGTTCTTGAAAACCAATCAACCACCACAAAAATTGAATCATTACCTATTTGCGTGCAAGGAGGGCCAAGAACGAATTCCATACTTATGTCAGTTCATGGTTACGTAGGAATGGGCAAAGGCATATAAAGCCCATCGTTGGAAGCATGTCCCTTGGATGTTTGGCAAACCTGACAACGCTCCACATAGCGGTCGACATCCTGACAAAACGTAGGCAAGAAGTAAGAAGTGGAGACTAGATGAAGTGTCCTATCTCAACCAACATGACCCTCTCCATACAGTTCTTTCATTATCTACAAGTGCAAGCAATAATTCGGAATGCAAAGGCAGCTGCCCAAAAGGGATGGGATGTGGGTCCAATGCAACGCGAAGAGATGGAATGCGGAGTTGAAGATAGTAGTTGCCGATTTAATTCAAATTCATATTTTAATTTATTTTAGTTGTTTCCCGATATCTTCTGGCCTTATTTCTGAATTATTATGAATTTCAAAATAGAGATATTTAGGATTAGTTTCAATTCCTTTTATTTTTTTCCAATTAATTTCCTTTTCGAGTTAGTTTCTTTTTCTATGTTTGAATTGTAGTATTCTATAAATAGGAGAGGTTAGTTTGTTATTTTAATTCATTTAGAGATTAATAAAATTATGTGCTTTGAGAGTTCTCTCAACAAATTTATTCTAATTTTCTCAGTATTTTGTTGAATTAACGAGTGATTGATGCCTATTTTCTTGGTATTCGTGAGCGAATCAATAGATTTATAGAAGTCTTATTTGCTGGTATTTCGATCGAATCAATGGGTTCCGGTAATCTATGTGAATCAACATATAATAAGAATTTATCCCTTTTTCTTCTTTTTATACGGTTCCGCTATGTCAGTAGGTATCAAAGCCGATGGTTAAATTGATATAGTAGCATTTCAACTCTGATACCAACTGACATAGCGGAAGTGTAGAACAAACTAGTAGTCTGTTGATTCACGCAGAATGCCGAAAAACAAGGAAAACTTCTGATCGTTGATTCGTGAGAATACTGAAAACAAGCAAACAAATGGGAGAAAAAAAACTTCTCTTAATTTTATTTCAAAGAAAAATCTGAATAATAATAACAATCTAGGCAAGCTATTTATAGAGGATGACAATTCAAAATAGAAAAGGAAACTAAACTTACTAGGAAACTAAACTAATTCTAAATTAAAATGTGAAAAAAATAAACTACTAAAATAAATTAAAACTCAAAATTAAAATAAATTTGCAAATGATTTTTGCGTAACTTCCATAACTGCTCGGCTCCTCACGTTGCACCAGCGACAAAAAAAAGTATTTTTGATGACAATAAATTCACAATGGGCCTGTTTGGCATTGCGTTTAGCTGTTTTAGAAAAGCTACAATAGTTTAGCGTGTTTTGTAAATCTTACTTTTGTCCATCAACTTCTAAAATAAATTAAAACTCAAAAATAAAATAAATTAGCAAATCATTTATCCGTAACTTACATAACTGCTCAACTCTCACGTTGCATCAGTGATAAAAAAAAGTATTTTTGATGACAATAAATTCACTATGGGCCTATTTGGCATTGCTTTTAGCTGTTTTAGAAAAGCTACAGCAGTTTAGCATGTTTTGTAAATCATACTTTTGTCCATCAACTTCTAAAAACTGTTGTCAAATAGCAGCATTTGAGAAGCTGTTGTTACATAGCAACTTCTGCTGCTGTTATCCAAATTTACTAAGATAACCTTAATAATAAACTTAATTATCCTTACACTTATTTTAGTTTTTTATAGAATTAAAAAATATATTTTTAAAATAGTTGTTTAAAAATTGAAAATCTTTAATAAATATGCTATGCTAAATTTCATTCAAATATTTTTAATAATTATCAAAATATTTAATAATAACAATAATTAATATTAGTTGATGAATAACTTTTCTCCTTGAATAATAGTAATTTACTTTTAAGAACTATTTTAATTAATAAAATTTTAAATATATTTTTTATATTATGAATATTGACCATAAAAATAGAAATAAAACTAACTATAAAAATGTGTGATAAATATGTGTACTTTTGTCATTACACATTTCAACAACAACTTTATACGCAATTTACCAAACACCTAAATTTATGTTTCTAGTACCTACAATACTTTTGTAAAAATATTTATCAAACATTTATATACTTCTGGTCACAACTTATTACTAAGAGCACAACAATTACAAAAATTCTCAACAGCACATCAATGCAAAACTTGCCCTATATGTACTTTATAAAGAAGAATAGAGAAGAGTGCTCTATAGCATTTTGGAAGTCCAAAGCATGCAGTTCTGATTTTTTTATACCTGTTTTTTCCTTCCTTTCTTATCTTTCCTTTCTTTCTCTTGCATTACTTTTTTCCCCTTTTTTGGCTCTATTTGTTTACTATAGGTTGCTACTCTAAAACCGCCAAAATTTTTATTTCTTTTTAATTCCATCATTTTTGTGTTTTACATATACTATTCATTTTTTAACTCCACTTATCTACCATTGTATTCTACAAATAATATTTTACCTTTTTTTCTTTTTTCTTCTTCTTTTTCGGTGCTTTATTTTGTCCTTTATTTATTTTTCCATTCATTATCCACTTTACTGTAGTCTCTTACCCCAACACTCCCCGACGTTTTTTTTTTTTTTTTTTTTTTCATTTTCTCTACATTTGAACTATATCACTCTCTGATAAATTTGTTAAGTTTAAAGAACATAAGAACATAAGAACAAATATGAAAAAAGATTGAGTTCTGTGATCCTAACTACGATACCTCGACATTTAAAAAAAAAAACACAAAGCTATGCTACATTGGGACCCTAAATCAAAATTAAACCTACAACAAGAATAGTAAAAATAATTCAAACGTGCTATCGATGAAACTAGGAGAAACGAAATGAAGAGACTATTAAAAAAAACAAGTAGATAGAAAATAACAAATTCAAAATCAAGAAAATCAAAACCATAGTTGTACGCTTTTAGTATCCATACATAACCTACGAAAAAGAGACCCGCAATAATTAAAAGGTGTCGAAAATAAGTTTAAAGAATATAAGAGCATAAGAACAAAACCGAAATAAGATCTTGTTATGTGATTCTCACTACAATAAGTCGCCACTTTAAAAATCAGAGGAACAAAGCAACACGACAATGAGACCCTAAATTCAAATTAAAACTACGAGTACAATGAAAATAATTCAAACGTGTTGTCGATGAAATCCAAGAGAAATAAAGTAAAGACACTGTTGAAAACAAAAGACGGAGAGAAAATAACAAATCTAGAATTAAGAAAAACAAAACTATAATTATCCGCTTTCAGTATTCATAAATGACCTAAAAAAGATGATCCAAAATAATTCAGGATGTTGAAGGTAGTTTTAAAGAATATTAGAACATAACAAATCCAATCATCATTCAATATAACATCACTTAGACATTAATTACAAAACAAAAGTTCAATATAAAATAAGATTGTGTTCGGCGATCCAAATTGCATAACTTATTCAAAAATCATAAAAACAAACCAACACTACAATCAGATGTTAAAACCAAATATAACTTGCATTGAAAACTATAAATTTAATTCAAGTGTGGTTTCAACGAAATGCAAGAGGAAAAAGTAGAGAATCCATTGATAATAAAACATGGAAAGAAAATAACAAATTTGAAATCAAGAAAATCAAAACCTTAACTGTTCACTTTTAGCATCTACACCTAACTTGCAAAAAGTAGGATCCACAATAATTAAAAAGTGCCAAAGATAATTTAAAAGAATATAAGTACATAAGAATAAATTCGAAATAAGATTGAATTCTGTGACACTAACTATTAACACCTCACCATTCAAAAATAAGGAAGAAAAATAAAGCTACGCTACAATGAGACCCTAAATACAAATTAAACTTGCAATGAGAACAACAAAAATAATTTAAAGGTGTCATCGATGAAATCCAAGAGAAATGAAATAAAGAGGCCGCTAAAAATAACAGATAGAGAGAAAATAGTAAATCAAAAATCAAAAAAATCAAAACCTTAATTGTTTGCTTTTAGCATCCACACCTAACATGCAAAGAGAAGGATCCAAATAAAGAAAGAACATGCATAATTTTGCAACTAAATGAGGATATTTAGGGGTGGCAATTCGTGTTAACAGGTCGTGTTCGTGTCGTGTTGAACCCATCAGTTGACACGAATAGGTCTGACACGAACACGACCCGTTTATTAATCGTGTCAAAATTCTAAACCCAAACACGACCTGTTTATTAGCGGGTTGACACGACACGACACGATTAACCCGTTTATTAAATAGGTAGTAAACGTGTCGTGTCAACCCGTTAATTACCTGTCAATACGTTTACGAAACATGTCGTAAACGGGTCGTGTCAACCCGTTAATTACCTGTCAACACGTTTATGACCTGATTACTGTCAACACGTTTGAACCTATTTCATAACCTATTTCATAACCTATTTCTGAATATGTTTCTCAACCTCTTTAACATGATATAGAGGCATTACATAATTTAAGTTCAAAATTAAAACAAGCACATTAGAGTCTCTAACAAATTAAAAAACAAACACATAAAAGTCTCACAATTTAGAAAACAAACATACATGATTAATAATTAAATATTTAAATAATTTGCTACATTGGGGGGACTCCAAGTGCATCATTACGTTCAGGAGAAGTTGATCCCTATGACAAAGGCTCCTATTCTTTCAATGAAAAGTTGAAGATATCTTGTGTAAGATCCTCCACCTCTTCTTTCAAGTGCTTGTAGTCTCTGCAACAAGAAAGAGAATATGAACTGAAGCCTCCAAAAACCCCTTAAGATAGACGAGAACAACAGAGAAATTAGAATATTTGGTAAAAAGGCTGTAACTTCAGAGCAGAATTAAATAATCCAGTCTAGATATAAGAACTAAGCCATTTAAGCAAGATATTCTTCTATCCTAAAAAGCAACACTAAACCTCCAAATTCTAGGAAAATTACATTGCATAGTTTGCTTTCGGCTTTCCAATATAACCAATACCAATATAAGTAAAAACCACAAACAATACCAATAAGAAAAAACTTGAGGCTGTGACCCCTGTTGGTGGAGGTTTAGCTACAAGTTGTATTCTGCATTACTAATTCTTAAGCGTAAGAAAAGGATTTAAAGAATCCTTCTTCATAAACCAGATCAATACAAACGGGATGGGGAAAGGCTAGACTGCCCTATGTAGACAAATTGTGTCTATTCACTTCCACTGCATTGGAAGCAATTGTAATTAAAAAAAAATCCTTTCTTTAACGACAATAATTAGATGGTCCTATGTAGACAAAATGGCAGCAACTCATAAATGCAACTAAGATTTGAATGAAATACAAGCCACGATTGCAGAGCCATAAATTTGTGGTCTTGGTAATTGAACATGACGTGCTATCAATTTAGAGAGTTATATGTTGAAATCACAACTCAAGTCTCTAGTGTATGAGAACCGATTGAAACAAGAAATGAAGGCAAACATGAAACATAGAAGTCATTAACTACAATGAATGATCAAGTCTAACAGCATAAACTGCACACAAATTTACGGAGAAAAAGAAGATTCACAGCTTAATACAAAGCAAAACAATACTTCACAATTAAAAAGAAAAAAAACAACCAACTGAAATCAAGTAAACTGAAAAAAAAAACCACCTTTCTTTCCACATGAATTAGTCAGTTAGAAGATTAAAAGTAAACTAAAATCAAAATATGTACAAAGCAAGAACCAATTACTTTGAATCCGAAGAAGAACAACCAAACAACCAAGAACAAGCAAAAAACTGAAATGGAGGCGAAATACCTGTTTTGGTTTCCGAAGAAGAACAAGCAAAACCAACTGCTCTGAATCTGAAGAAGAACAACCAAGAACAAGCAAAATCTGAAATCCAAGACTGAGATCCAGCGGAGAAACACCGGTTGCGAGTGGAGAGGAAAGAAGAAGAAGAGAAAGAAGAAGAAATGAGAAGCGGCGGTGGTCCGGTGGACTGAGATCGGCGGCCGCAGATGAGAGAGGAGACCGAGAGAGTTGAGAGAGAGTGGAGAGAGAGATAGGCGGCTGCAGATGGGAGTGGGTGTGGGAATGAATGGGATGGACGAGGGAGATTAGAGAAAGAGAATAGTGAATAGTTAAACTTTTTTTTTAACCTAGGTAATAAACATGTAATAAACGGGTAATAAACGGGTTGTATAATCGTGTTACCTATATATGAGACGTTTAATAAACGGGTTATGGCGGGTCAATTGCGGGTTGACGGGTCAACCTGAAAATGACACGTTATTTAATCGTGTTTCACGGGTTCGACCTGATTCTGACCCGGACCTATTTATGATAAACCCAAACCCGCTAATTTCGTGTGGGTTTCGAGTCGTGTCGTCGTGTCGCTACCCGGATTGCCACCCCTAAGGATATTAGGGCTCTTGACAGCCCACAAAAATCAATCGCACCCTAACTATAATTTATTTCCTTATATAAACAGTATATCAAGCTTTCTTTTATGGTTGCTAACAAAAATAACGTAGAACTAAATACACACGTGTGTGTGTGTACCGTCACATAACCTATTTATATTTACACTGCCATATTTATAATAAATATTACACGTATTAACTAGGTCTTTATAAATACGTACTCATATACGTATGTATATATATAATCTAATAATAAAAATTAACCATCACACAAATTCATCATATCTTCTCCTAAAATTTAACAATTTAGCATGATCTTATTCTTACACTACGAGTTCTCGTTGCGCTCACATCTTCAAAATAACTCAAAGTAATGTTAAGATTAACAAACTATGATACCATAACTGTATCCACATTGATTTGTAATTTTTAATTTATAGAAATATTGTTAGTTAGAATTTTGGATGTTACAACCCTTCTCACCTTGTAAAAGTTTTGTCCTTGAAATTTAGAATAAATCCAAGTAATTCAAACACATCTTCTCGTTCCTATGTAGCTTCCTCTGCCTTGTGGTTACGCCAAAAAACTATTACCATGGGAATCTCATTATTGCTCAAGGTCTTTGTCTTCCGGTCCAAAATATCGACTAGTTTCTCTTTGTAGCTCATGTCTTCTTGAATTTGAACTCCTTGTGACTTGATGAAATGCGACAGGTCCGGTACATACTTCTTTAGCAATGATAAATGAAAAACGTTGTGGATAGATGCCATCCATGAGGCAATTTTAGCTTGTAAGCTACCTTGCCAATGTGCTCACTTACCACATACGGTTCCACACACCTCAGACTAAGCTTGCCTTTCTCCTCAAACCGCATCACACTCTTTATCGGGATGACCTTGATAAACATTGAGTCTCCAACCTCAATCTCTAAGGGCCTTCAACGTACATCTGCATAACTCTTTTGCCTACTCTGAGCTATGGCAATCCGTTGCTGAAATTACTTTCACCACCTCTGATGTCTTATTCAGAAAGTCAATTTTCTCCTTAAAATCAGTATTCTTCTTAAGTTTTAATTCCATCAACTTCTTCTCCCCAACCTCATGCCAACAGATGGGGATCTACACTGCCTCCCATATAATGCCTCAAAAGGAGCCATCCTAATCGTCGCTTAGTAACTGTTGCTATAAGTGAACTCAACCAACGGTAGAAACTTATAGCAACGGGAGCATATTTTCAAGATCTCTTTGCCAACTCAACCAACTGACCGTTGCCTCAAAGGGAGCATATTTTCAAGTGTTTGATTGGCCCTCTTCGTCTGACCGTCTGTCTATGGGAGAAAAACCGTGACTGAATTTGAGTTTCATCCCCACAGTTGCCTGAACACTCATCCAAAAATGTGAGGATCTCGTCTGAAATAATAGACTAGGGGACACCATGTAGTTTCACGATCTCTTTCACATATAGCTCTCCCAACTGCTTAGTAAAGAAAGTCGTTTGTATAGGAAGCAAATAAGCTGACTTGGTCAATCTGTCAATGACCACCCAAATACAATGACTACCCAAATAGTATAAATCCATTAGAAGTCCTCAGCAATCCAATAATGAAGTCCATCATTATATCTTCCCACTTCCATTTTGGAATCTAAATCGACTGGAATAACCCTCTTGGCCTTTGGTGTTCACCCTTGACTTTATGGCAAGTCAAACATTGCTTCACATAGTCTGCTATGTCCGTATTCATTCCAAACCACTAGAAACTTCCTCTAAGATCCATATACATCTTGGTTGAACCATGATGAAGCATATATGGAGTCTTGTGCGCCTCCTCGGGAATCTTCCTCCTCAGCTCTTTTCTTAGGGAATGCATAATCATCCCTTATACTTCAACACTCCATCATCTGCTATGCTTAAACCCTCGCACTTCCCTCATGCTCTAAATCAGGATCAAGGCCCTACATGCTCTGAATATCATGAAAAAAAAGTCAGAGACAAGGGCATCCTGATAACTGTCCTAAAAGCAGATTTGAAAGAAAATAATCTGCAATATTATTGAATGTTGCGGAAATACAAATAGATAGACAGCCAAGGTTAGTTGGCTTATCCAAATAAAAAGGAAAGAAAATCTCCTAATAAAGTGATTGATTTGAATTTAATATTCAAATTAAATTATATTGACTAATTGCTAATCCTAACCAACCGGGATAATCAATAGGAGAAGATAAGGAAAGATTTGAATATCCAAAATCTTCCAAACTGATTTATCCTAATAAAATCCGATTAGACCATTCTACCCTAATATGCCGACACTCCCCCTCAAGCTTGGACGTAAATGTCTATGAGTCCAAGCTTGCTTGCTAATTCTTCAAACGCTAGTCCATGCAACCCTTTAGTTAGAATATCAGCCACTCATTGCTTTGTAGGAACGTATCCAACACTGATTATCCCATTCTCAATTTTTTCTGTGATAAAATGCCTATCCACCCCCACATGTTTGGTTCTGTCGTGATGGACTAGATTGTGTGCTATGCTAATCGTAGCCTTGCTGTCGCAATAGAGCTGCATAGGAAACTCACACTTAATTCTTAATTCTTCTAGTAGTCGTTTTATCCAGATTGCCTCACAAATGCCATGAGCCATAGCCCTATATTCAGCTTCAGCACTACTTCTTGCAACTACAGCCTGTTTTTTGCTATGCCAAGTCACCAAGTTTCCCAAAACCTGAGTACAATACCTGGATGTCGACCTCCTATCTGTTGGGAATAGTTCCTAAAAGCATGAGATGTAAAAAGGATATTTATTATTTATTTAATAAAATAGATTATTCATCATTTTATGTGCATATATTTATGAATATTTTATGAATATCAAATAAAATTCCTTGATTATTTATGTAACCTTAAACATGGTATGTAAGTGTTATATACGAGAGGATAATGTTTAAGGATAATAATCAAAAGTAATTGTTCATAATGAATTTAATTAAAGTTCGGAATCTTTAATTAAAACATTATTAATACATGTCATTCCCATTTAGAATGGAACGGTGTTATCCGCCTTTTTATTAATATGGCGAGATATTGAATGAGTGTATTTCGCATAATGAGATTATGTGGAACATGGACGCAGACACAATATGAATTTCTAATAATTTCCGTTAAAGCGTAGAAATTCTAATTGAGTCTACCGATGGTCATATATAGAATGATCTTAATCCCGAGTTCTTAACAAACTCCTATTTATGGATTTATGTCTTTTGATTTACTCGATGCGGTTCCGAGACCCTGAATCCTATTCCTTGTATTTTGGAGACATAATGAAATAGGTAGCTGGGAATGTTATTATACGAGACGGAATCCATTCCTTCTTGAGAGAGAAGCGGATAAATAATTCTCTTGAGTGTTGATTCGGTACTTGGATTAGTAAGAGCGCTCTGGTTCATGAATTTGTTTTATGAATCACTATCCATTAGAGAATCAATGGTACTCAAGGATAAAGATGTAATTAGAGAGGTTAACAGTTCTACCCGACTCTAATTATGAATTATTTATGGAGGATCGATCTATATGCAATGACTATATCAAATGGACACTTCACGGTTTAGAAGTAATTAATGTCTATAATTCCGAGAGTGCAATTCCAAGTTTATAGTGGAGTAACTAATGGAATTAATAGAATTAATTAATTAATTAAAGTGTTTAATTAATTATTAATTTTATTGGAGCTCGAATTATAGGTCCATTAGTCCCCGCGTCGTCCTTGTAATTCTACCCACACAAAAGGGCAAAATGGGAATTTTAGAATTACGAATTCTAAAATTAAATACTCGAAGAATAATTAATTGAGAATTAATTATTATTTAAATAATGAGATTATTTAAATTTGAATTTGAACATATCTAGATTTATCCATTTAAACTTATTTGATAAGTTGTTCAATTTAGAATTCAAATTAATTTAAGTTTGACTTAAATTAAATTTGAATCAATTAAAATTGAACTACTGGATAATGGATAAAATATCTTCCTTCCTTATCTTATTTAGGTGCCACACACAAAGGGATAAAACCCTAGGGGTGGCCGGCCATCAAAAGGGATAAGGGGAAGGGATTTTTGTTCCAAAATTCAAAATTGGAGATAAGGATTTGATCCTATTTTGAAGTTTGACTTCTTCTCTTTAAATATGAGATAAATGGAAAATTGTAGGATAATTTTGAAACAACTTTCAGCCCTAGTTTCCCTAGTGTGGCCGAAATTTCTCATAGCTAAGAGAGAGAAAATATTTTTCTCCAAAAATTCCACATCGTGCATGCGTTGGTGTTTGTGGAAATTCGAGTGTTTTAGAAACCGTTTTGTCTCATGTGTGCCCACACACACGTCTACGTGGAATCAAGGAATTGACGTGGAAGACTTTGGTGTTCTAAACACAAGAGCTTGGATCTAGGACTGTTCGTGGTCGAAGAAAATCAAGATATCATCCGAGTCGGCTACAAGGTATTTTTTTTTTCGGTTGATCCTTGAATCTTATAAATTAATGAGATTAATTTATTGGTGCATAAATTAATATAATCTATAGAGTATCTCAAAAGTTTTATGAAAATTTTTGTTATACACGATCCGCTATTCCGCTGCGTTTCCGCCGCCGAATTCGATTCGGCAACCAACACTATCTTCTTCAGAACCTGCCCAATCTGCATCCGTGTAGATTTTCACCTTCCTATCCTCGTTCTTCCAAAAGAACAGTCCTCTCCCTGGATTCTTCTTGAGATATCTTAATATGCGGTAGACTATATCAAGATGTTTTTAGTGTGGTGTATGCATTTATTGGCTAACCACACTGACTGACTGCAAAGGCTATGTCTGGTCTTGTGTGTGAGAGATAGATCAATCTTCCCACAAGTCTTTGATATCTACCTATGTCTACCAGATCTCCATCACCTGAATTCTTCCTTCCTCTTGGTTCAATAGAAAAGTCTATGGGCTTGCAACCGAGCATTCATGTCTCTTCTAATAAATCCATCATATACTTTCGTTGTGATATGGAGATCCCCTTCTTACTCCTTGCAATCTCCATCCCTAGGAAATATTTCATGAATCCTAGGTCCTTGATCTCGAATTCCCTAACCATAATCTTCTTAATTTCCTCCATCTCTTGGAAGTCATCACCAGTCCATATTATGTCGTCCACATATACGATCAAAACTGTAACCTTGTTGTTTGTGGAGTGCTTGATGAAGAGAGAGTATGATCTGATTGTCCTTGTGAGTATCTATGACCTTTGATTACTTTAGAGAATATTTCAAACCAATCACTAGGTGACTGCGTCAAACCATATAAAGACTTCTTCAGCTTACACACTATATTGTCCCGTTTGCCCTCATAGAAACCAGGTGGGAGACTCATGTATACTTCTTCTTCTAGCTCTCCATTCAAAAAGGCATTCTTCACATCAAGTTGATAAAGAGGCCAATCCATATTTGTTGCTAAGGTTAAGAGAACCCTAACAGTGTTGAGCTTTACAACTGGAGCAAACGTTTCTGTGTAGTCTATTCCGTAGGTTTGAGTGAAACCCTTTGCTACCAATCGGGCTTTGTACCGCTCTATTGAACCATCTGGCTTTACTTTAACTGTGAACACCCCACTTTCTTATCTTGTGGTAGTTCTACTAGGCTCCAAGTCTCATTTTTCTCAAGGGCATGCATCTCTTCTATCACCAGTCTTCCATTCTGGGACAGCTAGAGCTTCTTCAATTGTCTTGGGAACACCAAGTCTAGAAATGTTTGTTGTGAAACCACGAAACGAGGGTGATAGATTATCATATGACACAAATTTGGAAATTGGGTGTTTTGTACATGCCCTAACACCTTTTCTTAGAGCAATGGGGTCATCTATTCTATCATGGAAAGTTTCAGGATTACCTGAGGATGAAGGATTAGGACTCACCATAGGTTCGGATTCAGGGCAGTCCACAGCGCCCGTGAGTTGTTTATTTCCTTGAAATTTTTTCCTTCGAGAGTAGACTTGCAGTTTTGGAGGTGGTTGTGGATTTGGCAACAAAGGTGGCTGCGGAATTGGCTGTGAACAAGGTTGGGACGACTGTTGTGGTTGTGAGGACAACTGTGAAGGTGGCTGTGAATCTTCCAGTTCAGTTTCGGTTTGGATTGGAATTGGAATATCGACAATGGGGGCTGACAGTGGGGCCAAGGCTTCTTCAACTGTGGCTGTGACATCCCATTCTCACACATAAGCTTCTTTATCATTATTGTCCCCCTGAAGCGATGTGTGGGAATAAGAAGGTATTTCTTCAAAAAAAGTAACATCTCAGGTAACAAAGGTTTTTTTTTTTTTTTTTTTTTTTTTTGTGGACAGAAACAACGATACCCCTTTCTTGTTGGAGAATATCCAAGGAAGATGGTTTTTATGGCTCGGGGGTCGAGTTTGGAGCGATGTTGGGAATGGACGTGGACAAACGCAGTACAACCAAAGGTTTTAAGGGGAAGGTTGTTTGTGATTATATTGGAGTGTGGGACTTGAGTTGTAAGGACAGACAATGGGGTTTGAAATTTGAGGGGGCGGCTGGGTAGTCTATTGATGAGAAAGGCTGCGGTTAAAATGACATCACCCCACAAATATTTGGGTACGTTCATAGTGAACATAAGGGCACGAGCCATTTCCAACAGATGTCGATTCTTCCTTTCTGAAGTTCCATTTTGCTGTGGTGTTTAAGTACAAGAACTTTGGTGAATGATTCCATGTTGATCAAGATAATTACCCAAAGTGGACTGGAAGTATTCACCGCCATTATCAATTCTTAGAACCAAAATCTTTCTCTGAAATTGAGTTTGAACCATATTATGGAAGGTTTGAAAGATTTGACTGGTTTCAAAATTTTTTTTAAGCAAGTAAACCCACGTCAACCGTGTATGGTCATTAATAAACGTGATAAACCATCGTTTGCCATTTAAGGTTGTTACCCTAGATGGGCCCCATATATCACTGTAAATCAAGGAGAAGGGCATAGAGAGTGCATATGGTTTTGGTGAGAAAGGTACATGCGTATGCTTCGCAAATTGACAAATATCACAAGTAAATGAAACAGTATCTTTATTCTTGAATAGGGCTGGTAACAAAAATTTCAAATAGGAAAAACTGGGATGGCCAAGTCTATGATGCCACAACATTATTTCTTTATTACTAGAAACCGAAATAAAAGACACTCCTGACACATGTGCTTGTCGACTCTCAGCTTCTGAATTCTCAAGGAAATAAAGTCCTTCATAGGCTCTAGCATTGCCAATCGTCTTCCCCGATGATAGGTCCTGAAATTGACACATAGAAGGGGAAAAATTAGCTACGTAGTTATTGTCACTAGTGAGTTTACTAATGGACAGCAAATTACACTTTAAGGCTGGAACATGTAGGACGGAATGAAGAATAGGGTTTTTTGAGATTTGGATTGAACCTATTCCAGCAATAGTAGCTAGAGACCCATCGACAATCTTAATTTTAGCAGTATTAGAATATTGAGTATAGGAAGAGAAGTGTTTGGAACAACCTGTCATGTGGTCAAAGGCACCATAATCAATGATCCACAGTTCCTGGGTATGAAGTGATGAGATTAAGGTTGAATGGTTACCATTATGTGTCGTGGTGCACAACCCTACATTAGAAATTGGCTTAGATGGTGGTGTGAGAAGACGATAAAGTTGCTCAAATTGCTCCTTGTTCGGTGAAATTGAAGATTCTGCAAGTTGTTGTGTGGGAGCATCCATTTCATGCTTATCTTGAGAGGCTTGAAAGCCTCTTCCTTCATTTTGCTTCTGAGGGGTCCAGTTTGCTGGTTTCCCATGAATTTTCCAGCAAGTGTCTTTGGTGTGTCCAGATCGCTTGCAATGATCACACCAATGCCGGTTTCTTCTTTGTTGGTTTTCACTGTTGAATTGTGGTCCTCGTGCGGCTAAGGCAGAGGCATCCGTGGTTGAGTTTCCAGCATCATTAGAAGTCGAGATCACAACATCATTGGGGGTTCCTAGCATTAATTTCTTTCGGCTCTCTTCTTGCTTCACTTCTGAAAAAACCACACGAACATCTAGTAGGGGCTTCGTACTTAAGATCCTTCCACAATTAAGGTTTTATTGAGACCAAGCAAAAACTTGTAAACTCTATCTCTTTCCGAAATTTCCTTGTATCACTTATGATCCTCAGCACAATGCGAAGCTTTTTCGTTAAGCATGTCCAGTTGCTGCCAATGGCGTGATAGAGTATTAAAGTATTCTGTTACGCTTAATTCTCCTTGGCGAAGATCGTTTAGAATTCCCTTGAGCCTGAAAATCTCTTAAGTGTTTTCCTTGTTAGAGTAACTCCGCTTCACTGCATCCCACATCTCTCTTGCTGTTTTGTAATACATGAAGTTTTCTCCCATCTTGGTATTCATGGAGTTGATCAGTCATGACCAAACCATGCTATTTTTTGTTTTCTAAGTTTTAAACTTGGGATCCTTTTCATCCGGTTGTGCAGCATCACCGGTGAGGTAGTCTTCTTTTCCCTTTCCTTCAATGAACATCATTACGAAATGTGACCATTGAACGAAATTTTGACCATTGAATTTATGACTCGTGATTTGCTACAAAGAGGCTTCAAATCCATTGATCTGGATTGGATTGATAGCCCCTGAAGAGGCAGAGGTAACCTCAGATGAAAAGGTTTCTTTCCCGCCGACCATTCCGTATTTTGTCATTCCAGTTGGCTGAAAGAATTAAGGTTCAGAGAGTAGCGCTGATACCATGAATGCAGATTTGAAAGAAAATAATCTGCAATATTATTGAATGTTGCAGAAATACAAATAAATTGACAGCCAAGGTTAGTTGGCTTATCCGAATAAAAAGGAAAGAAAATCTCTTAATAAAGTGATTGATTTGAATTTAATATTCAAATCAAATTTTATTGACTAATTGCTAATCCTAACCAAACGGGATAATCAATAGGAGAACATAAGGAAAGATTTGAATATCCAAAATCTTTCAAACTGATTTATCCTAATAAAATCCGATTAGACCGTTCTACCCTTAATATGCCAACATGTCCCACAACCAATCCAAACCATGGGTGACAGTTCCTCTCATAATCTTTCAACTGTCTTGAGGCATAGGCTATTACTTTCTCATCTTGCATAAAGATAGCTCCAAGACCCATCTTTGATGTGTCACTATAGATCACAAAGCCTTCATTACCTTCCAGAATTATCAAAATCGATGCGTTTGTTAGTCTCGTCTTCAGTTCTTGGAAACTCTGCTTACGGTTATCACTCCATTCAAACCTTTTCCCTTTCGAGTAGATGTTGTTGGCGCATAGTCAACTTGGAGAAACCTTCCACAAACTTCCTATAGTATCTTACTAATCCAAGAAAACTTATGATCTCGTTGGCATTCCTTGGTAGCTTCAATTGCTTATGGTTTCCACCTTCATAGGATCTACCATCACACCATTCTTAGATATCACATCAAAGTTCACACTTTGTGAATTTAGCATACAGTCAATGCCCTTTCAACATTTGCAAAACTATCATCAAATTCTCGTTGTCCTTCTCTTAAGTCTTAGACTAGATATGGATATCATCGATTAACACAATAACAAATTTATCAAGGAAATCCCTAAACACTTGGTCCATCAAGCCCATAAATGTTGTCAATGCGTTCGCCAGTCTAAACAACATGTTGAGAATAATTAGTCAAAGTTAGTTAGGATTTAGTTCTAGAAGGAAGATCCTACGTGATCTATCCTCTAGGATCGGTTCCCTGATATTTAGGAACATAATTGATATTTTAGGTCTAGCTTTATCTTATCTTCTTATGTATATATATAGGGCCCGTTCACTTCACTGATTCGAGTTTTTAATTCGAGTTGAGATTTGATTTTATGTGAGAGCTTTTTACTGTAGCAAAAAAGTTAGATGTGATTGTTTGTGAGAGCTTTTTACTGTAGCAAAACTCGAATTCTAAACTCGAATAAGCGAAGTGAACGAGGCCATAGTGTACCATGACTCTGAGATGAATAAGAAAATAGAATCACGTTTTCTTCATGGTATCAGAGCACTTCTCTGAACCCTAATCCCTCTGCAGCCGCCACTCTCTGCAGTTCCCATTCAACCTGTTTTTTTTCGTTCAGCCACCATCCTCTCCGATAGAACCTATTTCCTCCTCTCCTCTTCCTTGATCGGATGACTAAATACGGGATGGCTTCTTCTCACACATCCAAAAACTCATTCGATACAACCTCACAGTCGGGAGGGAATACGGAAATCGCAAATCATGGTGGCACTGATTCCTCTCCTGTCCTGATCACAAGTCACAAACTGAATGGCCACAATTTTCTCCAGTGGTCACAATCAGTTATGATGTTCATCTGCGGGAAGGGCAAGGATGATTATCTCACAGGGGAGGCGGTCATGCCAGAAATGTCCGATCCGGGTTTCAGAAAGTGGAAAACAGAAAACAACATGATCATGTCATGGCTTATCAATTCCATGAACAATGATATTGGCGAGAACTTCCTTCTGTTTGGAACAGCGAAGGAAATATGGGATGCAGCAAGGGAAACCTACTCTAGTCATGAAAACACAGCAGAATTATTCCAGATTGAAACTATTCTCCAAGACTTCCGCCAAGGAGACCAAACTGTCACCCAATACTTCAACACCCTTACCCGACACTGACAACACCTTGACCTATTCGAAATTTATTCATGGAAGTGCCCAGATGATTCAGCTTTATACAAGAAGATTGTTGAACAAAAGCGAATCTTTAAATTCCTCCTCGGGCTTAACAAAGACCTTGATCAGGTTCGAAGCCGTATTCTTGGAATGAAACCCCTACCAAACCTTCGTGAAGCCTTCTCGGAAGTAAGACGTGAAGAAAGCAGGAAGAAGGTTATGATGGGATCATTAGAACCGGCACTAGATGCTTCTGCTCTTGCTGTCCGCAGAAACAACACTGCAGGAAGCAGTGAATACCGTCCGAAAGGGGGAAGACCGTGGTGTGAACATTGCAACAAGACAGGCCACTGCAAAGAAACTTGCTGGAAACTCCACGGCAAGCCAGCTGATTGGAAACCACGGCCCAGGAATGACCGAGACAGCCGTGCTCATGTGGCAGCCAACACAGATAATCTGCCCGAATCCAATGCATTCAGCAAGGAACAAATGGAGATTCTCTAGAAACTGTTCAATCAAGCTGGAGGGACAAGTCTAGTAGCACAGAGAGAGTCTCATTCAGCACTCACAGCCAATAAAGGATCAAATAAACCCTGGATTATCAACACAGGTGCTTCAGATCACATGACAGGAGATGCCTCATTGTTTCAGGATTACAAAAACAGCAATGACACCTCATCCTTAGTGCGGATTGCTGATGGCTCTCACTCAAAAGTTGCAGGGACAGGTTCCATTAAACTCACAAAGGAGTTACACCTTAATTCTGTCCTTCATGTGCCCAATTTGGATTGTAATTTACTTTCAATCAGTAAATTGACACGTGACTTGAACTATGTAACTAAATTTTATCTAAATGTGTGTTTTTCAGGACTTGGACTCAGGGACGACGATTGGCAGTGCTGAATTGTGCTCCGGACTCTATTTACTCAAACACAATCAAGTCACCTCAATACAAGATTCAAGAGCAAATTGTGTCAAGTCCAAGAATTTGTCAACTTGTCCATTCTCTAGGTCTAGTGTCAATAACGATAGTGAAATAGTCTTGTTACACTATCGATTGGGTCACCCCAGCTTCATGTATCTTGCAAAACTTTTCCCCGATTTATTCATTAATAAAAGTCCTTCATCCTTTCATTGTGAAATATGTCAATTTGCAAAGCATACTCGAACAAGTTTTCCACGTCTACAATATAAGCCCTCTACTCCTTTTTCCCTCGTCCACAGTGATGTGTGGGGCCCCTCAAGAATCAAAAATATTTCCGGGGCTCGCTGGTTTGTGTCGTTTGTTGATGACCACACTCGGCTTACTTGGGTGTTCCTTATGAAAAACAAGTCCGAAGTAGGTCATATCTTTCAAAGTTTCAACAACATGATTCAAACTCATTCACCACTAAACTCCGCATCCTCAAAACAGACAATGCCAAAGAGTACTTCAAAGACTCTCTCAGCTCCTATCTTCTAGATCAAGGCATCATCCACATCAGTTCTTGCGTCGACACTCCACAACAAAATGGAGTGGCTGAACGTAAGAACAGACACCTTCTAGAGGTTGCTCGATGTCTCTTATTTTCTGCCAATGTCCCAAAAAGTTTCTAGGGTGAGGCAGTTCTTACTGCAACATACTTAATCAACCGAATGCCTTCTCGGACCCTGGGGTTTCATTGTCCCAGCAAAGTCCTCCTTCATTCCTTTCCTCACACTCGGGCTGTCTCCACAGATTTACCCCCAAAAATATTCGGCTGTACCTCCTTTGTCCATGTTCATCCACAACATCGAAGCAAACTCGATCCTAGATCCATTAAAGGCATCTTTGTGGGATACAATCCGAACCAAAAGGGTTACAAATGCTACTCACCACACACCAAAAAAAACGTACACTTCTAGAGATGTGACATTCTTTGAAAAAATACCTTTCTATACCAAAACTGATGCTCAGGGGGAGAGAATGAGTGAACATCAGCCTTGGGAATCATTCTGGGAATCATTACTTGACAACTCCCATCTGCCGGTTCAACAAACACCCTGCTCATTGTCTCCACAACCTCCAGAACTATCTCAGCCACTATCTCCACAACCCCCAGAGCCATCCGAGACACCCTCTCAGCCGGTGTCACCCATTAGTCCATCCTATCATTCTCCATCTCACCAATTACAACCAAATATCTCCACCTTCCCACAACTTGCTGTTGACAATCTCCAAGTGTATAGAAGGCGACAATCCAGAGGGGAAATAGAGCACGGAGCACAATCACATGTTCAAGAGTCCGAAACAAGTCCAAGTTCCCTTAAAGACGCCATAAAAATGGACAGCCTAGTCTCGGGTGAGTCCATGACACCCTGCATTGAGGATTTGGACAAGCCAATTGCAGAAAGGAAAAGGATCCGAAGATGTACCAGCCATCCAATAGGTAACTATGTTTCATATGATGGTTTGTCTGCATCATACCGAGCATTTGTGTCTTCGCTGGACAGGATACAGGTTCCCAGTAACATCCGGGAGGCTCTTACTCATCCTGGGTGGAAGAGAGCAGTTCAGGAAGAGATTAATGCCCTAGAGAAGAATGAAACATGGACCATAATTGAACTACCGGCAGGAAAACGAACAGTGGGGTGTAAATGGATATTTACGGTCAAATACAAGGCAGACGGGAGTGTTGAGAGACTCAAAGCTCACCTTGTAGCAAAAGGATTCACCCAGTCCTATGGGATTGACTACCAAAAAACCTTCGCTCCAGTGGCAAAACTCAACACCATCAGAATATTACTCTCCGTGGCAGTGAATCTTGATTGGAACCTACACCAATTGGATATAAAGAATGCATTCCTCAACGGAGACCTCGAAGAAGAAGTGTTTATGGAGGTTCCTCCCAGCCTTGATCTAAACCTTACTGGAGGTAAAATTTGTAAACTCAAGAAATCCCTGTATGGACTCAAGCAGTCGCCCCGAGCATGGTTTGATAAGTTTGCAAAGGCAGTCTTGAAATACGGGTACACCCAATGCCAGGCAGATCACACTCTCTTCATTAAAACATCACCAACTGGGAAGATCTCTCTCTTGATAGTATATGTCGATGACATCATTCTCTCAGGCAATGACGAGGAAGAACTGCAGAGATTGAAGGTACGCCTATCACAGGAATTCGAAGTCAAGGATCTAGGGAGTCTCAAATATTTCCTCGGAATGGAAGTGGCACGATCTCGAAAGGGAATTGTCATTTCTCAACGGAAATACATCTTGGATTTACTAAAGGAGACGGGCATGCTAGGGTGCAAGCCTGTTGATACACCTATGGATCCCTACAAGAAAATTGGCTCAATAAAGGATAGTGCACCAGTCGACAGGGAGAGATATCAGAGACTGGTTGGCCGGCTAATATATCTTTCACACACTCGTCTTGATATAGGATTTGCGGTTAGTGTTGTGAGTCAATACATGCACAGTCCTACGGAAGAACATATGGATGCGTTGTTTAGGATATTGAAGTATTTGAAGGGGGCACCTGGGAAAGGATTGTTCTTCAAGAAGTCTGGAAATAGAGACATAGAAGTTTACTCAGATGCAAATTGGGCAGGTGACACTACTGATAGGAGATCAACATCAGCCTATTGTTCCTATGTTTGGGGAAATTTAGTGACTTGGAGGAGTAAGAAACAGTCAGTGGTAGCTAGAAGCAGTGCTGAGGCAGAATTCAAGGCTTCAGCACAAGGAATTTGTGAAGGAATCTAGATAAAGAGGGTACTCAGCGAACTAGGCATGAACGACTCTTCATCCATTCAGATGATGTGTGACAATCAAGCTGCAATCAGTATTGCTAAGAATCCTGTGCATCATGATCGAACTAAACATATCGAAATTGACAAGCACTTCATCTCCGAGAAGATTACTAGTGGAACCGTGCTAATGAATTACGTTCCTACTCAACAGCAGATTGCAGACATCCTCACCAAAGCATTACCAAGAACTAACTTTGAAGACATAAGTAGCAAGCTGGGATTGTATGACATACACACACCAGCTTGAGGGGGAGTGTTGAGAATAATTAGTCAAAGTTAGTTAGGATTTAGTTCTAGAAGGAAGATCCTATGTGATCTATCCTCTAAGATCGGTTCCCTGATATTTAGGAACAGAATTGATATTTTAGGTCTAGCTTTATCTTATCTTCTTATGTATATATATAGTGTACCATGACTCTGAGATGAATAAGAAAATAGAATCACGTTTTCTTCACAACATGACCATAAACTCATATTAATCATACCTTCTTCGAAAGATAAACCTCAAAATATCATCCTCTTTAGTCCCCAACTAATGGTAGCCAGATCTTAAGTCTAACTTGAAGAACACTGTTGCACCCTTCAACTAACCAAACAAGTCATCAATCTTCGACAGTGGATACCTATTCCTTATCGTCACCTTATTCAATTCTCTACAATCAATCCACACTCATAGAATTGTCCCTACTCCTAGAAAACAACACGGTGTATGAAACCATGTTCCAGCAACCCTTTGGTTCAACATGTGTCATTCTATAAGGTGCTTTTTAAATCAGTCCATTCCAGACATAAATTCAATCTCAAATTCCACAATGCTAGCAATAAAAAACGTACATCCATTGGCTTACATTTGTTGTGCATCTTAGTCTCCTTCCTCAGTTCACCTATATATTGGAATTGTTCTTCACCTTCGAGTTCAATCACAATCCGTTGATGTCGAGACTCGATAGACGCATTATACTTATTTAAGAAGTTCATTCCTAATATTACATCATACATGTAGAGCACTATCAACACTAAAGAGTTCTCTTGTTACCATTTTTTATTGACACTGTAGATAGTCAATAAGTGGACATCATCACTTCCCTGTAGGGTAGTGTCATAGTGAATCCCTATCTCACAAGGTCCTAATTTCTCCCTATATAGTTTCTTACAAGAATAGGATACAAGAGTGTGGCTATATTTATCAAAAGAATATAAGCAAATAGGTTAAAGTAGAAGTAGTCCTATTCACAATAGTAGAGGTCTCAGCTATGGCCCCATCTTTCGTCATGGGGTAGTCTATCATTGGACAGTCGAAATTTGGAATCGTCAATTGAATTTATTCTTAGCATTATTATTATTACATACTTATATACTAAAACTAAAATCAGGACATAAATCCATGCAATTCATAACACATTCTGCTGACAACCATTTTCACAACCTCTTTGAATGCACATGTCCCTCTCCTCAAATTTCATAGCCTAAAAAACAACAATCAACCTCTAATACACATATAACCTCAACAAACTTTATTTTAATAACTTCTCATTAAATAAGCTATCTAGCACCCCAAACTGTTTCTTTCACGTAAAACCAAATTGGACAGCCGTAAAAACTTACTTATCTTTCCAATATCTTCCTCAATAATCATATCTTAATAGCTACAATCATTTAAACCATCTTCTAACCATATCTAAGAATCATATATCAACACAAAGGATTTTTTTTTTAACTACTTAATGAAGGACTAATCATGCCCACCAAACAAAATCATAAAGATGCTTTACATCATCCTAAACACATCTAAATACGCTACTACCAAATCATTGCATCCATAATCAATCACATTACATTATTTCTTTTTACTTAGTTCCATAAAATTTAGAATATACTATGATCTTCAACCATTCGTGTGCCACAAGAGAGTCGGTGAATCAATCAAAGTCTGTCTACTTCACTCTCTAAACCATACCACCAAGGGTTCTATGGTTGACCATATTCTCTCTAATGATCTCCTCTCATCCCTTATCTTATCGTTTGGGGGTCATCTAATTAAACGAGTTAGGGAAAATTTTCTATTCAGGATTTAGAAATAGTATTTGCATAATTCAAACTCATAAACATCTCGTTGTGTTGTTATCTAACTAGAGTTAGAGTTACTTGGAGAATTTTGGAGTGAACACGCGGCGATGCATGATAGGAAATAGGAAACCTCTCTAATACCATACCTGTAACGTAAATAACATCTTACTCATATCATACAATAAATGTCATCATAAATATAAACATTTTTTGTAAACAGTTTTTTTTTCAACTTTAAAACAATCATATATATTGGGCCCAAAGTTGTACCGTCATAGCGCGGTAGTCACGGAAAGAGGGAGAAACCCACAAAATAAAGCGTGACAACAAATCCGCTCACCGGATAAAAGACCGCTCACATGTCACCATCATTGAAGTACATCGCCATTTAAAAACATAAAAATATGTATATATATTTTTCTTCAAAACGTCATCATAAGATAAGTATTAAAAGCGTCATAACATCATCATAAACATCGAAATCATATACGTCTCAATTATTCAATTAATGTTGCAGAAGAGTGTACTTACATATCTCCTTACTTAACCTTTTAAAATTCTCCAACGGTGATGCGATGAATGAGGTCCTCGGGTGCTCGTCTCTATAACCGTTCATGCCATAAAGCATAAATAAAATTACTAAAAAGTCTTAATAAATCATCAAACACATTGACCACGTTAAAACATCTAAAAGGCCAATTTCATCATTTATTAGTGTCCAAGATACAAAAACCCAACAATTATACAAAATTGCAAAACTTTGCAAAAACTGACAGGCTGACCTCTATCTATTTGAAAAGTCATAAAAACTCATAGACCTAAAACCAGTTTCAAATAAAAATAGACATCTATATCTTTCCAACGACACCTAATTATTTTGCTAAAAACAAAATCCATTTGTTCCCCTCAAATACTGTTTTAAAGTCGGCTCATATAAGCTAGAAAATTCCAGCACTAATAGAATGACGAAAATTCACTAAAAATTCCTTAAAATACAAAACTATCATCCTCAACATGCATTAACCACATTCTATCTATTATCCGGCCCTATGACCTGATTCTAACAATTAAAATCATAAAACATGCTTGTAATTCCATAATATCAACTTCCTATTCTAGAATGTAACATGGCAAGAATATGTCAAAAATAATAAAGACAACCCAAAATATAACGTAATCTACTAGCCTATAAATGATCCTTCTAATTAGAATTGATAACTTAAAGAAAGAAAATATGTACTTGATTGTAACATTCTATCTATTATTCAGCCGTACGACCTGATTCTAACACTTAAAATCATAAAGCCATGCTTGTAATTCCATAATATCAACTTCCTATTCTAGGATGTAACATGGCAAGAATATGTCAATAATATAAAGACAACCCAAAATATAACGTAATCTACTAGCCTATAAATGATCCTTCTAATTAGAATTGATAACTTAAAGAAAGAAAATATGTTCTTGATTGTAAAGCAGAGCCACCAGTCAACAAAGTTGTAATTCCATTAGTAAAGGAGTAAAAGAGAAAACTATCATTCGAATAGATGTACAAAAACAAAGAATGAACAAGTTGGTGGTAAAATCACAATATTATATCAACTACTAAGACAATGCTTCCGTTGAACATGTTTTCTAGGAATTTAAAGCCACAACCACCAATATAACGTGCTTGACTATCGAAGAATCAAATTAAAAACCTTTAGCCCAAGATAGTAAAACCATATATCAATAGTATAGCCTCACTTAATCATCATCTTATGAATAATCCTCTTCTTCCTCTCAAACAAAAACCATCAAAACATTTACCCTAACCCTCCAAAGAAATCTAAACCAAAACCAAACAAACTAGAAGAAAGAACAATACCTTAAACATCTTTATTTTTTTCGTGGATGATTAGAGAACTCACAAAGACTCGAGAAGTAGTGGGATCTGATGGCTGGTTGTGGAAATCTCTTTGTGGTACTGGTTGTGGAAATCTCTCTGTGGTATTCTTGAACGTGAAAGAGAAGGAAGAGGGAGGGAGAATGAGGAATAGAGAGAGCGTAAAAATGTCGATAGAGAGAGGGAAATATTAGGCAACAAAGAGAAGAATAACGTGAGGGTTTAAAAAAATAGAATTTTTATGGGTCAATACACACATGAAAATCATGAGCAATTAATCCAAAACAAATTTGGCATTAACTTCAATATTAATTGGCTTAAAACTAGGTGATTTTTGGGCTGGCAATTGGCATAGAGATGTAAACGTGTGAAGCAATAAGTTTATAAATATGTACTCATATAGGTATGTGTATCATATATATATATATATATATATATATATAATCTAGAGATAAAAATTAACCATCACACAAATTTATCATATCATCTCCTAAATTTAAGAATTTAGCATTAACGTGTTCTTGCACCATGACGTATTCTTGCACTATGAGTCTTCGTCACATTCACCTATTCAAATTAATTCGTAATATCATATTCATAACAATATTATTAGTTAGAATTTTGGGTGTCACATCTTAACTACAATAACTCGTCATTTCAAAAATTAAAAAAAAAAAAAAAAAAACAAAGCAACACTATAATGTGACCCTAAATCCAAATTAAACCTGCAACGAGAAGAACGAAAATAATTCAAACATGTTGTCGATGAAATCCAAGAGAAAAAAATAAAGAGTCAGTTGATAATAAAATATGTGAAAGAAAATAGCAATTAGAAATAAAGAAAATGAAAACCATAGTTGTTCGGTTTAAGCATCTATACCTAACCTACGAAAAGAAGAATCCAGAATAATTAAAATGCGCTGAGGATAAGCTTAAAGAACATAAATACTTAATAACAAACCTAAAAGAAGATTGGATTCTATGATCCTAACTACAATACCTTGCCATTCAAAAATAAGAAAAAAACAAAAACAAAAAACAAAAACAAAACAACGTTACAATGAGTCACTGAATCCCAATTAAACCTGTAATGAGAACAATAAAAATAATTCAACGCATTGTCGATGAAATCTAAGAGGAATGAAGTAACAGATATAGAAAAAATAACAAATCTAAAATCAAGAAATTCAAAACCATAGTGGTACGATTTTAGCATCAATACATAACCTAGGAAAAGGAGATCCAAAATAATTCAAAGGTGCCGAAGATATTATGTTACGTAATCGTAGCTACAATACCTTGCCATTTCAAAAATCAAAAGAACAAAGCAAAACTACAAGGAGATCCTAAATTAAAATTAAACCTGCAATGAGAACAATAAAAATAATTCAAACGTGTTGCCAATGAAATTCAAGAGAAATAAAGCAAAGACGTCGCTGAAAGTAAATGATGGGAGAAAAATAGCAACCCGCAATCAAGAACATCAAAACTATAGTTGTCCACTTCAGCAGCCATACATAACTTGCAAAAAGGACAATCAAGAATAATTAAAAGGTGTCAAAGATAAGTTTCAAGAGTATATGTACATAAGAACAAATCCAAAATAAGATAGTGTTCTGTGAGTCTAACTATAATAATTAGCAATTTCAAAAATCAGAAGAAGATATCGACACTACAATTAGACCATAAATCTAAATTAATCCGCAACGAGAATAGTGAAATAATCCAAACGTGTTGTCGATGAATTCTAAGAGAAATGAAGTAAAGATGTTGCCAAAAATAACAGATTACGAGAAAATAACAATTCTTAAATTAAGAAATTCAAAACCACTGTTGTCGCTTTTAGCATCCACTCATAACCTGCAAAAAGGAGATTCAGAATAATTAAAAGGTGCCGAAGATAAGTTTAAAGAATATAAGAACATAAGAATAAATCCGAAATAACATTGTGTTTTGTAATCCTAGCTACAATACCTTGCCATTTCAAAAAGTAGAAGAACAAAGCAACTCTACAATGAGACCCTAAATTCAAATTAAACCTTTAAGGATAATAATAAAAATAATTCAAATGTGTTGTCAATTAAATTCAACAGAAACGAAGTAAAGACAACGCTGAAATTAAAGATGGGGAGAACATAACAAGTCCGAAATCAAGAAAATTAAAACTATAGTTATCCGGTTTCAACATCTATACATAACCTGTGAAAAGAACGATCCAAAATAATTAAAAGGTGTCGAAGATAAGTTTAAAGAATATAAAAATATAAGAACAAATCTGAAATAAGAATCTTCGACAAATCTGAGAGATCTGATTGTACAAATGTAGTAGAAGCTTGAAATGGCCCGTTAGTATGAGTAACATTTGGAGTTGCGAAACATGTTAACAAGCAATAAGTCTTAAAAACGAAATAGAGCTCTCATGAAAAAAAGGCGGATAGATATCAACTATCTGCAGCATTTTTAGAGGCTTTTTATCGCATGGGTGAGCAGAGGCCGTCGCTTTGGTCAAGGGGTAGGTACGTGTTCATTGGTCCCACTCTTTCAAACTTTCATAAACCACTTCTATGTATGGCCACGTATCTATCAAAATATGCAAAAGTAGTTAAAAGATAGCAAAAATTAAAACCTCAAAAACAATTATAATATTAAACAAAAGCAGGCACAAGATTTCCATGTAGCTCTTAGGGTATAGATCCAACAATTACAACTATTGCACATACTATTATACTATAATAGTCAATATAGTCCCCAAACAGGGACCGTGACTTCATTAAGAGAATTTATAAGGATCTTTCAAACTTTAATCATAGTGGTGAACTTTTCTCTACACATATAGGATAAGAAGTACTTGAATAACTGTTTTTGTAAAACAAATACTTCAATCTTCTTCCCGTCACAATCAAATTTGGAGTCAAGCCAAAAAAGAAAAAAGCAAAAAAATCTTTTATGAGTACACATTGCTTAAGCTATAACAACTATACGGCAGAAAAATCATGTAGTGGGTGCCTCATTAGTTTTTAATTTACATTTTGTCAAATATAAGGTGGAAATTGTGGATCACAAGTCCTAATGAAAAATTTAGTGCCCAATCAAACAAAACAAGAAACTGAAGAAAAAAAAGGCCATAAAATTGTTTCATTCAAGCATTAACATGCTATCATTACTTTCAAACTGTCATTACATTAACTTTTAACAGATGAAGAAAAATTCCAAACGTTCTTACCATACTAAGAGCAAGTTTCACTCTATAAAATATGCTTTTTATTTGCAAAGCAAAGTGCCCCAAAGAAAAAACTGACAACATACAGACACTTCATTTTTTTCAAATTCAAAAGTTGTTCTGTTAATCCACAAGTAAAATCAAGGTAAAAAAGTAGAGCAGCTCAAGTTTCCTATTGTTCAGAGTAAGAGGCAGATGAGAGGGGGAGATGAGAGAGAGAGAGAAAGAGATGAGAGATGAGCAAGAGAAAAATAGAGCCGAGCGAGAGAATGAAAGCGAGAGATGATCAAGAAAGAGAGATATGAGGGTAAAATTAGACACTCAGTGTTTATTTTTTATACTAGATAATATTCACCCCCGCTTCCAAAATTGCATGTCCACAAAACAGCTCTGGAAAAGGATCAGGCCTGCAATTACAGAAAATTCAGTAAAAAATAATTTACACCCACACCTATAACTGTAACACCCTGAAGAATTAATTGAGATTAATTAGGGTAATTAAGATTATTAGTGTGCCTAATCTGATTTAATTAATTGAGTTTAAATGATTCCAAGGTATTTAAATTATTTACAGTAATTTATCCAGAAGTGTGTATGGGCGCATTTCTGGACTGTTATATTTTACACGTCATTTTCTTTTCTTTTTCCTTTTCTTTTCTTTTCTTCTTTTTCTTTCTTTTCTTTTCCTTCCTTTTCTTTTCTCCCGTGCGTTTCTCTTCCTCTCTCTCTCTCTCTCTCTCACTCACACTCCCGAACTCTCTCTCTCATTTCCATCCCAAATCGAACGAGTTTTGAGCCAAAGAGTGATTTCAAAGAGTTTTCAACATCAAGAGAAGGATTCAAGGTAAGATTACTGAAAGAACCTCTCTTGGATTTCAAGTTTTTCGGATTTAAAACTCATTTTTGGTTCAAAACGGATTTTGATGGATTCCGAGTGAAACTAGGGTAGAAATTGGAGATCTTGGGTTCTTTGGACTTGTTTTAGGACCTAGAACCCAGATCTAGTGGTTGTCCCTTGAGATTTTGTGAATTGGGACTGGATTTGCAGGTTTTTGGAATGATTTCCGCGAGTTTTCGCGAACTGGGAATGTCCACCGGTCGACCGCATCGATCGACCGGAGTGCACACCACCGGCCGACCGGTGGTGATGCACTCCTCTATCTCCGGTCGACCGGTGTACACGGGGTTTGACCCTGTTTGGCCTGAAATTGTCGTTTTGACCCCTGTTTTCGGGGAGAACCCAAATTAGCTTCATTTGGGGACTTGGGATGAAAGGATTAGTATCCTAAATCCCTGATTTGATATTTAAAACCCTTGGAATGGAATTTGAACATGAAAATGGATTAGGGCACACTAATTGAGAATCTTGGTATATGATTGAAATTGGATTACTTTAGGACTGAGGATTGATCCTAAAGTGGTGTTTTGTATCAGTGCTCGCTGTGGATTCAGACTGAAGGGGCTTGAGGAAGCGGAAGCCGGATAGGGCAACGCTAGTCCCAGGTTTGATTGTGCGAGGTAGGATTTCTATCCCTTTTCCTTGTGAGCTTGTTTTCAAAAAGGATTTTGGCCTTGAAAATGTTTTAAAGAAAGGGATTGATTTGCGAAAGAAAAACGTTTTAAAAACCATGGCTTGTTAGTTTATGGAATTCCTTGGCTTGTCCTGTCCTTGGAATCCATAGCTTGTCGATCATGGAACCTCATGGCTTGTTCACATGGGGCCCGCGGCTTTGAGTAGTTCGTGGGGTCATATGAACGATTTCATAATGTTAAACGGATGATTTCTTAAGATAAGAGATCTTGTGAACTGGTAATAGAGTCTATTGCTGTAAGCCTAGATAGGATGCGGAGAGTGCATCCTCGGGGGCAGAACCCGAAACCGGTCCGGTAGGCGAGGCACTTGGTGAGGTGAGTAATTTGTACTAATTACTCGCTGAAGCCTGTAATACGGTTAGTTTCTGTTATATTTCCTTTGAGAAAAAGGATGTGAGGTTCCGGCTGTTCTGTCGGGGCTGAATGTCTATTTACTTTATTTACGCACTTATTTATTTACTCGTTTATTTAAATTATTTCAAATTATATCCTACTGGGCCTTTCGCTCATGTTTCAAATGTTTAAACCCCTCCCAGGAGATTCGAGGAGCGGTGCATCGTAGCTGAGTGGTGCTACGGATCGAGCAAGCGAGGATTGTGTTATCCTCTTGAGCAAATGTAAGGAATTTGAGAAATTCTGTAAACTTAAATAAATATTTGGATTTACTAGACTGTGGATGATGTCTGTTGTAATTGTTTATTTACATGAACATGTATGTATGATACTGTATATCCTGTGGGGTGGAGCCCTGTGTGTCAGAGGCTCCTGGACTATGTAGATTATTTATATTTTAATGCAGTTAAGTGTGGGACCCGGTTGGGGATCTGCTTTATTAATCCCTAATCGAGCTCCACGTCACCCACCCCGGTTGGGGGCGTGACAGAGTGGTATCAGAGCATTAGGTTAAGAACCCCGGGATTGTACATACATGTGTGACATCTGTTATCCACTGAATAGTCTAGTTTGATTTCAGTTGAAGGAAATGGCGCCTCGCCGCAGACTAGGTAACCAGCCGGAACAACCGAATCAAGGATTCTTTGATGCCATGTTTACTGCCTTTCAAGGCATGGCCACTAGAGCTCGGAATGAGCGACCGGTTGAGATCGGAACAGGGAATATTTCCGGGGAATTCAGGCGGCGCCTATCCCTCGTTTAATAGTGAGGAGGACCCCGGGAAGCGAGTTTTGGATTGACTCCATAGTTAAGCATTTGAGTACTATGGGAGTTCCAAATGAATACTGGGTGGAATTTGCGGTGTACAAGATGGAAGGATTGGCAAACACTTGGTGGAAACAGGTCAAGAGGAGGATGAATGTCACAGGGATGACCTGGGAACAATTCGAGGTGATGTTCAATGATCAGTATTTCCCTCCGAGTTACAGGGAAGAAAAGGCACTGGAATTCATGTCGCTGCGGCAAGGTGACATGTCTGTAAGGGAATATGAGGCTAGGTTTAATGACCTATCCCGGTTTGCGCCATCTCTAGTGGAGTCTGAAGACATGAAATGTCTCAAGTTTGAGGGGGGCCTCAAGAACTCTGTGAGGAGATCCTTGGTGGCTCTAAGACTTCGGAACTTCCGGGATTTAGTAGTCTTTTCGCTATGAGGGTGGAACAGATAACCGCCCTATCGCCAAAGTAAAGAAGAAGAAGCAGTCGGGTCTCTGTCTCCTGTAGACCCTCCGCTTTCTGCAGCAGCCTTCTGTTTCGGGTGGACCACAGCGGAGTGGTAGAAGAAACCGCAATCAAGAAATGACAAGTGGTGGCGAGTAGTTCTTCCGGGAGTGACAGAAATGTCTCCACGGGGCCCAAGTGTCACCATTGTGGGCAGGTGGGCCATATTAGGAGGAATTGTCCTAATGGCCGCCCGGCTCAACAAGCCCAAAGTGGCGCTTCTTATAGCCAAGAAGGGTCGTCACGGTACATGCCGCCATATCGGCCGCAACAGGATGCCATACCCTCCTGCGCCGACCTATCGGCCGCCTCGGTATACACAGTTCGGCCTCAAGCACCGAGACCGGTACAACCACCTCCGCCATAACAGTATAGGCCTCCGGCTCGGTGCCCTAATGTTGGTGACGAGAGGAAGGGAAGAGCAGGACAAGCATATACCCCGACGGAGGCGGCTCGGAGGTCGGACCCGGCAGAACGCAGTGGTTGAGGGTATGATTCCAATCTCTCATTCTTTTGCTCACGTGTTGTTTGATCTGGTGCCACACACTCGTTTGTATCCAGTTCTTTTGTTCGGACTTTGAAACTGAAATTTGAGAATTTAGAAGTCCCGATGACTTTAAACTCCCCACTGGGATGTGTGGAGGTGATGAGTGTGTGTAAGTCGTGTGAAATCACGATTGGTGGTGAGCGATTGAGAGCAGACTTGATTATCCTTCCGATGAGCCTGTTTGATGTGGTGCTCGGAATGGATTGGCTGTCAAGGCACGGTGCAATTGTTGATTGCTACCGTAGAAAAGTGACATTGGTGACGGATTCCGGAGCAGTGATTGCTTATCAGGCAGAGATGAACCCAGTCCTTGGGGAACGACTGTTGAAGTACAGCGTTGGGGGACGGAAGAATCTAGCCTGTTTCTTTTCCCTTCTTGCCATAGAAGGTGAACCTGAAGTGAGCGGAGACAGTGTGGGAATTCCTGTGGTGGATGAGTTTGCAGATGTATTTCCTGAGGATCTACCTGGTTTGCCACCAGATCGGGAGATTGAATTCTGCATTGATTTGGTTCCGGGAACTGTACCTATTTCCATTCCTCCATACCGGATGGCTCCGGCGGAGATGAAGGAATTAAGGGCACAGCTTGAAGAGCTGGCAGAGAAGGGATATATCCGGAATAGTATTTCCCCTTGGGGTGCACGGTGCTGTTTGTGAAAAAGCACGACGGATCTCTTCGGTTGTGCATTGACTACAGACAATTGAGCAGGGGTAATCATGAAGAATAAGTACCCACCTTGAGGATCGATGAATTGTTCGATCGGTTGGGTGGATCGCAGATTCTACTCTAAGATTGATTTGAGGTCCGGGTACCACCAATTGAAAATCGGGGAGGAGGATATTTCAAGATCGCTTTCGGAACTCGGTATGGGCACTTTGAGTTTCTAGTAATGCCGTTTGGGTTGACAAATGCCCTGCTACATTCATGGATTTGATGAATCGGGTTTTTCGGCCGTACTTGGATCGATTCGTCATCGTGTTCATTGATGACATCTTGGTGTATTCGAAGACTTGGGAAGAACATGCGCAACACCTTAGGATTGTTCTTGAGACCCTTCGAGAACACCGGTTGTATCTGAAAGAAGGAGAAGTGTGACTTAAGGGCGACAGAGGTAAAGTTCCTTGGCCATGTCATTTTACGGACAAGGAATTTCATCGATCCTTCTAAGGTCGAGGAAGCGTACTTTCTGATGGGAAAGGCGAAGAATGTGGCGTAGATTCAAGCTTTCTCGGGACTCGCGGGGTATTACCGGCATTTTGTAAAGGACTTCTCGAGTATAGTTGCACCGATGACTTGGTTGACCAAGAAAGAAGTCGATTCGAGTGGGATCTTTGAATGTGAACGTGCCTTTCGGGAATTGAAGGTAAGGTTGACAAGTGCACCGATTAAGACGATTCCTAATACCGAGGAGCCATACGAGGTGTACTCTGACGCCTCGGGGTTGGGCTTGGTTGTGTCTTGATGCAAGGCGGACACGTAGTAGCTTATGCATCTCGCCAAACGAGGCCGCCGCAATGAACTACCCCACGCATGACTTGGAGTTAGCGGTAATATTGCTCTGAAGATATGGAGATGTTATCTTTATGGAGCAAGATTTCAGGTCTTCTCGATCATAAAAGTCTCTAGTACTTGTTTACTCGGAAAGATCTGAACCTCGAGACGGGGAGATGGGTAGAGTACATGGAAGATTATGACTTCACCTGCGGTATCATCCCGGAAAAGCTAATGTGGTGGCTGATGCCCTTAGCGGAAAAACGTCGGGGACTCTGGCGTCATTAGCTTTGGAGGATTGGAAGAGGACCCGAAGTGGTAAGTGAGTATGATCTTGATTACCATGAGGATTATAACCAGGTTGTGGTGTATAATCGATTTCCGCACCACTCTTGTGCAACAAGTCAAAAGCGAGAATCAATGGCGGGACCCACACCTCCGTGGAATTTGGATTCGGATCCGAATGGAGAACAATTTGAGGATTGGAGAATCCGGGAGGATGGAGCCTTGTATTTCCGGAACCGCCTCATTGTTCCTAAAGGCGGGTGAGGTAAAGAAGATGATTACGCATGAAGCTCACAAATCGAGGTCGCCATTCATCCGGGTAGTACCAAGATGTACCAGGACTTGAAGAGACAAGACTGGTGGAGAGGCATGAAGAGAGATGTTCGTGAGTACGCCTCGAATGCGTGACTTGCCTCCAAGTTAAAGCCGAGCACCGAAGCCAGCGGAGAGTTGCAACCTCTTCCCGTCCCCGAATGGAAATGGGAGCATATCACGATGGATTTTCCGATGGGACCGCCGAGAACCGAATTGAGGCACGATGCCATCCGGGTGGTGGTTGACAAAGTTGACGGTCCGCCACTTCATACCGCCCGCGCGACCTATTCTCGGAAGGTTCTATCGAATTGTACCGGAGCACATCGTGAGGTTACACGGGTGCCCCCCGCTCATCACGCCCCGATCGTGACACGCTTTTCAATGCAAGGTATTGAGAAGTTTCCGTAAGCCATGGGGACGGAATTGAACTTCAAAGACAAAGATTTCATCCTCGACGGATGGGCAATCCGAAGAGTTATTCAGATTCGAGGATATGCTTCGTGCTTGTATTCGGATTTTGGCGGAACTCGAAGAAATACTGCATCTAGTCGAGTTTGCATACAACAACAGCCTATCGTGCCGATTGGTATGGCACCGTTTGAGGCGTTGTATGGTCGTCCTTGTAGGTCACCTGTTTGTTGGTTGGAACCGGAGGATAGACTTACAAGCGGACCGGATGTCATTCAAGAGAACAATGAAAAGATAGTCGTGATTCGAGAACGTTTGTTGACAGCTCAAAGTCGTCGGAAGAGCTATCTTGACAGGGGGCGTAGGCCTCTGGAATTCAAGAAGGCGACTTTGTTCGTTGAAGGTTTCTCCACGCAAGGGAGTTACTCGGTTTGGTGTGAAAGGAAAAACTTCGCACCGAGGTATGTGGGACCATTTCCGATCGTTATAACGAGTCGGAGTGGTGGCGCACCGGTTGGCTTTACCGCTGAGTTATCTCACGTGCATGACGTGTTTCATGTCTCCATGCTTCGGAAATGTCAACTGAGCGGAAGCGATGGTCGGGGTTTGGCGTTTCCCGTCTGATGTATGGACGCGTCCTACGAGGGAGGCACCATCCGCATTCTTGACGGGGAAGATGAAGAGTCTGCGTCATCGTGAGATTCCGTTAGTGAAAGTCTTTGTGGCGGCACCATGGTGTTGAGGAAGCAACATGGGAGCTTGAAACGACGATGCGAGGAACGTTATCCGCATCTGTTTGCACTTTGAGGTGAGTTTTAATTTCGAGGGCGAAATTGCCTAAGGGGGTGGAGGCGTAACACCACGAAGAATTAATTGAGATTAATTAGGGTAATTAAGATTATTAGTGTGCCTAATCTGATTTAATTAATTGAGTTTAAATGATTCCAAGGTATTTAAATTATTTACTGATAATTTATCCGTAAGTGTGTATGGGCGCATTTACGGGTATTATATATTTACACGTCATTTTCTTTTCTTTTTCCTTTTCTTTTCTTTTCTTCTTTTTCTTTCTTTTCTTTTCCTTCCTTTTCTTTTCTCCCGTGCGTTTCTCTTCCTCTCTCTCTCTCTCTCTCTCTCACTCACACTCCCGAACTCTCTCTCTCATTTCCATCCCAAATCGAACGAGTTTTGAGCCAAAGAGTGATTTCAAAGAGTTTTCAACATCAAGAGAAGGATTCAAGGTAAGATTACTGAAAGAACCTCTCTTGGATTTCAAGTTTTTCGGATTTAAAACTCATTTTTGGTTCAAAACGGATTTTGATGGATTCCGAGTGAAACTAGGGTAGAAATTGGAGATCTTGGGTTCTTTGGACTTGTTTTAGGACCTAGAACCCAGATCTAGTGGTTGTCCCTTGAGATTTTGTGAATTGGGACTGGATTTGCAGGTTTTGGAATGATTTCCATGAGTTTTCGCGAATGGGAATGTCCACCGTCGACCGCATCGGTCGACCGGACTTCGTTGAGGCCACCGGCCGACGGACCCGTCGACGGGTGCACACCACCGGCCGACCGGTGGTGATGCACTCCTCATCTCCGGTCGACCGGTGTACACGGGGTTTTGACCTGTTTGGCCCGAAATTGTCGTTTTGACCCCTGTTTTTGGGGAGAACCCAAATTAGCTTCATTTGGGGACTTGGGATGAAAGGATTAGTATCCTAAATCCCGATTTGATATTTAAAACCCTTGGAATGGAATTTGAACATGAAAATGGATTAGGGCACACTAATTGAGAATCTTGGTATATGATTGAAATTGGATTACTTTAGGACCGAGGATTGATCCTAAAGTGGTGTTTTGTATCGATTAACTCACTCGTGGATTGGATTCAGACTGAAGGGGCTTGAGGAAGCGGAAGCCGGATAGGGCAACGCTAGTCCCAGGTTTGATTGTGCGAGGTAGGATTTCTATCCCTTTTCCTTGTGAGCTTGTTTTCAAAAAGGATTTTGGCCTTGAAAATGTTTTAAAGAAAGGGATTGATTTGCGAAAGAAAAACGTTTTAAAAACCATGGCTTGTTA
Source organism: Morus alba (assembly GCA_012066045.3). Lineage (NCBI taxonomy): Eukaryota > Viridiplantae > Streptophyta > Magnoliopsida > Rosales > Moraceae > Morus > Morus alba. The sequence goes on along the minus strand of CP050226.2, from coordinate 17,335,158 downwards.
GTTTATGGAATTCCTTGGCTTGTCCTGTCCTTGGAATCCATAGCTTGTCAGTCATGGAACCTCATGGCTTGTTCACTCATGGGGCCCGCGACTTGAGTAGTTCGTGGGGTCATATGAACGATTTCATAATGTTAAACGGATGATTTCTTAAGATAAGAGATCTTGTGAACTGGTAATAGAGTCTATTGCTGTAAGCCTAGATAGGATGCGGAGAGTGCATCCTCGGGCGTAACCCGAAAACCGGTCCGGTAGGCGAGGCACTTGGTGAGGTGAGTAATTTGTACTAATTACTCATTTGAGCCTGTAATACTGATTAGTTTCTGTTATATTTCCTTTGAGAAAAAGGATGTGAGGTTCCGGTACACTGCTCGCCGGGGTCAATGTCTATTTACTTTATTTACGCACTTATTTATTTACTCGTTTATTTAAATTATTTCAAATTATATCCCACTTGGGCCTTTCGCTCATGTTTCAAATGTTTAAACCCCTCCCGGAGATTCGAGGCGGTGCATCGTGGGCGAGTGGTGCTACGGATCGAGCAAGCGAGGATTGTGTTATCCTCTTGAGCAAATGTAAGGAATTTGAGAAATTCAGAAACTTAAATAAATATTTGGATTTACTAGGCTGTGGATGATGTCATTTGTAATTGTTTATTTACATGAACATGTATGTATGATCTTGTATATCTCACGTGGGGTGGAGCCACATGTGTCGAGGCTCTGGACTATGTAGATTATTTATATTTTAATGCAGTTAAGTGTGGGACCCGATTGGGGATCTGTTTTATTAATCCCTAATCGAGCTCCACGTCACCCACCCCGATTGGGGGCGTGACAATAACAGATATCAATAAGTAAAATCTTGAAAATCTAGTCATTTATATGTTTATTCGTCGTGATTAAAACTCTTATTCGTAACACCACAACATGAGTGTTAAGTCACTAAAGAGATTTAATTGAAGATAATATAAATTTGACATTTAAATAATTTGAAACAATTTAAAAAAAAATAAGAAAATGAAAATATTACCCTTAAGGTTTGACATTTAAATAATTTGAAACAATTTCGAAAATTAAGAAAATGAAAATATTGCCCTGAGGTCTTCGAAATAAATTTCGAAAAACTGAAAAATACCAAGTAAAGAAATCCAACTAAAATCGAATTTGGAAATCACAAAAAAAAGTTTTACCTATCGTTGTACAACTGTGAGAGTAGTAAATGATCATAATCATAAAATGCCAAAAATAAAATAAAAATATAGTATGTTCCACTGGGTGGCACCACTCTAAGTAATATCCACGCACTCAGTCATACACACATGACTAAGTTTAAATTACATAAGAAAATCAACAAAATAGCAATACAGACCGCTCAAGTCCAACTTTCAAAAATGGCTTAAATCCCCGTGTAGTCCATCAAAAGAAATTAAGAGTTGACCAAACCAACGGATAGAAGAACTTGTCATTTCAAGATAATATTCGGAACTCACACAAGGATGCGTAAGACATGAACTTTTAGAAGTCTACACCGAGAACATAAGGGAGGAGTTTCATGCCCTGAACAATGAAGTAACAGAACACCAAGACCAGCAAAATTCATCAAACGAAACCAAAAACAAAATTTCAATAACGTTAGATAATGAAAGGTATAAGTTGCGTATAGAACAAAACTTTTAAAGAATGATACCCACCTTCTCTAAACCATGAACTAACTCAAAATAAATCAAGGTAATGAAACATCCTTAAGTCAGCAAATCATTACAAATCTTAAAGATCAACAACAATAAGGAGGTTCAAGTTGTCGTCTTTTGCCGAGAAGGAAACTACTAGAAAGGAATAATAGTGAGGAAAACAAATTCTTCTTCTTGATTGAACCCAAAAACAGTTTTATATATATAGTTATTTGTAGAGACACATGCCAAAGGTTCAAAGGACCCTTTTTTACAATTGATAAAGGAAGCAAGTATAGGAACATAATTCAATCAATCAAAATTCACCTTAGGATTTCATAAGCAAAGTAAAGCATTTACTAAGACATAGTAACAAACACTTTAAAACAATCTTCAGTAGAAGAAGAATGGAATGTAGGTGACAGAAAAAGCAACTAGAAGCAAGTAAGAATTGGAAAAGGAAGAATTTGGAAATAGAAAAGGAAAGTTGATCACGCAGACCTCTTTAGTAAGTAGAGGAACGACTGAAGTCACAAAAATTGATTAAATCATCACAATTAGGGATGGCAATGGGGTGGGGGTGGAGGATGATTTCCCATCCCCATCCCCGCTACCCTAAACAATCCCCATCCCCATACCCACTTAAGGAGGGGTGGGGTTGGAGTCGGGGATTCCCCATTGGAGGAGCCTTCTCCATACCGCCCCATTCCCCGTCATATAGAACTATGCATTTCAAAATAATAGCAACTCAAAATAGAAATAGAGTAGAAATTCATTATAATTTATACCAAAATTAAAGGTTCCATGAAAAAAAACTAAATTCCTAACATATTGCAAACTGAATACAACAGTAATAACTAACATATAAGCGAAAAAGTTTAAAAACATCAAAATTTAAATATAAATTATCCTTTCTTGTTCATTCCTAATAGCTTCAATTTTTATTGCACGGTTGCACATTAATATGGGACGGGGCCCCATCCTCGTGGGGAATATTGCCATCCCCAATCACAACCACTACTTGGTTTAAGCCCAACGGATACAGCAAGGAAAAATACAAAAATGAAGAGCAATCCCAAGGAATTAAAATCCAAGGCAACAACTATCTCATTGACCTCAAAAAAAAAAAATCACAAACAAAACCGGGTACACCAATCGAACCAACTTCAAGACATAGAACAAAAAGAACTCGAAATTGAAACCCAAAGAGATATTAAGAAACCAATAGTTTCTAATGACAACAACAATCAGTTCAAAACCCAAATCGACAACCGATTAATCATTCGAAAAGGAAAACAAAGAGGCATACACTAACTTAAAATGGCATTGAAGATGGTGGAGAGGGTGGATCAAAGTCTCAACAAATTGATGTATACAAAGACGTAAAGCAGACGCAGCCAGCCACTATCTTCTTGATGTTCTTATTAGATTTTTTTTTCCGGAGTTGAGGCTTAGCTGATCTTCGGAGGTTGCACGGTGACAAAAGGAGAGAAAGAGCAGATGGGGGAACTAGGGCTCTTGCGGTTGTTGGTGGCTACGTGAGAGGAGAGAAGAGTGGGAGAAATGGGTGTTTGCACCGTATTGTAAGAAAAAGAAATGACACAATACGAGCAAAAATGTTCTAGAGCTCCTAAATGTGCCTAAGGGCCCCAAAAAAAAAAAAGAAAAAAAATTCCTGGCCCCAAACAAGGAAAATAGACTTGACCCAAAAATAAGCGTTAATTAATTCCAAAAAAAAAAAAAGAATTAAAAGTCAGACTAAATGGTTTTCACAAATTTTATTTGTTCTAGAACTCATATCATGAAGGAAAATCGTAAATCCAAAATTTTCTGGATGCTCAAAAAACATTTCAAATGAATGATGATATGAGTTCAGATTGTAGCGATAAAAAATTTGAGCAATATACAAGGTCGAAGAGAGAATTTTAGACAAAAACTTGTCAAAACAAAATTTAATTCAAAAAATCTTAACCATAATAAAATCAACAATCAAATTAACCATATGAAAATATAGGTCGTTACATATCATTTGGTAATTTGAGAGATTTTCAGATGAATAATTATATGAGTTTAGATTGTAGCGATAAACATTATGCTTTAAATACATTTTTCTTAAGTTATTGTTTTTTGCATGAATCCTTGCATCATCAGTGGTCATTGCACTCAATCTTTTCATTGTTTTTAGAGCTGAAAAAGATAAAAGAGAAGAGAACTAAAAGAAATAAATTCCCGAGCTTACCTGCATATAATGGTAGCACCAATAATGTTTTTAAATCTAATACTGTATACCTTTGAATCATTCCTTGATAACTTGCTGTAAAAAACATGCATAAAGGAAAAGCAAAATATGCTTCAACTCATTCACAATAGTTTTTCCTATTCTTATGAGAGGGTAATGAGCTTGAAAACATTTTAAAAAAAAAAAAAAAAGAGAGAGAGAGAGAGAATCCTAAACACAGAGAAAATCCTTTTCGTATTAGCATTAATACTCTCCTCTAACATTATAGCCACTTGGTAGAATCACAATCCACCAGAAAGAGAAAAATAAAAAATAAAAAATAAAAAACTCATTTTTCGTTTACTCAAAACAGGATTTCATTTTCTTAATAGACATGATAAGTTGGGATTTTGGCTTAGTAGATTAGACTCGACCACATATCTTCGTAACAAATATTTCTAAGTACAGAGAATCCTCGTTACGGACAAGGCAGTGTATCAAAAAAAACTTTGAAGCTCATCTCCAAAAAAACTTTGAAGCTAATCAATCTAATAACCAAAAAACTCACAAAATCATCGGTTAGTAAAACAAAATCAGCCTCAAAAAGATTTATTTATTATAAAACAAACCCAATTAAGGCAGTAAATAAATCCCCCGAACTAAAAGAAAATTTAGGCCCTTTATAACGTTAATTAAGTTCTTTTTTTTTTAACCTCAACCACTCTGCAAATTGAGTATTGACGGATAATCAAAAGAAAGTGCTTGAGATGTTCTATCCAATTAGAAGTTCAGAAACATGTAAAAAGGTGACTAGAATATTCATGCATACTTGTTTGTGGCGATTAAGAAGACTAGCAGTACCAAACTCATCCATAAGCATGGAAAGAAGAACCACACAAAGCCCAAAAAAACTCATCATCAGCATGACAAATACTTTCCCAAGAAACAAAGAAAAGACAAAAAAAAATAGAAAAGAACATCTGTCCCAAGACAAGAGTAAAGAGGAATCAAGAAATGTGAACCCACCGCAATCCAATCAATTGCAGCAGCCACATGAAAAGTAGAGAGTTTCCCTTGACAAAAAGAAAAGGGCTGAGTCTCAACTGATAGCTTTCACGTCAACCTTAAAAGTAAAAAATAAACCAAAAAATAATAACCAATGTCTATGGAATTCACATACCAGAAGGCCAGTAAGATGAAAGAAGAGGAACTTTTGTAGAATTGTAAATTAGTGAATTAGGGTATTGCGTGAAGAATTTGTTTTCAGAAGAAGAGAAGCAGATGGCGTACTTCGGATAAATCTCAACTGAGTGAAGCCAAAGATGACGGAGGTAAATGACTAAATTCCAAAACTTGTGGAAAACAAATCTTTACATATTTTAACAGGCAAGTACAATTTGAAACCATATTAGAATTACAATCCAAACAAAGAATAAAGAAAATTCCTAACTTCTCAAAACATTTAAAAAAAAAAAAAAAAAAAAAAAAAAAAAAAAAATGGGAACAGAGAAAAAAAAAAAAAAAAAAAAAAAAAAAAAAAAAAAAAAAAAAAACAAAAACAAAAAGAACCAATCATTAAGAAGATAAAATCAAGCAGAGATAGATGAAAAATTAACAAGAACCCAATTAAAGCAACAATCAAAATCTAGAACAAAACAGAATCCTGTAATAAAAAAAAGATGCGAACAAAGAAGCACAAACATGGAAGAAAAAGAAAGGTCCATGGCCCAAGAAGGAGAAGGGGCGGAGACAAGAAAACAAATACCTAGAATTGTATATTAGAAAACAAATAAAAGGACATTAATAATAATAAAAAAGACTATACATACACAATTCATATTAAAAAACTGAGAAAACGAATAAAAATTAAACCTAGAGAAACGATCAATAAAAGAACCGTCTTTTACAAACTTTCTCAATCCAAAGACAATTCAACAAAACTCTCTTAGAAGCTAAAAATAATATATACAATAACCCGAAAAATTTCAAACCAGAAAAATATTGAGCCTTAGCCATAACAACAGGAATAAAGCCTCTATAAACCCTCACGCAACATCCCATTTCAATCGAAAATATGTCTAATAATCATTTTCTAACGAATGATTTTCCATCCAAACAAGTAGAATCCCAAATTTAAACAGTTAAATTGTATACCTTTGCGAAAAATATCAAAAAAATAAAATAAAATTTATACCTAGATCATGGCCTTGATATTGTTGATGGTGTGCTGCTCTGGACCTCGAAAGTGATGGTTTCCTAGCATAAAATCAAGGATAAGGGCAAGGTACGTTAGAAAGAGACGTAGAGAGAGTTCTCAGTGGTGAAAAACGCGTCAAGGAACATGATAAGAGGATCAAATGCACCAAACTAGAACCTAGAAATGACTGTAGACAATGAAAAAACAAATAAATAAAAACGTGGATGAAACGTTTCATCCCATTCCTCTTTATACATTGAAAGAATTTATTTCAATGGCATAAATGAAAGGAACATCGGACGTAACAGAATGTCTGAAAATTTACGCTGATTAACAATTTATACGAAGCAAATAAAATGTGTTAAAGCACCACACAGTTTATTTTGGTGATATCAATTTGTCAGTATAAAAATCAACCTAACTTATTGTTATTTTCTCATACTGATCTTAACTTATTACTATTTTTCTTAATAAATATATTACTAGGCTTACTCGTCATTTTTTATAAGAAAAAGTATTTCATATTGTTAAGAATCAAGTACAAAACTTAAGAGGGCAACACTCAAGAGGTCAAAAACAAAAACAAAACCTCGAAAAGATAAAACAAAAAAAATAATCAAAGACAGGAAAAAGTTTAATTGATGGTATGCAAAAGTAAAGGAGAATCCTTTAGTTAGGCCTACTTCTCTTCCAAGTAGGAATTTATCTAACACTATTTATCACCAATTACATCCATCCAATTCATGATATTCAATGCAAAAACGAATCCTATAATCAGGCCTACTTCTCATAAAGTCAGGCATTTATCTAACATTGTTTATAACTTTTCACTAATATCCATGGGCTAAAATCATTTCAAATCCTTAAACTAATAATATTTTTATTATATGAATGCTAATCATTAAAGCCATGAGTTCATCAGAGCTACCTTTTCTTGTGGTAGACAATAGCAGTTACTGATAGCCATGAGTGGGCATTTGTTCGGCTTCCTAAATAGCTACTCTCCCTTTGAGAACGAGAACATTATGGGTGAAAATCAAACAATGTCCCCAAAAGCAGACAGACATCAAATTTAATTGAATTATTAGAACAATCATGAAAAACCCAACTCCAAAAATATAAAACCTCATCCAAGCCGATAAACACACTAAACAATTCATCAAGAGTAAGGAAGATTACAATGCAAGGGAAATACCCATGTTATTTGGCGGGATTGAGCAACAAAGAATCTATATTGTTTGGTTCAGTCTGAAACGAAAACCACTAAAACAGAAATGGGTGTTGTGTGTGAGTGATTATTGCCCTCTTCTTCTCGTCATGTCAATTTCTATTCTTTTTTTTTTTTTGACCTGCATCAAAGGGAAAAGGAGTTATGGATGAGTAAAAATAAAAAATCCCCAAAAAATTTTTTTTTTTTTTTTTTTTTTTGACAAGAACAACAATTTTATGGCAACGAATCACATCCACACAATAATTACTCTGATAATGGTCTCCCTCACATGCCTGAATTGATGGCTCTTTGTTCATCTGAATGCATAGATGGAGAGCTCTCCTCTGGTATTATAAAGAAACACAAAATAAATAAATAAATAAAAACATGCAAAATAGTTCTCCTCTGGTATTGTCCCAGTCCCAGTCTTGAAGGTTGCATTTGTTCCTGACTTTGAGTAGAGAAATAACCATTTTCTGTTCTCCACCTTCTCGGACCCCCTCTTGGTGCCTGGCCCGCTCCCATTATGTATCTCGATCATGTGCCAAGGACATTATTCATTATATCTTTTTCCGTCATTAATGTGGGCTATTCAGAGCTATTTCCCTCAACTGCATCACTTGAATGGCCAGTTTGAGTTTGCAAATCTATCATCTTGTGCTGTCAATTGAAAATGAACAAGTGAAAAGAAAAACTAATGAATACTGAATTATAAAGAAACACAAAATAAATAAATAAATAAATAAATAATAACTTGCAAAATAGTTCTCCTCTAGTATTGTCCCAGTCCAATCCTTAGCCTTGTGATGGCACATATCATGACAGAGCTCAATTAGTCCACTACAATTATCAAGCTCCTTTGCTTTTTGCTGAAAAAGAACACAATCTTAATATCAGAGTTAATGATATGTCTTATCTCCAATAATTCAGAGTCATGAAAGCAAAACCACCAAATGGAGCCAAGGCACTAAGCGAAATACTTTCTTTTCTCAAGGAGTGCCACTGCATAACATGTCCCAAAGAATGCTGTAAAAATGGTCAGCAAAGATTGAGTTTCACCGCAAGGATTAAAATGTCTAATTCTTAGATAAAGTCGTCCTCTTTGCTTTAAAGTACTGCATATCATTAAATTCTTTCAATTGATATCGAACAAGCTAAATAATTGCATTAAACATAAAATAGGATACCAGTCTACTCATTCCCGTCACAAAATTCTGTCATACCAACCCATTTTTTTATTAATAAATGAATAGGAGAAAATCATAAATATGGGTCACAAAGCACAGTCACAAGATTTTGTCCACTAGGAAATCTCATTTTCATCCATATTTCTTTTGTTAAGGCTCAATAAGTGTCAAAAAAATATGCATGTGACTAAATGGCATTAGCAGATCATAACAACTACCTAAAGGATCATCATAAGTGATTTTATACTTTATTCTCTATAAACAAAAGTTGATGTATGTATGTATATATAGATTAGTATGTGATTTATAACTTCTCATACACACATCATGAGTGAAATCAGCTTGGTTGAATATATGAAACAAACTAAAGTGAAAGAGCAACCTAAAAAGACAAGAAATCACAGAAACCATCATGGGGAGCTCTGTTTTTCTACAAATGATATAAATTTAAACACAACCATAGCAAATCAAAATGAAATACCTTTTCAAACATGTGAGAAGCAAATGATTTAGCTCCTTAAATGCTGATTCAAAGCATTGGTTGCTGATTTTTTCTGCAAAGTTAAAAAGGAGTTGTTACATAACCTATAAATAACATAAAAAAAAAAAAAAAAAAAAAAAAAGTATGATTGCTCTGAAGGTATTTACATGACTTACCTTATACTTTTCAGTCGACCAATAGTTGCATAACGAGTCCCAATTTGCCTGCACCAAAACCTATTTGTGTTAGTGTTTTTTGACATCCACTGATTGTCCACGCTTTTTTTATGAAATATTTATACAGCCGACACCTCCAATCTTTCCATTGCTTGTTTAACAAACGGTCAATGGAATCTAATATCTTGGCTTCTTTTTCTCTATCAGGCTCATTCCGTTCGAACTTATCCTACAACAATAATATACTATAATTCAGCAAGATTTTCTGTCGAAAGAAATTAGGTGGTTCTATATTATTACTTTGAGTCTAGCATCGCCACTTTGTTTGGTTGTGGAATATCCCTCCACGCCTTGACTTGGAGCAGGGTCAGGTGGCGCGCAATCCAACCTAACTCAGATGACCACCTTTCGCCTACTTTTCCTACTGCTTTATATGTATCAGGACAAAATTCTGGAGTCATTTTTCTAGAGCAACTAACAATTCTGTCACTTGCAGTACAATAAGTTTCTCCTTGCGCATGTCTTGTTGTTGTAATAATTGAAAAATAATAATAATGAGCAGTAATCAAAATAATAAAAAGACAGTACATTGTTCTTACAATCTTATTTTTACTTGTAGAGTTGACAGCCATTGTGGGTGCAGGAGTAGAATCAGGGGCAGCCACAATATTTCTCTTATTAGCAATGAAATAAGCAAGATATTAAACTATATATTTGTTACTAACAATGAAAGAAGCAAGGTATGAAGTAATTTATATAATTAACAAGTGAAAGAAGAACAATTGACTTAAATAAAAAATAAACAACTGACTTAACAGAAATTCAGCAATTCACATCATACATCAGTTACTGACATAAATCATGACAAAATCAAATTCTGTATCACTAGCATTTTCCAACATCATCAACATAATTTCGGGCTCTTTCAAGAAATGTTGCAACCCCGTTCATGTTGCAACATGGAGCAATAGCACAATACATGAATTAATTAGAAAGAGGTTCACATTAACCTAAGACCTGGAGCAAGTATCAAAAACAGATTATCAAAAATAGTGAAGCTCTGTAAACCAACTGCCAATTGAATAAACAATCCAGATTCTTGAGAAATAAAAACAGAAACTCGACAATCAAAAGATTGCAGTGTAATTTGGATTGCGTACCTTAGAAGTTAGGATGAACAACGAATTCGGGTGTATCTATGTCGAATATTATTGTTGGCAACGCAAGTCTCACAATGCAACCCTGTGTCACAGCCATTGTCCTTCAACCAAGTATCCCTAATGGTGAAAGTTGATGTTGAGGTGACCGTCGGACACGGTGAATCAGCAAAAAAAGGAATTCCCGTTAGGGAGATTGATGGGCTTACTTGTGTCTCAAAGGTTGCTTATTATTTTAACTAATCAAATCCTCACGAACTATACCAAATACGTCAAGGCTTTTCAAATTCTCACAAGACAACGAAGAAGGAATATGAAACCGCCTAGTTTCCCTCCTATTTTGTGGCTTTCCCTCGGAGAACGAAGGCATACAATTTGAATGAATTGAAAGAAAAAATCCCTACTTCAAATTCAACCAAATTCAAATAAAAAAAGTGAGTCCTTATGATGAAAACCAACATAAGATAGCATATTTCTCATGAAAACAACAACAACAAAAGTATTTAAGCTAGAAAAACCTATACTAGCAAACAAAATTCTCAAAATAAGTTGCTAACTACACCTTCTTTGATATCACTTTCAGTTTTTGCTTTCTGAGTTAAAAGTGAAACGTCTCAAGCCAAACTTTGAAAAGATCTTCTCTAGTTTTTGTTGATGAGAAAATGAAAATCGTAAAAATTATCAAACAAGTTCAATTTAATAAGGGTTACTTTCATACATAATATTCCCATTATTTTGCAAATCCTCTTTAATGTTTTACGAACCGTGTCAAAATTGTCGCCTAAATTTTACAACTCATGTTAAAAATCTCTCCCACAATTCTGGTTGAAAATCTTGGGAGAAGATATACGTTTCTGATAAATTGGGATAAACGTAAAAGAACAAAGGAGATTTTTGTTACTATCCTCAAAATCCAATAATCACTAAAACAATAAGCAAATAATTGAACTTAGTAGAACAAATAATTCTTCCTAATTTCCATAAATGAAATGAAAAAATATCCTTAAAACTGAGGACAGAGTAAATATACCTACACGAGAATTGATTGTGAAGTTACTTCCTCTCACTTTATTGCCACAAACGGACAAGTTATCTCCTCACTCACATCAGAATGCTCTTCTCTACCTCCAAAACTCTCAACTTTATCCTTTTCACCACAAACCGCCATTGCAGATCCTCCCGAACTCTGCGTCGACACGATTTTGCCATCTTTATCAGCACACATATTCAACGAACTCTGCAACCAAAAAACAAAAAAGAAATTGCCCTCATTGCAATAAAAATCTAGTCTTGACAATGATTTCGACGGAAATTTTTCGAAAGAGAAACGGAAAGCAAAGAGAGAGAAAGCGAGAATGCTTGGATCGGAGAAGAAGATAGAAGAGTTTCGCGGTTGGGAAGGAATCGCCTGCGTTTGCCGACCAATTGGAGCATTTTCAGAGGAATTGTAAAGTTTGCCCCTATGTTGCCCTAGCAGAACTTGAGATTTTGGGCCCTCTGTCTCCGCAGATTTTGGACACCAGATTCACAGGTTCCAATTACGAAGTTCCCGGAACCATCTCCGTGCTCAGCTTTCTCTTAAAAGGGTTCGACGACGGCGGTTGTGGCAGGAGCGGGCTCTTCAACTTGGCGGCAGAGATTTCCGGCGACTGCTCCGGAATCGGGGGCAACAAGTTCGGATCCGATGGCGGAGCGTTCTCCTTGGAGCCCCTCTGCTTCCGCGACGGCCGGGGCTTGGCAGTGCTACGGTTGGGCGAGGCCTGAGACTCTATCGTCGTATCCCTCAAGACCGCATTTCTTGGCTACAAGAATTGCTTCATGGCTACGAAATCTAAAGAGAGAAAGAAAGAAGAAACGGAGGAGAGAGAGATTGAGAGGGTTTTGGAAGAGAAGACAAAGGAGCGAGAGAGAAAGGGGAAATGTAGCCGTTGGAGGAGAGAGACTTGGGGAGATATGGGAGATTGAAATTTGGGATTATTTTTTCGATTGTTTGTGTAAAGAGGAGAGAGAGAGACTAGGAAATGAATTTCTGTATTTTTCATTACTACTGATTAACACTTATATATATATTTTTTCTATTGCAACAATTAAAATAAAAAAAAGTATAATTAAGTTATATCTATATCAATATCGATATAATAGAAATTAAAAAATGCTTCACTGTTGAATCACTTTCGGCCAAAACAGTGGCGTTTTGGTTGAAAGTGCTTCCCACAACTCTTTTTTTTCAAGTTGATCTTGTTCGTTTTGTTAATTTGAGTTTATAATTTGAGTTGGGATGTGATTTTATGTGTAAATTTTTTACTGTAGTAAAAAAGTTAAATGTGATTATTTCTTAGAATATTTTACTGTAGCAAAATTTAAATTTAAAACTCAAATCGATAAAGTGAACGAGATAGTTATTTTGCTGTTTTACCTTAAAGTTTTTTTTTTTTCATTTTTGTCCTTTTCAAAGTACTTCCTTCTCTTTTTTTCTTTTTTCCAAGCTTCTCTTTTTTTTTTGTTTTTTACCCTAAAGTTTATTTATTTTTCATTTTAGTCCTTTTTACCCTTTCTTTTTTATTTCTATCCTGAAACTTTATTTTATTTTTTTCTCTTGGTTTCTTTCCAATAATGCCCTAGAACTTATTTATTCCCTCATTTTAGTCCTTTTTTATCTTTTTTGTCTTGAAATTTTATATTTCTTTCATTTTGGTTCATTTTACCCTAAAACTTATTTATTTTCTCATTTTGGTCCTTTTTTACCCTTCTTTATATTTTTCCTCTAAAACTTTATTTTTTTTCGTTTTACTTTCTTTTGCTTTGAATCTTATTTATAAATTCATTTTAGTCCTTTTTTGACCACTTTTAAATTTTTACCCTGAAACTTTTTTTTTAAATGTTTTGATTCATTCTATCCTAAAATTTATTTTTTTTATTTTAGTCCTTTTTATCTTTTTTTTTGGCTGATTACCATAAAACTTAATTTTTTTTCCCAAATTTAAGTTTCTTTTCTGGAACTTTATATTCATATGTTACATGTTTTTAATAATAATACGATAATTATAACTTAATACACAATTTACTCTTGGCGTGCATAGCATGTGATCTTAAACTAATATATTAAGAAAAATTAAAATAACCAATTAGTGTAGAAGGAAAGGTATCTGTGGGCAAAGTCAAGCCCATATGTTAAAATATTGAGTTCAAAATAGGGAGAATGAGGAAAATAGGTCAAGACTTGAGATGAATTAAAATTAATAGGCCAATAGTTTACATAAGTTAATAAATAAGTCAAATTATTATTTTTGTCAATAACTTGTCTGGTTATGAACCATAACTTGACAAGTTATTATTCATCATTGTCCATAACTTGTCTGGCTATGAATCATAACTTGACAAGTTTATCCATAACTTATCTGGTTATGAACCATAACTTGAGAAATTATGGCCTATTAATTTCTATAACTAAAAATTGGCCTATATACTTTCTTAAGTTTTTCATATTAGTCTATTTTTTACTATTTCCCTTCAAAACATATAAAATACCTAAAATTTTCTTCTCTCTTGTAACAATTCGTTGTAAAAGTTCATTTGTTAAGAGTTGTATCAAATTTAGTCTGCAATTTAAAAAAATGTCAGTATTAACTACATACTTTATATTAAATATGAGAAGTTGTGTCAAATTTCATGTGTGAATTGAAGAATGTTAAAGTTAGTCATTTTATTATATAGGTGGAAAACATTAAGACTATTCTTACTCCTCATTCTAAATCACTTTTTAAAGCACATTTTTGTTTTTTCGTTTTTGAAAGAATGTGAGTTTTTGTTTTATTTTTAGAAAATACTTATAGTAATATTATTTTTTGCTTTTTCTTTTAATTTATTATCAATTTGATTGCTTGTTAAAAAAATAAAAAGAAACAATTTTTCTTGAAATGGAAAATTTTTGTATTCTAAAATCAAGATCAAGATTGGAGCTGAGGTTGGGGTTGGATTTGGTTGGGACTCTGATTCTAATCTTGGCATCATCCATATTAGTCTAGATCTTGACCCCAACCTCAACCTCTACTTTCGATCCTCAACCTTGACCTTTACTGGTTTTAATGCAAAATAATAATAATAATAATAATAATAATAATAATAATAATAATAATAATAATAATAATAATAAAAGCAACGAACTAATTAAAAATTTTCAAAAATGAAAGGATTGATTTTTTGTTGCAAATTGTTTCCATATTATGACATAATTTATCATGTCAATAAAATCATTTTAGTACCATCTGTTATAGCGAAACATCTCATTATTATTTTGTGTTTTTAATAATATTTTGTCATGACTAGAAAATTTGTCAAAGAAATTATTGTATAAGACAAAATTTTCTAGAATTCTCTGTATTATAAATATGAATACTCTCGTTTCCTTGTAATAATTTACATAACCCAACTCAGTGTTTTCAGCAGCCTCAAGCATTTGCAAAACCACTTGGAAGGCAAAAAAAATAGAAAAAGGTGTCAAATTATTAAGATGCAAGAGGTCAATGGCTCTAATGCGGTAAATAGCGACCATCCCAGCAGATCCAATAGACAATATATTGCATAAAAAGATTGAAAGCATCTCTTTAACCAGTAGAACACAGTTTCATTCATATAGATTTAAACGTCTTGTACAAAGATCAAAGAGAAATTGAACCACTCCATAACCTACCAATAGTTCATGAGAACTTCAAAAACTTTCATAAGGGTACTTATAAAGAGACCGACTCCCATGCCTAATTACTAACTGCTTACATTCTCATAAGGTCGAAATCACCGATCAATTGATTGCCATCAGACCTCAGATGAACAAGTGTTTGAAATCTGAATTTGCAAGCTGACAAAGGTGATTGTAATTGTGCGTGTCTGCCAAGGGAAGAAATGTGAAACGGCAAAAATGTCAAAACAAAGATAAGGTTCATGGAAAACCAAATGATTAAACAACAACATCACAAAAACACAAACAGGTTCAAACGATTAAGCAGCAATATCACAAATATGTAAAGTTTGTCATTGTTGTGGAACTGACTCATCATCAAAAGCAAACATGAAACAAGACTTGAATAGTTGCATTTTGAGTTGCTTGATCGAAGTTAACTTACTAATCGCCAGAGTTCTAATCTTCGGGCCATCAAGCATAAACTAAACCAACAGAGGAAATTACGCAAGAGTAGAACAAGTATTATACAACAATTTGATGCAAGCGAACTAACTGAAGAGCTAGTATCCTTCTAGATCACACGCATTTGTAATTAGGGACAATGTTAATTCAAAGTTCTAGTTCATGTAACATCTAGTTAAAAGCTGATTTTTTTTAGAAAACACCACTTCTTAACAGGGAAAATATTTGACCAGAAAAAGTTATGAAGCCATTATCTATGTTTGTGCTTCTCCCAGACCCAATTGAAATACAACTAAGCATTTTGCTGAAATTAAGAAGTGCCCATATATCAAGCATCATTTTCAGAAAAGGCAATTTTTTTTTTTGTGGCAAATGATCCTGATAAGGAGAAGGTTGAAAGAAAAGTGAAAAAACATACCAATT
Source organism: Morus alba (assembly GCA_012066045.3). Classification (NCBI taxonomy): domain Eukaryota; kingdom Viridiplantae; phylum Streptophyta; class Magnoliopsida; order Rosales; family Moraceae; genus Morus; species Morus alba. The sequence continues at coordinate 17,319,300 of CP050226.2, read as the reverse complement.
GCATCACCAAAGTTGGTCCATATTTCAGCACGGATAGATTTGTCACTATCAGCAACACCAATGACCTCAACAAAATTTGTGAGGGGAACGGGTGGATTGCCTTTTACAATTATCTGGCCATCATCTGTCGATTTTCCGACCACAGATCCTCCATCGGATCGGACAACCTGAATCAGGGCCCGAACTCTCTTTCCGACATACAAGCGCAGAAGATCAGCATTCACAAAAGCAGCAGGGTTAGACGTATCCATATCCTGGAATGCACATTCAAAAGTACCAATTTTTTAAGACATTTTTGCCAGTTGAAAAAAAACCCTGTCAAGTTTAAAGTTTAAACCCTTGTAGTCTTGCCATATACGAGCATCAATACCCACTCCAAAAAAATAATAATAAGTAAAAATAAAATATTAGAACCAGAATCGCTGACTAATTGGGATTAATAAAATCAAAAACCAAGATAATAGATTTTTTTTAAACGATAATGGAACATATTTCATCAGATTTCAGAACTAACAAGGAAATCATTGAGGAAAAAGTCAATAGGCTCGTATCTAAGTATTGAGAAATTCGGGACTTTAGGGTTTTTTCTTTTTTTTTTTTTTTTTTTTTTGTAAAATCTGAATTATAAAAGAGATTTCACCACACATAGAATTGAAATAAATAAATAAAAAAAAAAAAAGAAACACCAATCCAACAGGAAAATATCGGATTAAGATCATTCAAGAGAGAAAACCCTACCTCAAAATTACGAGATCTCGAAAATATCTCCTTGCTGCAAAAAGTTTCTCTGCAGATATTGACCTTCTTCTCAGTGGAAATCTCGGTGGTGTAATCAAGCAAAGAAAGCTTGCTTCCGTGACGAGAAGAAGAAGAGAGGAGATGGGAAAAAAAAAAAAAAAAAAGTTGAAAGTGTTAAGAGGAAAAAGGGCGGGCTCCCAAGGCGGCAAAACAAAATAAAATTGAAATGAAAATGAGTTGTTTTGTTTTGCTTATGAAGGGTTTAAATGACGCGATTAAGAAGGGATCCTCTCCTCTGCAGCGGGTGTGATTATTGTATGTTCTTTTTTTTTTTTTTTTGGCTTGAGCGTGATGATTTGATTTCATTAAAACATTTTCCTTTTTTTTTTTTTTTCCTCTAGAGTTTCTAAAAGAAATGACGTAATTATAGTTATTTATTTTTGAATCATTAAATTTATATTAAAAATTATCTATTATGTATATTTTTTTAACATTTTAATTAAATTTAATAATTAAAAATTAATTTTACCAGTAGCAGACCAAACAAAGAATGTCCTTTTTTTCTTTTCTTTTTTTTTTTTTTTTTTCTATTTAGTTTTTTTTTGTCAGGTTCAATATTATGTCAATTCAATAAGTTTTAATACAACTTTCATAATTAAAAGACTATTACTATGCTTGCCAGGGGTGCACAAAAAAAGGGTAAAATGCCATGCTCGCCCGCCCGCCTCGCATTGCCATTTATGTGCCCCGCCGTTAAGATGCCAAACTGCAGTTTCAAACCGCTTCCCCCGCCATGCATAACATGCGGTTTTGGTTTGGGTTTTTCTCAAAACGTGATTTATTTAGGCATAAATTTAAGTGATGATTGTTTTAAGCATAAATTATGAAATATTAATTATAGTGATGATTGTTTTAATGTTGGTGATCTTTTTTATAACTTAAAAACATAGTAAATTGATAAAAAATTATATTTAAAGTGTAGGAAAAACACACAATAAAATCCATCCGCCATTTAGATGGGCGGTCTTAGTTTGAGTTTTTCCCAAACCTTCCCAGACTGAAAACTGCCCGTGTGCGCACCCGTAATGCTCGCGTGAAATCGACATTTTTTTTTTTTTTTTGCCCTTCACATGGTGTTTTGATATAAAACGTGCAATGTCCACTTGTAAAATTGGGTGTAGTGTGCATGTCGTATAGCAATCATAATGCATAATCAACGTTTTCTATATATGCTTGTGACATTGTTATAAATTAGAATATAATAATGGCCTTGGCACAGGCTGTCATTTGTGGAACTTGTCAGATATCACATAACATAAAAACTAATACGAGTTACCTTACAAGTATGTACGTGAAAGCAGGCTTCTTAACATTGGGCACTTGGTCTGGCAGTATGACTGTCGCTTAGGGTGCGAGAGCGCTTAGGGTGCGAGAGCGAGAGGTCCCGAGTTCAATTCTTGTAATGCCCCCCCATTTTCAACTCTTTTTTTTTTTTTTTTCATAGCCAAATTATATGCCAATGTGCCAAAACTTCTCTTGAGACGTTCTTCAAATCACAAGCCTTGTTGATACCAGCGACTCATAACGATCGCTCAAAAGAGCCGAGCGGCTTAGCTCCTCTAGCTTCCCATTATCCAGAAGAAACACTCGTTTAGCCATCAACACAGTTTCCAACCGATGGGCAATCACCAGAACCTGTTTACATAACATTCTTCATTTTAGCCCCCCATCCAAGCAATCAAGAATTTTTTTTTTTCTTTTTTTTTTTTTTGTGTGCAATGTTGGAATGGGCTTTTGTACTTACCGTGTGATTTTTCATCAAGCGTTCCAGAGCTTGTCTCACCAATAACTCCGACCTACTATCAAGAGCAGAAGTGGCTTCATCCAATATCAATATTGAAGAATTTTGATAAACTGCTCTTGCAATGGCTAGTCTGCATTTGTAAGTAAGGAAGATGTCAATTAGCAAAATATTACAATCTAGTGAATTAGAATTCAGGTTCCAGCTTCACCTTTGCCTCTGGCCTCCGCTCATAGTCGAGCCCCTCGGCCCTATGTCGGTATCGTATCCTTTTGGAAGTTGCCTAATAAACTCATCTGCATTTGCAGTTCGAGCTGCATCTTCTACCCTCCCCATGTCAATTCCTTTGACCAGATCCCAATACCCAATATTTTCAGCAACGGTTCCTGATAATAGTGTCTGGTGCACAATTGGAAGTTAAAAAAAAAAATGCGAACTATTTGGTAAGACAACATTATTGTAATGTCTGGAAAAAAAGATCCAATAATTAATAAGTAAAATTAATTAAGGCTTTTCCATAACTACGCCGCTAAGTTCAAAAAAAATATAAGTTTAGAGCTTATAAGTTAAGTTTCAGCAATAATTACAAGAAACGTTTATGAGAGAACATGAAAATCTAAGAAAATGGTTGACTTTAAACTAATCAATGCATCTTTAACGGTCCGAGCAGAATTTTAATCCGATAACTAAGTACTTGATTAATTATACTGATAGAATCCAAGTAATCAAGTTAAAGGTTTTCTTAAAAGACCCGCACACATATTTTATGTAAAGATTTGTTAGGAACCTAATATTTTGAAGTCTTTTTTAGTAGTCTCAAAGCAGTATAAATAGGGGGTTTAGTTGTTAGGGAGGGGCATCAGATTTTATAGAGAGTGTCTAGTGCTGTGCACTATTTTGGAGGTCGGAGGTCCTCGAAACCGTCCATCTATCTTGTAATTTTGCATTTCTAGTATTGTTAATGAACCATAGATTCCAGGAACCTAACAATGGTATCAGAGCACCGATCCATGGCACCTAAACCAGCGGATCCGGAGAGGGTGACTACGGTGGAAAAGGGACTGGCGGTGGTCCAGGAGGCAACCTCCCGCAGATCCGTGAAGACGTGGCTTGGGCTGCGTGGTGAACTGGGGAAGGTTCGGACTCAGTTGGAAGACGTGCAAAGCGGCGCTGTGGAGGATGGAGGCACTGTTGGGCGGCGCGCCGATGGCCGGGGAGGCCGAGTGGGGTCGCGACGACAAACGACGAGACGGGGAGAGGCGAGATCGCGTGCCTCGGGGCGAGGAGAGCCCAAATCGCGACCACCCAGGCGGAGTGGAGGTGCCAAATCGGGCAGATCTTCGCCGGAAAGCGCCGATTCGCGAAGATCGAGGCCGCGAGAGGGAGTTCCGACGCCGGAGAGACGTGGGTCTCATGGATGAGTGCGAGATCCGTCGCGATCTGGGGCTGGGTGGTCCGGATCTGCAGCGTGAGGGGTTGTTCGACGACGGAGGAGGGGACGGTCGCGGTCGCGACGGGGAGAGGGCGGTGGAGCTTGTTCGGGCGACGGAATCGGAGTGGGAGCCGGAGTTGCAGGAGGAGAAGCTTGCTCGGGTTGATGGCATGGGTACCCCGAACAGGGAACCCATCCCCTGCTCCGGTCGCGGTTGGGGCTGATTCCGACCGATTGGACCGGGCCTCGCGATTCCGGCGTGAAAGGGGCAGATCCCGGCGCTAAGGAGACAGATCCCGGCGCGACGGAGGCTGGGCTCGACGATTTGGCTGCTGTTTGGATAGGGCCTCACGATTCCGGCGTGAAAGGGGTTGATTCCGGGGTACTTGGGGCTAGTTCTGTCGCCATGAAGGCTGGGATTTGCAATTCCGACGCGATTAAGATCAATTCTGGCAATTTGGGGGCTGGGTCTCTCGTTGGGGGGGCTGGGTCTCTCGTTGGGAGGGCTGGGACTTGGAATCCAAGTGTCATGAGGGATGATTTTGGAGCAATTAGAATTGGGTGTTGGAATTCCAGCGTGATTGGGGCTGATTTTCGCGCAATTGGGGCTGATTTCCGTGCAATTGGGGCTGGGCTTCGTGATTACGGTGCGATTAGGGCATATTCCGGCGAGCCAAGGGCTGGGTTTCTCAAATCTGGCGTGATTTGGGTTGGTTCCGATGCCGTTAAGGCTGGGCTGCACACTTCCAACGTGATTAAGGACAATTCCAGTGACATTTGGACTGGGTCTTCTTATTTCGGTCCGATAGGGGTCGGTTCTACAAAGAGCGGGGTGGCAGAAGGGGGGTTGAAAGGAATTGGCGTGATAGGAATCGGAAGGAAGTGGAGACACACGGCTGCGATTACTTAACACCTTGAGGACAAGGTGTTTCTTTAGGGCGGGAGTAATGTTAGGAACCTAATATTTTGAAGTCTTTTTTAGTAGTCTCAAAGCAGTATAAATAGGGGGTTTAGTTGTTAGGGAGGGGCATCAGATTTTATAGAGAGTGTCTAGTGCTGTGCACTATTTTGGAGGTCGGAGGTCCTCGAAACCGTCCATCTATCTTGTAATTTTGCATTTCTAGTATTGTTAATGAACCATAGATTCCAGGAACCTAACAAGATTCATGAAATTCCACGAGTCTATGATTAGTGTTGTATAAAATGACTCCGCACAAGCGCACGCAATCGAACAAGTAATATAGTAATGAGTAAAATATCGTCTCCACAGGGATTGAGTTAATGAAGAATTTTATTACAAAAACCAGTTTTGTCAATGTGATTGAAAATAGTTTGAATGCCAAATTGATATTAATTAAGTGAAAAGAAGGTATAAAATCAATGACTGTAATTTAAATGCGGACAAGAGGTAAAAGTCAACAGGATCTAAGCTCAAAGCTGTGATTTAATGATGGATGAAGGCTAGGATTACTGATTTCCCCTCAGTTACAACTCTGACCACGTTTTGCTATACGATTGCTGTAGCAAGGTTCATCTAGTCAACCTAAGTTTTGTGTAGGAATATGGCATGTAATAAGTTTTGTGTGGTGGCTATAAGTTTGATGCTGAGTGTTTAAGCTTTTTGAATGTTAAGCAAAGTTTAGTACAAGTTTTTGCATGGTTTATGTTTAAGGAAAAAAATTTCCCGCTTACTTTGAACCCAAAAACGGACCCCTTAGAGTTTGATTTAACACATTCCGAACGGGAACGCTCACAAAATTTTTCCTATAACCTTAATGGTTTTTAAATAAGCTTCCGAACAGGAATTGTAAAAGCCCGATGCACTAGGCCCTTAGTGTTACAACATTAGATACGAGCCCAACACCCGTACAAGTTCAAGAGCCCCTCTCAGGCCTAAGTACGATGGTATAGTATTTGGAACGCCTTAAGAACGCTTCTAAGCCAAATGAGCCTAAACACAATTACGAGTCTAATAAGTGTAAAATCAAACTTAGTTATGAATAAGATAATTACTTAATTATGGATAAGAAAGTTAACTATCTTATTTAGACTTAGTATATGGATAAGATAATTACTTAATTATTAAATTGATGAATTATCAACCTTAGCACATATAAGTAAAGGCAATTACGGAAAACCAAATTATGAGGATTTAATTAATCCTTAGCATGTATGTTTTAATAGATTTATGTATGTATGTATGTACGTTATTGAAGACCGAGGTTGTAGTTTTACAATCTTAGTCTAGAGAATTTTAAGATTTAAAATGTTGCAGCAGTTCGGGTAACAAATATATGAAATTTCAAATAAGAAAATTATAATGATTAATTTTAGAAAGGTTTTAAAAAGTATTTGAAATAAGAATTCATAACGATGTCCAATTTAGAACTATTTTAGAAGGTTTTCATTTAAGTTAAGAAACAAGAAATGATTATTTTGTTTTAGTATATAGTTAAGTATGGCCACGTAAGTAGGGTAGTTACAGTTATAATGCATGAAGCATGCATTTCATTCTTAAACATTTTAGTTATCGACTCTCCTCATAGTAAACCTTGAAATAGACATTTCCAAAAAATACTTTATTAGTATGCATTCAAAGTGAAGGTTTTACATTCAAACACTTACTATGTCCTGAGAAACCAGGCCAACATGTCTCCTCAAACTCTGCAACCGGATGCTCTGAATATTATGGTTATCAATAAGTATATAACCTATTACCATGAGAAAACACAAACGAACTTCAACAAAATAATAAGGGAGATTCAATTTCCATTGCACGATAAGACGAAGGTTATAGGATACCATTAGGCTTTAGCTCTTAACATTAGGAGGTAAGATAGCGAATAGCCTTTAGGTATTAAAAAATTAACGAGAAAAGAGAATATGGCAGGCGATTATGTTATTATGTTATCAAATAACTTACCAGATAGAGGGTCATAAAGCCGAAGCAGGAGCTTTGCAAGGGTTGTCTTTCCTCCACCAGAGGGTCCAACAAGAGCAACTGTTTCTCCGGCCTTGATATGCAGGTTAAGCCCATTCAAGACAAGAGGCAAATTGTCCCCATATTTAAATGAAATATCACAAAATTGCACCTCTCCTCTAACATGGTTCACGTGAAATGCATTTGGTTTCTCCATTACCTGTGTTCAAGAATAAAAGGACAAGTGATCGAAGCGATGTGCATATTTCCGGCGGAAATAAAAGATTTCCCTGGTATATACTGCTAGACGAAATTTACAATCTTAGAAGAAACTGCTTTAACATCCTAAAGGAATGGACACTGCACAAAATGCATTTAACACACAGGCCTCAGTAAAATGTAAATAAGGAGTTTGGTGCGACATTCATAATTTTTTAGACTAAATCATAACCATCACATTTCCTTGCTTATTGTGTAGTTCTACCTAAAGATAAGTGTTCTCTCAGTGTTACCTACGCCAAAATAAATTAAATATTATATACACACACACACACACATATATACATGTAAAGATTACCTTTGCTTTGAACTGAATAAGATCAAACAAGCGCACAATAGCTGGTTCTCCTTGTTTGAACTCATTGTATGCTTTTCCAATGCCCTGCGTAATTCTTTAGATTCAGAATGAAAACTTAATACAGTTCCTCAGTGGCTGAACCATAGTAGCAATACATAATATAGTTAGCAAGACAACTTTGAAAAATACAACAAAAGTACTTAATTAAACTACCACATCATATGAACAGGAAAAAGAAAGAACTGAACTACTTGTATTTATTGATTCTCAAAGAAAGGAAAAGAGGAATTGCACAAGGAATCTTAAGAATATTAGAGAAACCAGAAGAAAGAAAAATAATGAACAATTAAAAGTTCTTATAAGGACTTAATATTACCTGAATTGGCTCAATTAAAAAAACCAACGATGTTATGAATGAAATCATGCCACGGCCATCGAAAGAACCTCTTGAAATTGCCAGTGAACCAACGCAAAATAGAAACAAAGCCCCAAAATACATAATTTGTATGATTTGGGGAATAAGCACCTTCATTTTCTTCTTCCTTAAACGTTCAAAGAGGTCAGCACGTGCTAGCTTCTCAAACCTAGCATTCTCGATCCCCTCTCCATAATTTGCTTTCAGAAAAAGAAATGCCGGGAAAATCTAGGAAAAGGGTAACCACAAGACGATAGAGACAAATAATCACCACTTCTAATAGTTAAAAGAATCGAAAACCTGAGCCAGTCAAAACTAAGCATACCCAAATAACGATATATAAAAGTTGAGGTCTCAATGAAGAAGAAATACCTCATTTAGATAAGCTGACAGAGCTGCAACAGAAAGATTTGCCTGATTAGAAATCTTACGAAGTTCCTCACCAAGATAGGCAATAACAAGTGCCATACAAGGTATCACCTATCACAGAAGAAAGCAGAATAATAAGCCCAAAAGGAGAGAGAGAGACTAGTGCAAAATGCTCATTCTCACCATTGCTGATATGAGAGATAGAATAGGGCTTATAGCCAACATCTGAGCCACCATTGCTGATAACTGCAAAGTACCGGGTACAATAGTCTGCCCTAGAATCCAACACATAATATAATAGTATCAGTGGGGGAAAAAAAAAAGAGCACGAACACAGAAACTTGGACAAAGCAAATTCTAACAAGTTTCTTTCAGAATTCAACAGAGTTAAGTATCAGAAAAACTGAGCATAAGCATCAAGAAAATGCATAGAATAAATTCTAACAATACTGTAAAAGAAAAACAGAGCATTAACATCAAAGGAAACGTAAAACACAATTCTAACAAGTAACTATCTCTTTTTTTTGCTTTCTTTTCCTTCAAAATTGAATAGCTTTGTATACTAAAGAGTAAAGAAAGGGGGAAAAAAAAAAAGGGGGCACAAGGATGAAAAAAAGCGCAAAATAAATTCTGGCAAGTTATTATCTTTCCCTTTTATCGCTCAGAATTCAATAAATTTTGGACTCACATTGAGCAGAGCATACAGAGTATCAGCAACATCCGAGGCCTCGGCGGTGATCCTGTAAGCGACATCTCCGGCCAAAACGCTGCCGTTTCGGCCTTCGAAAAACTCCAAATCCCTCTCCAGAACCTTCCGGAAAACCTTAACCCTAATCTCACACGCAGCTCTCAACGCCGCGTCCCATAGAAACGCCTGCTGCCAATAGCACCCGACAACCCTCGCCACCGCCAAGAGACACAGCGCCAAACCCTCATTCCTCAATCCGAAGGCGTCGAAATCGGCGATCAGAGCGGAGAATCTCCCAATTTTGGGGACGATTGTAGAGAGAGAGACGACGGAGACGAGGCTGCAGAGCCAGCCGAGGAGAATCGGCCGGCGCTGGGAGAGGAGGTGGGGCTTGAGGTAATCGAGGCATTGGAAGGTTCGAGAAAGGGAATGGCTAGGGCTTGTGGAGGGGATTTTGAGGCGGGTAAAGAGGGGTTTGAGGGAAGGTTGATGACGGAGGTTGAGAGTTGGTGGGGGTTTGGAGAAGCGGAAAAGAGGATTGGGATTGCGTTTGAGTTGCAGAGAGAGAAATGGAGGTGAAGGGTTGAGGTTGTTAACGAAGAAGATGACGGACATGGTTTTTGAGCTTCATTTACAGAAGAAGAAGAAGAGGGAGTCACTGCTATGACATTTGCAGAGTACGTTCTGAGAGTGTTTACAGTTGCATTGAGAAAGATATATCCGCGCCGTATAATCTGGTCCTCAACTTTAACTATCATTCATATTAGGGTTAAAACATTTCTTTAAGCACTTATTAGGGTTGTGCACGGTCAGACTTGAACCGGCAATTATATTAGTGTGTTCACTTGGTAGACTCAACTTGAGTAAGCTCAACTCAAGTTGAGCCCACAATTGAAATGGGTGTTCATTTACACCCGGTCCGGATTGTGATTCAAATCACAATCCGAGTTAATGCATGAAAAAAGAATTCAACTACCCCTTGAATTCTCTTTAATCCGAGTCTGTTGCTACAGGAAAAAGAGGTCTGGCCAACTCTGCCAGATTCCTCTGCCTTGTGACCGTTTCCTCTCCGCCATTTGCTTCCTTCCATACGGAAAGGCCTTTCTTCTCTGCGCATGCCCATCATCTACAAGCCTGATTCCTGCTTTTTCCTGCTTCATAACCCGCGTGCTGAGGCTCACCCCAGATCTGAACTTTTTTTTTGATTTTGCCCTATTGTGTGGTGACCGAGGAAAGAATACCTCGCTGTTCACCGACTGCCCAAGACGGAGAAAATAGCTCCTTCCTCAGAGTCACGACGTCCTCCACTGGCCGTTCTTCTGTGTAGATGCATCCGCCACCGTCGATCTCAAGCTCCGGTTAAGTGGAGATATTCTGCCGGCCGTAAACGTCGGGAGGAGAACTTTCGTGTTTCATCTGCTTCACGTTTGGGCCTGTTGACGGAAGACTACACCCGTTCTTCCACCGGATCGAACACGGTAAGCCCTCCTCTCTTTCCCATACGATTTGTGAGATTATCGTCGAACATTGGAACCCAATTTCTGTGCTGAAAATTTCGGGAAATTTTGGAAACATGCTTGATGTCGAGAATGTGAGATTTGCGTCGGATTGTGTGTTGAGAGAATAGTGTTTCAGGTTGTGTCCTTGGTGTCGATATCTTGTGAATTTCGTTTGGTTTAATGTTAAAAAAGTGTGGAGAATTGAAATTCGAGAAAAAATATAAAAGGGCAAATTGGAGAGAATTGTTGGGCAAATTCGAGAAGAGGTTGGTCCAATATGCTTGCTCTTAAACAGAGCAAACCATTGTTGTTGCCATGATATCTTAAGAACATTATCTCTAACTGAAAATAAATAATAATACTTGTTATGAAGTGCATTAAAATCATTTCTGGTTTGAACAACTACGCTGTTTAATTTGAAGTCACCTTTGGTGTTTGCAAATTGCAATGACTTCTTGAGCATGCTGTCTATCTTAATAATGTTCATCGGGAGGGAGCGATTACCAATATATGCTTGTGTTTTTGATTTGCATATTGTCTTAGCTTTTTACTTGTAGTTTGCAAGTTATATGTAATCTGAAATTTGTTAATGACACTCACAATTTATTGTCTTACCATTTCTTTGTTCAATATATATGGTAGTTGATCTATATTCATTGCATGCCTTTAAGACTCAAAGAATTGTTAGCGTGGAAATTATTCCGAGGCTCTAGTACTTTGGCGGTGGCGTTTAATTTAATTATGGTTAACATATTCTATATCCGTGAGCTCTTTCGACTACGATGTTGTTGTGCGGATGAACTCTTTGTTCTTATTGGATTTAGTACATTGGCGGTGATGATTTTATTGGCATATCGGTTTCGTTGTAGCAATATCCCTCTTGTTTTTTTGGCGTTTATCGATTGCTCTTGCATGTAATTAGGTTTCCTTGGATTTATTGTCATGTGTTGTCAATTGTTATTGCATTTTGACCTCTGCTCTTAAGTCCGGCGCCTATTACTATGTGGTTTGGTAGCATAAGTGCCAATCTAGGAGGATAATGCTCCGAAATTGAAATGGTGCTATGATTATAAAAATCTGGGCCAATAAAAAGATATAAGTACAATAATCATCTTTCTTCTTTGTCGTCGCATATGTCGCATTCTTCTCGTGGTTGGTGGTCTTCCTTGTGTGTATTAGATGCCGCGCAGGAGTGAGGATGATGTCACCTTCTACTGGTCGGAGAAACAAAAAACTGCACTTTTGAAGCAACTTGCGAATTTCAATACTAAGAACCGGGTCGTCACCGACTCAAATGGATTGGGAACAATGGGCGAAAGATTTGTCTTCTCTTTTCCATCACCTATTCCTCCAGGGCGCGTTAAAAGAGGCAAAGGAACGTCGAGGAAAAAATTCAACGCTGAGCTCGCCCTCCGCTCTAACACCGGACTAGGATGGGATCCAGTCAACAGTACCCCAACTTGCACTGACGATACTGGAATGAATTCTGTAAGGTTAGTATGTAATCCTTATTCCATACGCATCATTTGTTATATGCTTCTTATTCGTGCCACTTATGATGATTCAAATGGATAAAGTGGGAGCCTTAGAGGGGCAGGGGACATGGGGCTTAGGGGCAGGGGTGCCCTGGCTTAGGGGCAGGGGTGGCCTAGGGAGGGTGGCCGGCTGGCTTAGGGGCAGGGGTGGCCTAGGGAGGGTGGCCGGCCTGGCTTAGGGGCAAGGATGGCCTAGGGAGGGTGGCCGGCCTGGCTTAGGGGAAATTATTCTATTTCTACATTGATCTATTATTCTATTTCTACTTTTGTGTCGTTTTTTATAATAATTATAATAATCTTTCGTTATTGATATTTGTTTAATAGACACACAAGTGGGCGAAGCGTGCACGTAACGATCCTCTCAAGAACTATGACTTGTACTACGAAGCGTTTGCCAATAGGCGTGCCCGCGGTGCATTTGAAGAGACTTTGGAAGAGAATGAGGACGAGTGTGACGCCTCTGTGCCGCTTGAAGGAGAGCATGATGTTGATGGCGGGACTTCTCAACATTTCGAAGGTGAGGAAGCATTTGTCAACACAATGCAAGGGGCTTTAAACTCAGCCGCCCGTTCCCTAAACATGGCATCCTCATCTCGACATATAGCGAAGCGCCACAATAGAGGTGGCCGAGGCATGGATCCAGAGGCAAAATCTATTCTGAAAAGTATTGCAACTACTCTGAATCAGCGTAAGAGTAGTCAAGGTACAAGTTCAGGTGCTTCTCAGCAAGTGGAATTCCAGCAATCAACATTCCAGAAGTGTCAGGTGGCAATTAGTGAGATGTTACTGGATAATGAACAAACTGTGTTGTTCATGGAGTATATAAATTGGAACCCCAACTGTCAAGAGTTGTTCTTGGGCATGAATGAGGAACAAAGGCTCTTTTCTGGCGTTGCGCATATTGAAAACCATACCAAGTAATCCCGCTCCAAACATGCAAAGAACAATATCCAACAGACATGAACCGGGGGTCCATTTGTGTGCGGGTGCATCGTCACAATTTCGCCCACACAGCAACAAGCACCTCCTTTCCCCCCCAATACCCCTTTTCCCGAACCCACCCCCCACCATACCCTTCTTTCCAACACCCTACTACTAATGGCCAACCAACCCTTCCTAACTACCAAAATTTCTCACAATTCTTCGTTAACCCCCAATACCCGCACCCGCCCGGCCCTTTTGGAGGCACCGGCAGTGATGAGATCTAGCTTAGGTTAATCTTTCTCGTGTTATTTTTTCTCTCCTTTGATTGTGATGCATTGTCTTCGCGTTTGTATCTTATTTGAAACAATTGTTTGGCATTTCTATTTGACATTGGCTTTAGACTTGTAGTTTAGTTTGTGAGTTTGTTTGTTGTAACGGTATTGACTTTGATTTGGAACTTTGCTTACATGTTAGACGTTGTTGTTAATGAATGCATGCGTTGGAATTATTTATGATATAATTTCAAATATTGTTTTGTATTGTGTGGATTATATTGGCAGACAGGATGTGGAGTGGCGGTCCATGGAACGTGGGACACAATGCTCCATCGGACGATGATTCTGATGACGACTTCTTTCTTGGAGCGGTATGCTGCGGTATTCTATCTGACATCGTGGAACATCCACTCGACTCCTAGGAATGATAGCCACTACACGTGTGCGATCGTCTAAGTGATTTGTTAAATGGACATGAGATGGTTATATACAATAAGATTAGGATGGGTAGCGATTGCTTTAGGCGATTGAGTTGGCTATTGGAACAAAGGAATTTATTGAGGAGTACACGAAACATGAGCGTTGATGAGCAGTTGATCATTTTTTTGACAATTGTTTGTCAAAGCGAAAGCAATAGAGAGACACAACATCAGTGGCAACACTCGGGGGCTACAATTTCAAAGTACTTCATGGTGGTGTTGAATGCCATATTTCGTCTTCGTCGTGATTTTATTAAGCCCCCTGACTTTAACCACATCGATCCACATATTGAGGCAAGCGGGCACAAGTACAGACCTTGGTTCGATGTAAGGCTCACTTCTTCTTTTGTTTCTTATTCGTACTAAAAATTATGATTACACAATATAATAAGATGAAGAATAACGTTTATTCTCTAATTGTCGCAGAACTGTGTCGGAGCACTCGACGGGACGCACGTTCCATGTGTACCGCCGTCAGAAAATGCAGAGGTATGGAGAAATAGGAAGGGATTCAACTCGCAAAATGTTTTGGGAGTGTGTTCCTTTGACATGAAGTTCACGTTTATGTCTGCCGGGTGGGAGGGTTCCGCGCATGACGCTCGTGTTCTTGAATCAGCACTTGATAGGCCAGAAAAGAAGTTCCCTGTCCCTCCACCAGGTACACGCAAATCTTAAAATGGATACTAGTTGGAGTTTGAATCTGTGTGGGTTTAAAAAGTTGGCACAAGCATGCTAAAACAGTTCCTCTTCCTATCGTGTAGGAAAATTTTATTTAGTAGACTCCGGATACGCAAACACAGGTTGTTTCCTAGCTCCTTATCGCGGTTCTACATACCACCTGCAAGAATACAGGGCACGTCGCGGTCGACCTCGAAGTGAGCGGGAGTTATTTAACTACACTCATTCATCGCTAAGGAATTGTATCGAACGGACGTTCGGGGTATGGAAAGCGAGGTTCCGCATTCTAAAGATAATCAACAACTACCCGATGAAGAAACAAGTGAGAATTCCCATTGCGTGCGCTGTGATACATAACTTTATACGCATGTATCAACATAATGACAGCTTCATAAATCAATACTTACAAGATGGGGTACCCGTAAGTGAAATTGACCCCAGAATGTGGACGATGATGTCAATCAAAATCATAACCCGGATCGAGTATGCGGTACCTCCAACAAACACCGCGAGTCGGAGGGAGATGAGTCTTATGAGGGATGAAATAGCGAGAAGTTTGTGGCAGGCTAATGGTGGAAATAACAATTGATAATGTACATCCGTCAATGGAGAAATATGTAAAATATTTGTTTGTAACAGGTAGATCGACCCATTTGACGCAATACCTTTTTTTTTCCTATTTTTGGATTTTTTTTTTGTTGTGACAACTAATTTTCTCTATCATTAATTAGTTACATGTCTTTGTTATAAATATGGCACGTTCAAAAAAATTAGAAACGTGTGTTCTTGATTGCTCTTTTTTTTTTTTTTTTTTTTCATTTTGGTAAATGGAAGAGAATTGAGATGGTAGTTGGAATTATGAATCTGTGAAATGAACACATCACAGTTCGAATTGTGGGTCAAACTTGAGACTCCAATGCATTACTAAACACTAACTCCAATTCCAATTACAATTCCAACCATGATTCTAACTCTAATCATAACTTTAACTCAAATTGTTAAATTGTGATTGGTGAAGTGAACACACCCATAATTTATAAACGGTTTAAAATTAAAACCGACCATTTTTTTCACGGTCTAGTCCGATTTGAAATGTTTTTCTAACGGTCCAGTCTAGACCGTTAGGTGTGTGTATATATATTTATAAAAAATAAAAAAATATATATATAAAAAAAAAGTTTTAATACTTTGAAATTGAATTCATTTCTTTCAAAAAAAAAAAAAACTCATTTTAAACTCCTAAGAAATTTAACTTTTTGTACAACCTAAAAAGTGGATTCTTAACATTTACACTGCTTGTTGCTTGTAAATTTCTGGATTGCAAATTTGAGAGGAATTGAATATTAAAGAAAACAAAAAAAGAAGTAAAATAAAAAAGAGAGAGAAATTTGAGATGAATTAAAATTAATAGGTCAATAATTTACATAAGTTAATAAATATATCAAATTACTATTTTCGTCTATAATTTATCTGATTATGAACCATAACTTGATAAGTTATTATCCATAATTGTCTATAATTTGCTAGCTATGAACCATAACTTGATAATTTTATTCATAATTTATCTGATTATGAATCATAACTTAACAAATTATGACCTATTAATTTCTATAACTAAAAATTGGCCTATAAACTTTCTTAAGCTTTTTATATTAGCTTATTTTCTACTATTTCCCTAAAAAAAAAAACTTGGAAATGATGTTTATTGTCCTCGATAACGCTCTCGTGTATGTCATTTGATTAGAATCGTTAAGAAATAAGACGTAATTTTTAATTGGATCTTAATAATAAAAATTTTTAAATTGAAGGGATTAATTACAAGAAAAAAAAATAAAGACTAAATTGTTAAATTTAAAAAGTTGATAGAGTGTTGCAAAAAAAAAAAAAAAAAAAAAGCCTTATTTAAAAATGGTTCTATAGCATCCGATTAAATTGAAAATGTTAACACAAGCATCTCAATCTCAGTCGTTTGAGCAGTCCAAAAATGACGAAGTGCAAAAACAAGAGGAGAATACGAAGAACAAGGAAGAAGAATTTCAAAAGCCCGGAATAACGAATGATGCATATTATGATGTGTTTGTATCTACCATTATAAATATTCATTATTAAATAGTAAGATTCAAGTTGATATTGTCATACTAAAGTTGTAAGTGTAATAGAACTACATTTATTTTTTTTTATTTTTTTTATGATTAGTATCATCATCTTCTTCAAAAGTTTTTGTTAAAAGGTCTTAAAAAATAGCATTGATCAATTCCTAAAAAATTCTAGGTGGGTTGATTTGATTTGTGTTATGTTAAACTTAAAAAATAAAACCAAAGTTAACTTTTTGTATTATAAACATTTAATGCAAAGTATTGTAAAAATATGCTGTGGAATTTATTTTCATTGTTCAAAAGTTAAACGTTATTATCTATCGACCTCCCTCACTGTATTACTCTATTAATTTGAGAATCTTTAGCCATAAGTTTCATTTTCTCACTATCCCTAGTGAGACTATTATGACTTACATTACAGGGATAATAATAATGATCTTTTCTTTCTATATTTAAGGGATCACTCAAAATTTAAGGAACAAAATGAAAATTTTTAAATGTGAAAAGTAAAATGAAAATCATTTAGAAATTCGACAATACAAATGAGATTGATACAAAATAACAAAAAATGAAAAGGTTACTTATGGTATTGTTTAGTTGATGATTCCAAATTTTAAAAGTAATTTATTTGGGTCATTTGTACATGATACTAACGCCTTGTTCAGTTTGTCGATTTGAATTTTTAAGTTGAGTTAAGATGTGACTTTATGAGAAAACTTTTAATTATAACAAAACTAAAATTAAAAATTCAAATCAGTAAAATAAATAAAGAGTAAGATTCTAATTCACGACACCCATGTTGTTTAAAGTTTTCAAACACACCATTTCTTAAACATAGTTTACTACACCAACTCGTAAGTCTAGTTCTATTTACAATTCCAATTCGAATGCACAAGTTATCGACGCTGTAAAAGAATCCTATTTATCTGGGGGCATATCTAGGGGTTTTTAGTACAAATGTCTCGGAACCAGTAGGTAATAATTTGGTCCATTTTTTACTTTTAATAAAAACTACACCAAAATCTTAAAAACAAAAAATTGCACATGCAAGTACGTATCTGATATTTGGGGGTGTTTTAGTAAAATAATCATAATCTATATTCTGATAAAAAATAATCATAATGCGGTTTAAGAAAGTAAAATGGCCGATCCCTCCCCCCAAAAACCTTTTTTTTTTGCTTTTCATCCTAGAGTTTTCCATCTTGCTTGCTCATGCTTGTAGAGAGGAGAGAATTTCAATGACAATAACAAACCAGAAATGCACACATACATTTGTTCACTTTACCGATTTGAGTTTAGAAATTAAGTTTTATTACAGTAAAAAATTCTCAAAAACAGTCACATCTAATTTTTTTGTTACAGTAAAAAGCTCTCACATAAAATCACATCTTAACTCAAATTATAAACTCGAATTAGTAAAATAAATGGATCATTTCAAACATGCAAAATTTACTTTTGCATGCAAATTTGACCAACTCCCACACAAAAATCAAAATTTACCCATAGAGAGTGTCAAAGAAAAATGACTAGAAATCAAAAAAAAAAAAAAAACCAAAAGCAAATACTATAACTCAAGCCTGTTTTATTTCTCATTCAGTTTCTTGATTATGGCCATGAGTGCCACTGCCACCCCAAATACCACATGCGGACTCAAAGCCAAGGAATTTCCCTTAATCATCTTCTCTTCATCCTGATCTCTTTCTCTGAGCTATTTTTGTCTTCTCCTTCTTCTCAACTATACAATACAACACTTTTTGGTTCAAGTACTTGTACATTTATAGAGAGTAGTATGCAAACAATAATAATTAAGGGTAGGCAAATATTCAAGAGATGGATATAGACATAAAATTATCTTAGGGTCCGTTTACTTCGTTAATTTGAATTTGTAATTTAAATTGAGATGTGATTTTATGTGAGAGTATTTTACTGTAATAAAAAAGTTAAATGTCACTGTTTTTGAAAACTTTTTACTGTAACAAAACTTAAATTCAAATCGATAAAGTGAAGGGAGTCTTGTTATTTTCCTGTTCTACAATGTAGGATCATTGAAAAGGTTAAAAGAGTATCAAAAAGACAACTTCATTCACATATGACCTGTCTGAAATGCCAAACTCATCATCGGAGGAATATTCATCGAACTCTGAAAAGCCAAACTCATCGTCTGATGATTCCTCAAAGAATGCCATTTTCTTTGGCCGAGGGAATGGCTTGCCTTGGTATTATGATTTCTGTAGTTTATTACGGTTTTTATAAATTTTATAGCGATTTTTGGTAATAGTTTCAATTTAATTGCGTTTCTTTTTCATTTTAGTAAATCTCTTGATTTTAGGACATTTGTTGGATAACTTATCCGATTCTCCAATTGTAATTCGTTTGAATCTGTTTGTTTTCTCTTCTTTTGTTTTATTTTATTCTTTAAATTTTAAATAATAACGAGGTTTTTTTGTTTTTTTGTTTTTTGTTTTTTGTTTTTTTGTTTTTTTACCCCTAAAGAAGGTTGATCGTGTTGAACAATACAAGTACCAGAACTCAGATCCCAACATCGTTTTCAATTTTTGCAAAATAACGTGGATCATGATTTTTTTTTTCTCCCTGAAAATAGACAGATCAGATATTGTTATCCTTTGTGGGACTCAAAACTTTTTCACGTAGGGATATATGCGAAAATTGATGGATTTTTTAAGTGCATTTATCGTAAATTTCCCTAGTTTTGTTATTTTTTTTTTTTAAAATCATTTTTTAAATTCTTAAAATAAATAATTTACTTAATTGAAAAATTAAATTAAAATTATTTAAAAAATAAATAAAATTGATACATTACACGTCATTGATAAAATAATGATTTATTAGAACCAATCAAGTATTTATGAAAGTCGATTCTTTAAAACAAAAAAAAAAAAAAAAAAAAAAAAAAATCTTATTTTCAGAATAATGGTTGCAATGGGAGAGATTCATGGTTAAACATGCTCAAGAATGGAACTTCTCAACTCTCCAAGCCTTGTTAATACGCGACAAAAACTACAAACATCTAAATACACTGGTTTCAGCGATACTGCTTTTGCAAAAACATCATTTTCACGAGTGCTATAACACTCATGAGGAGAATCCAAAGAATTTCTGCAGGTAAAAGAACCCAAGAAACTTAGCCTGCACTTTCTAAAGCATCCACCACCAAAGTGCCCACTTTTAGGTTCCACCCCCAAATCCACGAGGCCCCGGCCTGGCCGGTGCTGAGTCTACAAACTGCCTCCTTGTCCCTGACCTTCGCTTCCTCCTTGCAGTACCAGGTGGAGCCTAAGAAGCCAAAAGGAATATCAATATTTCATATAAGATCATATTCAGATAAAACAGTGTTCCTTGCCATTGTTACGAATACAAGCAATGGAGAACTAAATGAAAACCAGTATGATCATGAATATACACAAAGATTATATGCACAGAGATGAAAACAAGGCACCTTTTCTTCGGCTTTGAGTGCATCCTCGAGATTGCTTAGTGAAGGAATAGAACCACCTTCCATTACACCCAACAAGTTTTTCATACGAACACGCATTTGAAAGAGTTGAGCGACAAGTTGGCTCACCTGGCATAGTTTAAAAAGTAACGTGATTTTATGAAATTTGTTTACTTCAGTGAATACAACCGTTGAAGAGCACCTAATATTAGACATTTATGTTTTATCAAGTGCCTATTACAGATACCTGCTGCTCAGTTTTCCCAGAGTCTTGAGCAACTCTTTTTCTTCTGACAGGGGACTCTGCTAATAATTCTGGCTTCTCTCTTTCCTCTGCAAAAGAAAAAATAAGAGAAGTCAAAAAGGCGAAAGGTCAAATGTGGATTAGATCAAACAGAAAAAGAAGAAGCATAAACAAGAATATGCTAATTCACAGATGAAAACATTTTAATAACAGGAGGAATAAGAAGAGACCAGGTGTCATTGCTTCAATCATTGATTCCATCATCTTTAAGTTCTTCTCTGCATCACGAATTTGTGCAGGAGTAATCTGTTTGTATATGCATTGCGAAGTTAATTCTATAGCTACAGATACAACCAAAGTTGTTGAAGCACCTAACAGATCAGTAGATTTTAGATGTGCAGAAGTCGAAAATTATGCTTTCATACCTTCCCCATACCGGGAATCATTCCAATAACACGACTCACAGATCCCATGCGTGCAACAGCCCGAGTTTGTTTTAAGAAATCATTGAAGTCAAACTTTGCACTCATTATCTTCTTTTGCAATTCCTCTGCATCCTCTTGTTTCATCTATATAGAGAGCACAGATAACTCACTAGTACATCGTTTGGTTTCTATTATTGAAACGCATGACTCAAATATATATATAAAACTTACAACTTCTTGCGCCTTCTCCACAAATGAGAGAACATCTCCCATTCCTAATATGCGGCCGGCCATTCGGTCGGGGTAAAAAGGTTCAAGGTCCTCCATCCGCTCACCTCGTCCAACAAGCTTGATAGGCTTCCCTGATACCTGACATCACAAGAACATAAGTGGATATAACCTTAACAATTAGCGAATTATTCTTTTATTCTCCTGACATGCAGAATGAAAAGATTGACAAAATAAGATAAACTTTAAAAGTTCATGTGATGCAAATAGCAACTGATTGATGTACAAAAAGGAATGTACAGCTCAAAGAAAAAAGGTATGATAATTTTTCTTCAAAGAATAATCACATGCAAATATGATTTAAGTGAAGTCCATATTCTAGGTAAGGACAAGGCAAACCTCTTTAACACTCAAAGCTGCTCCTCCTCTGGAATCACCATCTAGCTTTGTCAAAATAGCTCCAGTAATCCCAATCTCTACGTTGAATGTCGTCACCAAGGCTGTAAAGATAGTCAAAACCCACATATGTTAAAACAAATCATCAAATTTGAAACTTATTATTTCATGTGAATTTATATGGGCAAGGGACACAAAATGAAGGCTCTGCTGAGCGTAAATATAATCCATCTAGTAGAACAAGAATAAAGTTCTCAAACCATTTCAGTTCAGCTTCAAACAAGTAATGAATACCTGCAGCTTCCTGGCCTGTCATTGCATCCACAACAAGCAAAACTTCCGTGGGACTCAGTGCCCGCTTCACATCTTTCAATTCATCCATCATTGTTTTGTCTATCTGTTTAAAAATAAGAGAGCAAACAAAGTAGAAGTAAGATCAATCTGTGAGTAGTAAAACTGCCAGAGAAGTATAAAGATGATCTAAGAGAACTAGAAAATTATTACAGTATAGATGTATTACCTGAAGCCTTCCTGCGGTATCTACTATTACGACATCTATGTTCTTCTTCTTGGCCTCCTCTAAACCTTGCCTAGCTATTTCTGAAGGTTTAACGTCAGTCCCTGCTGTATATACAGGAACATCCACCTGTTACAAGCTACAATCAATATGAGATTGAACAGAAAAATAACGTTTGTCAACTTTACTGTAAATGAAAATTCAGTACCTGTTGACCCAAAATAACAAGTTGATCAATAGCAGCAGGTCTGTACACATCTCCAGCAACTAGCATGCAATTCTTCCCCTGTGTTTGTTTTCATGTTGTATCGGTAAGGTTAGGCAGGAAAAAGAAGAAGAAGAAGAAGAAGTAAGTTTACTCTAGACATGACTATAATACCCACAAGAAAGAGGAATGATTGTGGAAATGCACCTGTTTTTTGAGGTAATAAGCCAGCTTTGCACATACTGTTGTCTTTCCAACTCCTTGTAGACCAGCCAATAAGATAACAGTGGGGCCAGATTTTGAAAAAACCAGTTCAGAAACCTCACCACCCATCAATTTCACTAGCTCATCATGCACAATCTACTCAAAAAAAAAAAAAAGGAGTAAACTTTGATGCTCATCACCAGTTAAAATTCTGCATATAAACTAATTTCTGAAATCTGTACTAAACCAGACTACTTTCCCATAATTAGTATTGAATCAATGAATAAGGCTTTCTGCATGAGATGGGTATCTGAACCTAACTGAAAAGGATCTATTGACAAAACTCTAAAGAAACCAATAGAATGTTTCATTAGCTTTAATTGAAAAAGAGAAAAAAATAAAATAAAATAAAATAAAAATAAAACGCACCTTGACCAGTTGCTGATCTGGTTTGACACCGCGAATAAGGCCAGTACCAACAGCTTGGTCACTAACTGCTTGCACAAACCTTCTCACAACAGGAAGGCTTACCTGAGAAAAGATCATCATTTTAACATTTCGTCTTATGCATAAAGCTTAATATACATGTATATACACACACATGGGTTTTTGGCACGGTCATCTAACATATACATTTCAACGACTCAAATCACAATTCCAATTTTTACTACAGCGTTTTCTCTTATAAAAATTACATCTAACTTTTTTTGCTACAATGTTTACTCTCACATAAAGTCGCATCTCAGCTCGAATTGAAAACTCGAATCAGCGAAACGAATGAGGACTTAACATGTTACACCTTTACAGCGTCAGTGTTACGTAAAATTCATGCTACTCTTCTTACTTCTATAAGATACGTGAAAAATCGGTTCCGTTTCGTAAACAGTCCGACATGTATGTAAGTATTAAAAGTTATTTTGGCTTACATCTGCTTCCAATAGAGCCCTCCTAATATCTCGCATAGGCTCCACAATGTTTTCCTTGGTCAAAACCTCTGACGCACACAAAATATCACAAATAAGCATAATTTTTTACACTATAATTCAAAAACGAAACGAAAAAATCAAACCAAAAAAACATCAAAAAGAATAAACCTTCTCCTTTGAGCTTGTTCCAAGCCGATTCTAAGCCGCTGGTCAGTTGCCCGAACATTTCCGCTCTTATGACGCCACGCATTTCCTTTTTGTTGCTCACATGCTTGGAATTCACCCAACTCCATATCTCTCTCTGTGAAAGAAAAAATAAAACTTCAAACGACCTAATTTTCCCGAACAGATTCTCGGCAACCAAACAGAGAAGTAATCGAGTGCGTTTACCGTGAACAAGTTCCTGGAAGACAGCGTGGTGGAGAGGTGCCTGCCGCTCCAAGCGGAGGAAAATCTGGGCGAAGTCTTGGAGTTGCAGAGAGTTTTGGTGGTAGAGAGAGAAGGAGAAGAAGCTACGGAGGAGGAGAAATGGCGGGAAGCCACAGCCTGGAACTGTACGGCTTCCATGGCCGATAACAGAAATTACTCTTCTTCTGATGAATTGTGATATATCCACAACGCAATCTGATCGTTCTATCCATTTTGGCTATTTTAGCGGTTTATATACGGTGCGGTCTACCTTGTTATCTTGCTCCCGCGGATATCAATCACAAATTATGGTGAACATATAACTTGGGACAAATTGCAAACGTTCCACTCAATTTTGTTAGCTATGTCAATTTGGACCCTGAATTTTTGAAATGTGCCAAAAACACGCCCCAAAACTTGACAAATTGCAAACATACTCTTTTGTCACTAGTGGTTAAGGGACAATGTTTTTTCTTTTGAAACATTGGTTAAGGGACAAATTGGATACTAATGACAATAATTTTTACTGTTCAAGAAAACCAATGAACAATAGAAATCAATGATAATCAAACCGATTGGTTTTTACTTCAACTAGTTTAGTTTGATCAATTTGGAAGTCTCTTTTATAGTAGTAAGCACAATGTCCTTTTGAATTTATGTTACAATTCCTTTGTAATCTAGATTTATGTAGTGTTTTGTTGACATTTTGATTAATCTATTTGTGTGACATGAATCTAAAACTCTAATATTTATATCATAAATCAAAAGGTAAAATTTATTTGCCGCATTCCTCTTACATAAATAGAATTTAAGATCATCTCCAATGTAAATGTTAATGTCAATTGTAAATTTGTCATTAAAAAGTGTGAAAATAATATGTTAGCTTTATTTTTGCTATAATGGATAATGATATTTGAATGTTAAATTTATTTTTTCTTATAATTATTAAGCTTTGAAAGTTGTAAAAGTAAACTTTTATATTTAAAATAATTAGAAAATGGAAAAATTACATTAATTACATGAAAAATAAACATTTCAACTAATAACAATCAAATGTCAAATTTCTCATATACTATATTTGGTGAAAAATTTACCATAAAGTATAGCATATGGAAAATTTTACATAACAAATAGTATTACATTTAGAGTATTTTTTACACTCAAATGCTGAATTTATAATTGACACATCAATTATAACATTACATTAGAGATACTCTAAAGCATCATTTTAAATATTGTAGACGAACTTAACGAGCATTTTTATTTGTCTTCGAGGTTTTAAACCCACTCTAATTTGTCAATTTTTGATACATTAAAATACTATTTTGGTTTTTTTAAAAAAAAAAAAAAAAAAAAAAAAAAAAAAACTGATGCCCACATATACATTTCTATTTAATACAGTTGGTTGAGTATGATTGGAATTAAAAGTATTTTCCAAAACTTAAAACGCACCGTTTCGCTTTATTTTCGTTTTGAGAAAACACAAAAGAAGCGGACTTGGCAGTCGGAAATAGTTGGTTAAACCGTTATACATGACTGTTCAAAGCCACTTTAGAATCAGAGGTCTGAATTCTCACTCCGCCATAGCCAGGAGCTTGCTCACAACCACCGCCATTCCCTGGAACACCCGCCTTAGAGAACTAGCGAAGCAATGCCTCTTCTCCGAAGCTTTAAATCTCTACCGTCGGATGCTCCGTTCGGGCCAATCGCCGAACGCTTTCACCTTCCCATTCGTCCTCAAATCCTGCGCTTCCTTGTCTCTCTCCACCGCGGGAAAACTACTCCACGGCCACGTTATCAAGATCGGGTGCGAGCACGAACCCTTTGTGCAGACGTCTCTGATTTCAATGTATTGTAAATGCTGTCTGGTGGATAATGCACGCAAGGTGTTTGATGAAAATCCGCAATCGAGAAATTTGACCGTTTGTTATAATGCTCTGATATCTGGGTACACGTTGAATTCCAAGTTTTTGGATGGGATTGTTTTTTTTTCCAAGATGAGGGAGACGGGTGTGGCGGTTAATTCGGTTACGATGTTGGGTTTGATTCCAGGGTGTGCGGAACCCGTGTATTTGGCTCTTGGGATGTGTTTTCATGGTTTTTGTGTTAAGAGTGGGCTGGATATTGATTTGTCTATTGGGAACTGTTTGCTCACAATGTACGTGAAATGCGGATTAGTTCAGTATGCCCAGAGCTTGTTTGATGCCATGTCTGAGAAGGGTCTGATTACTTGGAATGCAATGATTTCTGGATACGCACAGAATGGATTTGCCACAGAAGTTTTGGACCTTTACCGAGAAATGAAACTATGTGGCATTTATCCCGATCCCGTGACGCTTGTTGGGGTTTTGTCGTCTTGCACTCATCTTGGAGCCCATGGTGTTGGCTGTGAGGTGGAACAACAAGTTCAGCTTTGCGGGTTCGATTCAAATCCCTTTTTGAAAAATTCTCTTATTAATATGTACGCTAGGTGTGGAAATTTGGTGAAAGCTCGTGAAATTTTCGATTCTGTGCTTGAGAAAAGTATAGTTTCTTGGACAGCAGTTATAGGTGGATACGGAGTGCACGGACATGGGGAGATTGCCGTGCAGCTTTTCGAAGAAATGATTAAGACTGGAATCAGACCTGATAAAACAGCGTTTGTAAGCATTATCTCTGCCTGCAGCCATTCGGGAATGACTGATAAGGGACTTGAATATTTTTCTGCAATGAAGAGTAAATACGGTTTGCAGCCAGGTCTGGAGCATTATTCTTGTGTGGTAGATCTTTTAGGACGAGCTGGTCGGCTGAAGGAAGCTGAGGATCTTATCAACTCAATGCAAGCAAATCCAGATGGTGCAGTATGGGGAGCCCTCTTGAATGCTTGTAAAATTCATAAAAACGTAGAGCTAGCAGAGTTAGCTTTTGAACGGATCATTGAGCTTGAACCTACCAATATCGGTTATTATGTTTTATTGTCGAATATATATTCCGATGCAGAGAATCTGGAGGGGGTTTTAAAGGTTAGAGTGATGTTGAGAGAGAGACAGCTCAAAAAGGAGCCAGGGTGTAGCTATGTTGAAGTCAAAGGGAAAGTTCATATGTTCTTGGCTGGAGATAAAACGCATCGTCAGACAGCTGACATATATGGAATGTTGGATGAGTTAGAAAATTCTGTGAAGCAACTTGGTGGGTCTAATGGGGAGGATCATAAGAGGCAAAAAGGTGAAGAACAATTGATCAGTGAAGGTGTGCATAGTGAGAAGCTGGCAATTGCATTTGGACTTGTGAATACTAGTCCAGGGACTGAGATCGTTGTGATAAAGAACCTAAGAGCATGCGGAGATTGCCACTTGTTTATAAAGCTGGTTAGCAAAATAGTGGACCGTAAGTTTGTTGTGAGAGATGCGACTCGCTTCCACCATTTCAAAGATGGGGTTTGTTCTTGCAGAGACTATTGGTAGCGGTAGGTGGTAACGACTATCCATGTGTATTCCAGAGCCTGCAGCCCAACCGCTGCATCAGATATGCGCTGCAAAGACCATAAACATTTAAATGAGGGCCTGTGAACTTGAAGGCAACTTCAGCTAGTCACTATTAGGCGAGGTTGCGAGGTTTTACAAACTGCCATTCTAAAGCCGTGTCTCTAAGTACATGAAAATCATGCATTGCCAATTGGTGTTGCAATGCTGTTGCAATGCTGAACACAAAGCAAGAGGATGAGAATTTTCTCTCCGATCTTTGACAAATACAAGTGAAAGTGGTTACGGGTTATGTAGAAAGTGATTGAATTTTGGTTGCAGACTTGTCACCAATGTCATCTTTGAAAGGGCAGTACAAATTTTACTGAAACTTTGGAAAGAGAAACGTTTTTCAAGGGTACTTAAGAACAGGATTGTACTGAATCAAAACCAGGAAAAAGGTTTGAAAATGATGGTATCTAGGATGTAAGGATAGTCTTGGAAGCAAAGTTCTCCACTATAGCGGAAAGTTTTGCCCTTTTTTTTCGGTAATCAATTTGCATACATAATAAGATACATTCATTTAAAAAAAAAAAAAAAAAAGTCCGAATCTATTGCAATTCATTTACTCGAGTAAATAGTGGCAATTTTTAGTACAGTGGTAAATATGGAAATAGCTGTGTCATAATTTGTTAATTCCCTAGCAGTCAAAAAAAAAAAAAAAAAAATTCTTAAGTGTATCATGCCCTTTGGAGACATGAGTCACTGTGCAGACAAATATCTACGAAGATTCCTAACCCTGGCCATTTCAAGTGACTCTGTTTTAACGTATTTACACGAGAAAAATAACCAACAAGCTTTTATAAACTTTAGTAAGCAAAGATATATCATGATGGAGTTGTTATAAAGAGTCTTTGCTGCAAAAGGAATTAGGGAATCTCTAAAACGGTCTTGAAATCTACAAGAATCCCTGGAGTTGGTCAAAGAAATAATTCAAACCAGTGAACCACCAGACAAAACTTTGCTAGTGAATTTCGGATGCATTTTCCAGAAGAAAAAAAAAATGGTGAATTGCTTATCTCAAACAACGGTTAGAATTTACATCCAGTCGCCTCACTACAATATAATTTCAAACCATATGTTTGAGATAAGAGTCCCTAAAAGAATACGACCATCTAAAATTATCACGTATATCCAGCGATCGCTACAACAGATTAGTTCCGGTAATACATTCATCTTCCACAAATGGAATGGTTCTGCGCACAGACAATCTCATCGGAAGAAGCTCCTTCCCTGCAGATAGCAGCACATCAAACTCAAACTATCACAAATGAAGTAAAATCATTTTCTTCTGATAACAAGAGAAGGAAAAAAAAATTAATAAATAATAAATTAATTAATAAAAACCTCTACCTTCAACGAGTTTTGCCTTTTCCATGCAAATGGCAGCGTAGTGCGAACCATCCAACTCCATAAGTGCAAATTGCCAATTGCTTGTTAGGATATTGGGGTCATCAAATGACTCAACAATAATTTCAGATGCCTGATAGAGTATTAAAAATCGTCGAAGGTCAACATCTAAAGGAATTTACTCGCATAAAATTCACTATGATCAACATGAAAACGCGACGTATGAAGAACTCAATGCAATAAAACATGGCAGATGACAGTATGCTACTACTTAGCCACTCCTATGCCCAAAATAATAGCCTGTTAATGTATGGGACGATTCCACGTTCACAAAGGTTATAGAAATTTGGTTCTCTCTATGAAAGTAATTGTGTCTGCAATGGTGTCAAATACCTTTTTATCCGTGTCCTTTAAGACGCGAATTTCTCCTTTAGGTGTAACTGGCCTAAATCGAATGGTGAAGGTATTAAAAGGTGCGGCTGAGAAACCTCTCCCCAATGCTTTCACATATGCCTCCTGGAAAGTGAAGTAAATTCAGTTAACAGTGGCTCAAGAAAACATATAGCTAGTATAATCTCAAAGTTCAATTACTTCTAAAGGAAAAAAGAATTAACATACTTACATTGTACAATTATTTGCTAATTGCTAAGTAATTAAGTAGGATTCTTGATAATGAACTTATTAAGAAGGATTTTCGTAACGATTCAACATCAAAACGCTAATTGCTAACAATCTAAAAACTTCCAATATATGTCCACCATAACGAACAAAGAGGATCGATTTTCATGTAAAATCCACAATTTCACAAAATCTAGCAAAATACATGATTCTAATTTGTTCATCATTATTAGCGCGTTTGTAACTCGTTCTAAAATGATTTTATTTTTTGTATAAAAATGAAAATGAAAACGTTTTCAATCATTTTTGAAAATGTGTTTGATAGTTTTATCAAGAGATTGTTTTCAGTGTAAAAAAACTCATTAATGTCTCTCTTTCTCTCTCTACTTGAGAGAGGAAAAAGCGAAAACAAAAAATGAAAAACGACTAAAAATCGTTTTTCATTTCTCTCTCATTTTACACTAAACCAAAAAATCATTTTCATTTCCCTTTTTTGTCTTTATTGCATCAAACGCCATTTTGGAAACGTTTTCATTTTTTTTCTCAAAAAACGAGATCAATTCTAAACACGACCTATAGAATCTCACCAACCTTAAGAGTCCATAGCTTCATAAACTCCTGACGCTGGATTTCAGGATCCGTAATGGCAGACAAATGTTCCAACTCATGAGAAGAAAAGTACCGCCGAGTGAAAGCTAAGACATGACTTTTTATCTTCCGTGCCTTTTCTTCAA
Organism: Morus alba; assembly: GCA_012066045.3. Classification (NCBI taxonomy): domain Eukaryota; kingdom Viridiplantae; phylum Streptophyta; class Magnoliopsida; order Rosales; family Moraceae; genus Morus; species Morus alba. The sequence goes on along the minus strand of CP050226.2, from coordinate 17,289,665 downwards.
CATCAATCCCAATCTACATCAGAACACAGTGATCTTTAGACACAAACAAGCCTATAAAACTTGAATCACCAAAAAAAAATAAAAATACCCTTTAGGCACACCAAATACTTACTTGTGCGTCCACAGTCACTCCACAAGCTATCAAAGAGGAAGTGTGTGAGATATTGAAATGCAATGGAGGTGGTTGCCAATCAGCATTTTCCCAGTCTACCTTCAACGGAAAAAATAGAACTGTGCTTCTCAAGGGAAAAAAAAAAAAAAAAAGGCCAAAATAAACAAGAAAATGAAAGCCCACCTCAGGCTTCCCGTAACTATTCTTCCTGAACTTCAAGGATTTCGGGTCCACAAGAGAATTCGTCTGATCTAGTAAAAAACATGGTCTTTAAGACGATTTATAAAATTTTAAATAAGGGATGATTTGAGCATAATTTGTCAAACATTAGCATGATTTATAAAACATACGAATATGTATAACATTACTGAAAAGTCAAAGGCTGCATTTTCATAAAACACATTAGGCGTATTTTTGTAACCTCGATCACTTTTAAACTCCCTGTTTGGATATGTATTTAATTTAACAATATTGTCAATTTGCACATTTTATGGTCATTGATATAATATCATCCGGAATTTTTTTTTTTTTTTTTTTTTATGCGGGTGGTTATGAATTTGTACGACTGATTTTAAGGACGGTTAACAAAGGGTACAGACTTATTGCAAAAATCATAATTTGACATTCTTTCTTTTTCATCAAACTCAAAATCCGTATTTAGGAATACGAAAACCACAACTAAATAGCAATGAATGAGAGAGAACCTACATATCTAGCAATGGTGGTTCGAACCAGAGCTCGAGCAAGCAGAGCACTTTTCCTGAGCTGATCCCCACGCATGCTCAGAACGTGATCTTTCTCACACGGCGATAGAAGCTCGGAATACCGATTCATAAGGCTCGAACTCCTTATTTGGTCGGGCAAAACAAACCAAAAATGGGTTTCCCTGCAAAACCCAAAGAACAATTCAAACGAAAATTCAAACCAAAAACTACAAACTTAACAGAAATTGAATACATAATTCTCGTACATTGGAGATGGAAGATTCACCGGAACCAAAGGGGATTGATACGATGAGGAGGCAGGAGAAAAACTCCTCTGAAAACAATGAAAATTCATCGCGAAATACCGTCTCTGGTGGAACAAAAACATGCATAATATGGGTCGAAGGTTCTAGAATCTATCTATGAAGCTTCTAGAATCTACAAAATCATCTGGAGCTCGATTCATTCAAGAATGTGGGTTTGGCGTTGGGAATTATCAATTTATCGGAGAAGAAAATCTGAAAATCGTAAACCTAATTTCTTCGAACGATGATGATAAAGAGGCTCTTTTTACCTGAAAATGGACGATTAGGTAAACGACAATGTATACCAGAAACGACATTAGTAATGTAAACCACAAGAATTTTGATCCCTTTTTATTTTCACGTTTTTTAAAAAATAAAAAATAAAAACGTTTTTAAAACGGCGTTTGGTATAATAAAAATAAAAATAATTTTTTAATTTAGTGTAAAATAAAAAAATAAAAAATAATTTTTAATTATTTTTTATTTTTTATTTTTTTTTCTCTTATCTTAAGTAGAGAAACACAATGTGTTTTTTATACTAAAAATGAGAGATATTAATGTGTTTTTTATACTGAAAATAATTTCTTGATAAAACTATCAAATGTATTTTTAAAAATAATTTTTATCTGAAATTAAAAAAGTTTTATTTTTATTTGTATATAAAAAAAATTATTACGATTTAAGTTCAAAGTATTGAAAAACAAAAACAACAAAATGGTTTTAACCTACCGGCATAGGTAAGGCAAACGATAACATGCCACCCGAGTTTTGAAATGTATTAATATGCTTCTTTCTTTTCATAGATCACAATTCTATGAGTTCTATAAGTTCTATTACTACAGTTCTCATAAAATTTAAATTCTTAAGACATACAAAAGTCAAATTCTTAACTTAAGTTGTGAAATTTCCTAAGCCTCGATAAATAACAAAAAGTCCTCTACCCCACTAAAAGATTATTTTTGTATAAAACATAAAAAATCGTTTCTTTTTATCACTTGTTCCCAATTCCAACTCTCAGCCATTTGTACCAATCAAGAAAAAAAAAAGATTGTAACTTGAACCACAAACAAAATTTATGGTATAACTTATAAGGTAGATACAATATTAAATTATCTATTAGAGCACATAATAAAACTAATATAAAATACGATAATTTTATACTTTTGAATTTATACCAAAATAAGATTTATCATAATTTAAAATTTTACTAAAATAAACACATGAGCTGCCAATGTTCTCTTCAGTGCTCTTATAAACCGTTGACAATTAGAAATTTTCTACAGATTTAAAATTTATATAGCCATGGAGTGGCTGGGATATATATCGTGTGTGTGTGTGTGTGTGTGTGTGTGTGTATATATATATATATATATAAAATACAACGTGAATGTATTGGGTTAGGAGCTTTACTTCCAAAAATAGAAGACGGTTAACATGGGGTTACCAAAATGTCAAGTGAAAAAACATACAGGCTAAGAAGAACCAAACGTGAAAACCACACATGATGAAATCATACACACCACATTTTTACCAACACAGATAATGGGAAAAAGAAATCAAAGAATTGCCAAAATTTCTTCTTTCACCATTCTTTCCCCCAGAACAATAATCAAAGAGCTTTCAAGTTTCAACGCCAAGCTTCAACAAGCTCCTTTCTTGAATTTATGCGGCCAAGAATTCCCGCTTTCTTGATCTTCTCACCGGATCGGATGCTCTGAACTATTGTCTGCTCATTCACCTTCTTGGACCCTTTCTTGTGGCTCGAACTGCTTGATTGACCTGTTTTGCTCTTCAATGTGTTTTTTTGAGTCTCTCCACTTTGACATTTGGGAGAGGTAACTTGGGACACAACCTCACAAGGACAATTGTCAGCGAAAGACGGGTTTCCTCCAGTAATGATGTTCTCAATGGAAGATAAGAAGCACGGAGATCCATCCCCAGTTATGGTACTTTCATCTTGAGTTGAGTGCCAAGAAGGGCTTTCTGGAGCAGGTTCATCGGTGAGAAACACTTGCTCGCCTTCATTTCCCACGCCAGTCTCCTCCTTGGCCTCTTCGGTGCATGGTTGGGAAGAGCTTTGGTGGCCATCCTCATCTGAAGGCCCAAGGCGAGTTTGGGGAGATGTTTCGACCACAGAGTCTTCTCTTTCTCTAAGTGTCCTGACAATGAGAGTCTTGAGGAAATTCATCACTTGGACTGCGTACATCAATGCAGTCAAAGCATCTGCATTCTGCAACAAGAAGTTAAAAGGGTAGCAACCTGATAAGTATTTCTTAAAAGAAAAAACTATATGGCAAATTAAGTCACAGTATAGTTGCCAGATTAATGATTTTTTTTTTTCCCTATATGTCTCATAAACTATACAAGGAGCTGAAAAGTGTTTTTTGAATCTTGAACAGTACATGATTGTCACTCACCTGAGTCATGTTTGGTGCAAACACCATAGCAACATTGCGGGCGTTCATCTTGTTCAGATGCTCCAGTTGCACGACATCTGCCATGAGGTTTACTGCCCAATCAAGCAATGCGGCTTCTGTATGGGGAAGGAGCCTCACAAGCTGAGCACACTCCTCTTCTGATTGGGACTGCATCACCTGCTCCGGCGAGAGAGAGTCCAACAAACCGGTTGGAAGTTCTCTAAACCAAGCCTAAAGACATCATATAGGACATGACATAAACCATTTGAAAGTGCTAAAAAATTAGACAATAAGACGAAATTGATTTGGTTTTGTATAAAATTGTCCACGTAGCATATGGCTGCCTCACGAAGTGGATTGCCCATACGTCCCACAATTAGGGTGGAAATGACTCGAATGTCAGACTTTGTTGAGAAGAACGAGCAGCTTACTACCCACCAAATGATCGGTGTTTCTAGTTGATAACATGAACCTCAAAATTCAACAATTTGGTAAATGATATGAAAATCAAATAAAAAAGGGGCCAAATCTATACCTTAATAAGGCCAGCCAAACAATGAACATCAATGTCATCTGGTATCACCCCCCTATTTAATTGGTCCCTAACATACTCCTCTTGGCTGTTCTCAGCATTAATTCTGAAGATCCCTTCTGCCTGCAAATACAAGTTCCAAAACTTCATTGTCTTCTATAGCTATTCAGGTGGTTTTTCAGTTTTTCCAAAATTCTTATCGTTACACATGAATGGAAGACAAGATCTTAGACCTTATTTGTTTCATAGGTTGGTTCAAACCGTTTTTACTACAATGTTTTCTTTCATAAAAATTTAAACAAATTTAAATTTTTGTTCAAATTTTCTGTTCAAATCTATAAACCAAACGGGCCACTAAACTACCTCAAGAGTAGCTATTCAATCGCATTTCCCTCTTTATTTACCTGAAGACCCCCTCGTGCATACAAATGCCTTTGCATCAACAGGAGTATTGTTGGGACGCTGTTTCCTCTGGAATCAAACGAAAGTTGCATAGACTCGGTAGAAACCCCAAAAACATTTGTACTTCAGGTGAAAAAAAAAAAGTAATAATGTCAGTAGAATAAAACATGATGTTAAACTAAGGAGAAAAGTATGATATAACATGAAAAGGAAATGCCTCAAGTCCCTAATCTTTGGTCAATTCAGAAACCAATCCGACTGATTTCCTGTATCAAAGAGGACATCCAATCTTTTCTCTCTCTCTCTCTCTCTTCTTTTTTTTTTTTATATGTGTTTGACAATGTCATATCCTAAAATTCGGTTGTTTTCTTACAACTTACAAGTTGAGCAAATAATGAAGCCGGCAAAAAATTAAATTTGGAATATCAAAATGTTATTGGATGTGGATTTAATTTATATAAATATGAGAAATGATTTTTTTTTTTTTTTGGGGTCATTCAATCCCCATTCTTTGCAATCAGAAAAAATGGATGCCTCATAAGCAACCCAAACCCCACTAAATTTTTTTTTTTTTTTCAGAAATTAACCCAACAACATAAATGCAACGAATGACATATAAATACAAATAGACACAACCCAATTCTCAAGAGAACAGAGGATAAATTTTTGGAAAACGAATCATCAAAAAGACTAGACATCTAAAAAAAATATTTTTTTGGGCAATACTGACCTGGCACTAGGAGGCCTCCTGGGAACTTCAGGCTCAAACTCAACAGGCAAGCCAAGAAAGCCATTGAAGCGATCAAAGGTGACATGGGCAACATGCCTAACATTTGAAGGCCAACCAATCTCCATAGCAGAAGAGAACTTTCCTCTCTCAGTATTACTACAAGGCCCAATCATAGACTTTCTAAAAGCAGCCACCAAAAGCTCCAAAACAGACAACTGATCTCCCTGATCTCTATCTCTCTCCTTCCTCTTTCTCTCACTAAATCCACAACTCTCTTCTTCTTCTTGTTCCTCTTCCTCTTCCTCTTCCTCTTCTTCTGAACCCAAATGGGACTCAATTATTTGACTGTTAATAAGGGCATTGGGGTCTGAGCCATCACATGTTGTAGAAGAAGTAGAAGAAGAAGGAGAAGAAGAGCTTGTTGTTGAAGGGAAATGAGATGGGGATTGGTGGAGTACTACTTCAGTCATATTTTTTTTTTTGGTTTAGGGGACCAAAAAAGAAATTATTTTGTGAAGAAAGAAAGAGTCTTTCTTTGGATTAACTTGGCCAAAATTGCCTAGTTTATTATGATGTTGAACTATAATATCCGGGATGATTATGAAAGGAAAGACCGAGATTTTCTTTCGGATGTGAAATGTTGAGCTGGAGTTGGAGTCGGATTCAAGGAAGGTTTTTGGAGGTTAGGACGTGACCATCATCACTTTTCTTTTTGTTTTCCTTGTGCAAATATTTTTTAAAAAATAATATATAAAATTCAATTTCAGGATAGATCGTTGTGTGTTGTTGTTGTTGTTGAGAGAGAGAGAGAGAGAGAGAGAGAGTGGTAGGTTGAGATGAAAGCTGAGAATGATGGAGAGAGAAACAGAAATGGGGTTGTGTTTGTGTATATATAGATATATTATATAGCTGTATATATTCAAGTGGAGACGAAAAAGAAAGAGAGTTTGGTGGTGGTGTTTTGCGCTTCAGAACAAAGACATCTTCCACTATCAACTAAGAACCTTTTTTGGGCTATATCAGCTATCTCACTTTACAAGGAGCCTATGAGCAATTATAGGCTTTATTGAAGCTCTACATTTCCTCTAAAATAACCAATTAAAAAAATACATATCTTTCCATTTTCTCAATATCAAAAACATCTCTTCTCTTGCACCCATTTCGGACTCAGTAATTCGGGTAGGAGGCGGCACGTTCGAAATTTAGAAGGCACGGCCTAGCATTTTTAAATTGAGAAAATTATTGAATTTATTACGAGAGTTTAGATTTTTAAGGGATATTTGTGACTTTTTCTTATTAAGTTTCGAACTTGAGAGTTTCCCGTGTAACTCACTTTTCCATCATCCGGGTCTTTTGCAATTTTGATACTAAACATTATATAAAGCTTGAAATTAAATTAGTTTCTCAGAGAAAAAACAGAATTGGAATGATTTAAGAGTTTTTTTAATCTAATCATGGTATCAAGATAATCCACGAAAATAAGATTAAAATTTTATTCATTTTATTGATTCGAATTTTGTTACAATAAAAAACTCTCAGAAACAATTATATTTAACTTTTTACTACAGTAAAAAGTTTATATAAAAATCACACCTCAATTCAAATTAAAAATTTGAATCAATAAACTGAACGGATCTAAAACATGACTGCAAAAATAGTGCCTAAAACTTGAACCTTATTTGGTGGAAATTCTTTGGATAATGCCCATATTCTTTTTGTTAGGTGAGAAGATTAGGAATTTTAGCCCCCATTTTATTTTGAGAGGACACTTGAAGACATTCGTCCTGACTCCCGGAGTATTAAAATATTGTCAAATAATTTTTCTTCTCTTTAGGATGGAATGACAGGTAATCACAGGTATTCAGTTGTATAAATAAAATTATATGTTACCTAAAAGGCTAAAACCACATGATTCTGACAGGTTGTGCCAAAGGTTGCAGACCAAATACACTACACCCATTTCATTAACCACTTATTTTTTTAATTCCTTTTATTTTCAATGCTCAAGGGCACTTGACACTAGGCTTGATTTAATGAAAACAGTTAATAATTTATGGAAAGGCCAGAATTTGGCGTCTAGTGGTTTCCTTACTAGTAACATCCCTATACTTTGTTTTGGCTCAATATCAGGATATTGTCTCCCTAAGCACTATTTGGTTCAAAATATGGAATGCTCAAATTGAATAGGCTGCACCATATTGAAGATGGTCATTAACTATTAGTAATTATGTCTCCCTCCTCTCCAACTATACAAGAGGAGAAGAAGAAAAGGAAAAAAAAGGAAGAAAAATCAAAACCAGATAATACTAGCCTTAAATATGGAGATGCAGACATGGGAATTTGGTAATTGACGTACTTCTTCATAATAACGAATCTCAGAGTTGGTGCAATTAGAGACAAACCAAGAATTAGGTTCTCCATAAAGTGTCATTTAAAAGAAAAAAAATACCATAAAGGTGATTTTTTTTTTTGGCTAAAAATATGATAAAGGTAATTAAGTTAACGTTAATGGCATAAAAAGACAGTTATAATAACTTATTGTTTAAAAGTTGAAATTTGGGATGAGAACAAATTATCAAGCTTCCAAATAGATGAAATTTCGGACAAGAACAAATTATCAAGCTTCTGAATCTTTAACCTCTTTCGAACAGATCAATCGATTCGAATTTTTCATCAATTGTTAAATGATGTTAGCTGGTTGAGAGCTCAATTGTTGATGTATCTTTGTGATTTCTTATCACGAGAATTCGGCACACATTTTTATCTTTTTGTGCTTCATTAGATTATAATAGTGGAACCAATCTGATATCGAAATTAAGTATTCTTGAAGAGCAAAGTCAATGGGTGTATCTCCTTAATTTAGAATACAATTACCTATTTCAGAAGAGAAAAAAAAAAAAAAGTTCTTTTAACATCCATTTCATTGAAAAGTGTTGAGCACTAGGCTAATAATTACCATTACACTTGGATGCGTAATTACCAAGCATGTGAACCACGTTCATTCACACGTTACAACTTTTTCATCTTTGGCAGAAAAGAAAATTTAAAACAGAAGACTTATGGATCCACAGCAGACAGTACAAGGAGACCGCTGAGTTTGGACCATATCAGCAGTACCGTTGCTCCCAAAGTGCAAAAACGATGTTAGAAAGAAGAAAGCACAAATCACCAGCTAATAAAGTATAAGATTCAGTTTTGCTCTGGCCCAGTACTGGTCTGTGATGCTGCTTTTTCAGTTCTGCTCTTGTGAGAAAAAAAACTCGGAAATCAAATAAACCAAAAAAGGGCCCAAATGAAAAGGTTCAGATCCGGCCATCCAAGCTTAAGTGAGTTGT